>VZQC01001903.1:133652-250806 GCA_009823505.1 Rhizomys pruinosus
TATATATATATATATATATATATATATATTGCATCCTGGAACTCACTCTGTAGACCAGGCTGGCCTTGAACTCACAAAGATCTGCCTGCCTCTGCCTCCCAAGTGCTAGGATTAAATGTGTGTGCCACCACACCCGGTGGTGATATTTCTTGATATGGATATCTGATATAACCTTTGTGAAGTGGGTGTTTGGATCTTCGTTTGCTGTTGTCAGGTTGTGGAGGAGCTGAATGTTGCTTAGTATTTGGCTTTGGATTCACTTTGTGTTGATGGTGTCAGAAGTGTCTCAATTCAGTTAGGGTTAGGTGTAACTTCTGAGCTTGTGGTTCTAGTTCAGACTGCATGGGTTCCTGGAGCAGTCAGAGGCAAAGGTGGTGGTGGGTAGACTAACCTGGATGGTGAGTAGATGGGGTCTGGAAGTCTCTACCCACCACTGTAGGATGGTGGGGTGGAGAGGGAAGGCTAGGACCTGGAGAATTTGTTGGACTCAGCATGTGCAGGCTGCTTTATGGCCCCAGCTAGTCCTTGGAGAATGTGACAGCAGAGAAGGAGAGGGGAGACTAGGGTCTGGGAATGCACCAGGCTCTGGGCTAAGGGGGTGGCACAGTAGGGCAAGGATATGGGGGTCACCAAGGTGGTCCAGAGCAGGATTTGCATGACCTAAGCCAGCCTTGAGGGTGAAGGGATGGGTTTGGGGATCTTAGCTTCTTTTAAAAAAAATTGATTCCTTCTTATCTGAAAGCAACTGTGTGCTTACATTGTAAATCCCTTAACAGGTTCTAGAATTGACCTACCATTTATTTTCAGACTTTGGAATTTTGGTAAATAGGTGGAGGGTATGTGTGGGAAAACTTAGTTAAGATGGGTAGCATTCTAAGCCAATGGTACCTCCTTGGCCACACCCATGGGGTGGGATGTAGTGATGAAAAGATTTAGGATTCATGATGGATATTTAAGCAGACATCTTGGAATAAAATCTCTCTCTCTGCATTTGAACCTCAACATGCATCCACGTGGAGAGCTTTAGTGCTTTCTTGCATGGGCTTTCCACATGGGTTGTCCTAGGATTAAGTGGCCCTGCCACAAATCTCAACAGCGACCCCACAATTGGCATCCAAACATGGGGCAGAAGGAAACCTTGACAACTTAGGTATGCATACTCCTAAATCTTGCCTTTTTCTTCTCTTTCTCCTCTCTCTCCTGATATCTATCTGTTGTGGTGGAGCCATCTTTCCTGCTGGTTTTGGTGGATGGGACAGTGGTCTGAGGGCATGTGGCTTTGTACACATGGAGGAGAGCAGCCTGGCTCTAATTTGGTTCAGAGGGAGCACCCAATGCCTTTCAGGCATGTGCCTCCTGGCATGGTCACTTCTTCAGGCTATAAAAGCCAGTGACCTCAAGGCTGAATTTAATATTAAGGCTTAGCAGTTATGCTTAGCCTTAAAACCATTTTTCATAATTCTACAGGTCTGAAAAACTTTCTGGTTTTAAAGTCCACCCCCCAAAGAAAGATTTCATCTCCTGCTGTGAGGAACCAGAGCCCTCAAGTTCGGTTCCAATCTTAACTTGTTCATATGTAAATTTTCTCCTGGTAGCTCTCCTGACCTGAGCCCACTTCTTTCTGTTGCAAATTAAGGCCTTTCATGAACTGCCCTCCTCCAAGAGCATCCTCTTCTAGATAATTTCAAGCTTGGCCATTTTTCTCTTAAATTTTGTATACAAAATCTGTTTTTGGACAAAAGTGTGCCACTCTCTTGTCTTCTTGTGGGTTTTCTCTAAATCTAACTCTTCTTACCTAAAACCTGCCAGCTATTTGTATATCCAAGGTTGGGATTTAACTAACAGTAATTCAAATCCATTTCAGCATGCTTAACTTAAATTGTAATATTTTTACTTAATCCCTGGGTACCCTAGATATCCTTTGAGTAAATATATGTGCACAGTTAAAATTAATTGGTTGATTTAATTTTAGCTTGCTCTTTTTAATTGTGTTTCACCTTAAAAATCTCTTCTCATGGGGCTGGAGAGATGGCCTAGCAGTTAGGAGTGCCAACCGCTCTTACAGAGGACCCGGGTTTGATCCCCAGCACCCACATGGCGGCTGAGAACCGTCTGAAACTCCAATTCCAGGAGAATTCCAGTTCCAGGGGAATCCGACACCCTCTTCTGACCTCCGCAGCATTGCACAACATGGGTGCACAAACTTGCATGCAGACAGAACATTCATACACATACAGAAATAAATAAAATTAATTAAAAAATTAAAAAAAATCTCTTCTCACAGAATTCTTGATCACACGTGGTCTGAGCTCTGGCCTGGCACCATAAGCCTGCCTGCTGTACATGCATACCAGCTGCTGCACTGAGCACATGATATCTAAATCATGCCATTTAAAATTTGATTTTAGGTAACATTCTTTTGATTTCAGCATTTTGGAAACAAAATAGATGGATTTCTAGCAGAATTTACAGGCTTTGGAGTTCTAACAAAACAAACTTGCTCTGATAAATTGTCTTTTTTTTTAAGGACCATTGGTAAAAGTCTCTTTAAGAACATGAATTGATATTTTGGATCAATTTAAATGAGAAATTTTTGAATAAAACTGTTTTATGTTTCTTTAAGCCCATCTTCAAGCTGTGTGTATGTGTGAGTGAATGCAAGTTCCTGCTTTTAATTCATTATGATCCTACAGGTTTAAATCTAATTAGAAACTGACTATAAACAAAAATAGATTCAATTCATAAAAAATGTTTGTTTTATACCCCTTAGTGTTAACAATTTTATTTTATTTTATTTATTTTTGTATGTGTATGGATGTACTGTCTGCATGTAGGTTTGTGCACCCATGTCGTGCAATGCCATGGAGGTCAGAAGAGGGTGTCAGATTCCCCTGGAACTGGAGTTCTCCTGGAATTGGAGCTACAGACGGTTCTCAGCCACCATGTGGGTGCTGGGGATCGAACCCGGGTCCTCTGCAAGAGCAGTCGGTGCTCTCAACCGCTAGGCTATCTCTCCAGCCCCGTGTTAACAGTTTTTAATTGGGTTTATAGTATGCATATTATTCAGTTGAATGATAGATTGTTGTTAATTATTATTAGTAATTGTTATTAATGGTTATAGTTATTATTGTTAGATATAATTATTAATAACAATTGACAGAAATTCAGTCTAATGATAAATCGTTCATTGTTGTTGGCTATTATTATTGACAATTATTATTCATAATTATTGACTGTCATGACTAATAATCGCTAATAATAATTATTGATAATTAATAATAATTAATAATGGTTATAATTGTTGTGATTATTATTATGATTATGGATAATTATTGTTATTCTTCCAAAATCCTTAATATAAGACAAGATGGATTGGTCCAAGAGTATAAACGACTTTGGCCTGTCTACTTTTGGGAATCCTCAATCTTTAGATTTGTAAATAGCATAGGGACAGTTAGGCTTAACAGAGGGACAGCTTAGGCATAGTTAACCAGAAGGAAAAGGATAGGGAAAGAATAGGAGTGGACTTTAGAGTTAGTTCATTGAAGGCTAATGGTTGGAAATGGGCCTAAGAGGTGGCATATGGATCTCAGCTCTTTCATGCATTACGAGGACATTTATTCTAATTATGTAAAAATAACCCTATAACAAATTATAAAGATTTCATGTTTCTCACTGAACATCAAACAATAATGTGGCTTTCTTCTCTTACAGGTCAACCTACCAAACCTTTCTTATGTATGTATGTATTTATGTATGTATGTATGTACGTATGGGTGTATGTATGTGCATGCACACGTGTGTATGGATGTGTGTGCTTGTGTTCTAAGTATGTTTTAATGTTAACAGCCATGATGCCAGTAAAAACATTGCCTCTGAGTTGGAACGTTGCCCTTCCTTCTCAAGACACAAATTTATATTAAACAGCCAAAACATAATTCAATTTCAACAAAGGTTATGGGTTAGCTATTAAAAAATTTAAAATAATGGATCTACATGCCACCTACTGGTTACGCCCTTTCAACATCTAAAACAAAGATGCAACCAGGTTTTCATTCTATTAAAGTGTTAATAAGTTTTTGGGTATTTGGGAATAAAAAATAAAAGGTATAAAAATTTAAAAATTAAAAAAATTTTAAAAAATGCGAATTCCCATTAACAACATTGCGGAATTTCCGGCCGCCATTTTTTTTAAATTTTTTGTGCACAAACAGGCTAAGACAAGCCTGCATTTTTTTCAGATGACTAGTTGGTTTGGAAAAAGGCTCCCTTTGTGGACCACCAACCTGGGAAGTTGGTGTGAAATTCCTGTCCTGGACTTGGGCAGGTGGAAAGACATGGCCAAGAGTGGGAAACGTGTCTCATTGTCCCAGGCTAAGGACCCGAGTAGGAAGTTACCTCTCTGGTCGGGTCACAGAGTGACCTACTGACCTCTAGGCAATGGGGCAGTTCTCCACACTGTCCACAACGTGGGCACTGTGTTCATTTCCCTTAGCAGGACTGTGCTGCACCTGTTCGTGACAAAGAAAGCTTCCTAGAAGCTCCCACAAAAACAAAAACAAAAAACAAGAAACAAAAATCAAGATGGTAATGATGGTAACGACTTCTCATGGGGCATATCTAGTCAGTCTTTAGTTAACTGATGGGCATAAGAACTGTAAAAGAAAATTTTATTAAGAGCTAGATATTGAAAAATCTTTAAAGTAGGTTTTCATGCCAGGCCTGGAGAAGGCCAAGAGCTCGGAGGAAGATAGTTATTAAAATCCACTTTGTAAGGTTTGCAGTTTAAAATGGTAATACATTTGAACTAATTGGGAATATAAAATGTTAATTGTTTTATTTGTAATCTGTATTGAATTTCCAACAATAACTTTGGGGTTAAGGTACACAAATGGTCTATATTTTTCTGTGTTATACAATATTACCTTGTAACATTTTCTCTCACTTGTAGGATAATTTAAAGAAATTAAGTTTAAGTTCACTCCCCAAATAAGTAGCATACAGTCAATGAAAAGCAATTTGGGTGAATTTGATGAAAACTTACACCTTGGTTCCTGTTTATGGGTATGTGTAATATAACTTAGGCATCTGTAGGTCAAAATATAAAAATTAAAAAATAACAAAATGAAGGAGGTGGTATAATATTCCTTCTGTATTCCAAACCTTTTGATAAATTTTCAATTTTGAGGTCTCGAAACTAACAATGGGAGGAGATTTGTATGTTCCCACAGGTAAAACACCAACCTAAATGCCTGAAAATGTACAACTTTTGTACATAGGAGATGTTATAAGCCACAGTAAGAACTTGTCATCTTTTATAGAGAAACCGCAGTTTGTGGATTAGCATACCATCCAAACGTCTGTGTCTATGCTCACAGCTTAGCTTGCCATAATAGTTAGTACTGTTTAAATGCCTGTTTAAATGCTTGTTCATCTAATTGCTTGTGCTTTGTTAGTAGGATTAAAAGGGTACCCTGGATAAGCTGTCAACCCATGAAGGGAAACAACCTGAACAGACTAGAGTCCAAAATGACATCTCCAGAGAAAATAGACTGTTTTGCTTCTCACCCACTTGTGCCCCTTTCCCAAAGCCTAGGGAACAACTTGCAGAAGAGGAGGCATGGTAGAATGTAAGGGCTTTGGAGAGGTTGGGGTGAATCGTGAGACTACATCAATATAGACTGGACTTTTATTCGATCAACATGCTTGTGCATACAAGCTTCTCCAATTGGACTATGGAAACCTTGGGTTGTTCAAAATTTGGACATAGATACTTGCAAATTGGTTTTACATGAATGTTACTAACATTTATTGCTTATGCTTGACAATCAGCTTACTTTATGGTTGGGATTTTTGGATATTAATTGGCCTTAGTGTGAAAATAAAGTTTCAGGTCTGACCTGCCCCCTCCACTGCCTAGCACTCAAAACAGGCTTGAGCAGCTGGCTATTCAAAACTATGGCTATTTGGGTTGTTAGCCTTGCCCATGGGCTCCCCTGCCTCTCAGAAAAATTTTAAAAAGTGAAATTAAAAGGGCAAGATGTGGGAAAACTTAGTTAAGATGGGTTGCATTCTAAGCCAATGGTCCCTCCTTGGCCACACCCATGGGGTGGGGTGTAGTGACAAAAAGATTTAGGATTCAGCCCAGAGAATTGAGTCATGATGGATATTTAAGTGGACATCTTGGAATAAAATCTCTCTCTCTGCATTTGAATCTCAACATGCATCCACGTGGAGTGCTTTCCTGCATGGGCTTTCCACATGGGTCATCCTAGGATTAAGTGGGCCCCGCCACTAATCTCGGCAGAGAGCCCACAGGTATGTATGCATTTTTTAGAGTAATATAAAATCAAAATGGAAAAATGTGAATACTGAAATATGATTTGGAAATAATATACAGTTTGTTTTCAGATGACATAATTTTAGTATAGGTGACACACACACATATATGCATATGTTGAAGCAATACAAGTTGAAGGGGACAACAACAAAAGAACTGGGAACCCCCCCCGCCCCTGATTGAAGCAGTGAAGTTTTCCGCCAAACAATAATCCTCTGGATTGGAAAAAAACTCTGGAAAGACTCAGAAAAATATGCAAGACATGTATGGCAGAGTGCATGAATTTGGGTGGGGTGGGGGGCATGGAAAGGGAAATGAGTCTAAGTTAGATTGAGAAATGATGTATGAAAAAGTTTAATAACAACAAAAATATATTAAAAATTGATTCAAGAATTCCAAAATAAGTATTTTGATCACATTTAGACCCCTCCCTCATCTCTACCTTCAGTTTAATCCCCCTCCAACTTCATGTCCTCTATTAGCAAATGAAAAAGCCCATCCATCTTACAGAACACGACTGAACTGGGTACTGGAGGAATCATATATCACTAGAGTGTCATCGGTCTGTAAATCTTACACATAGATGGGGCAAAGTAAGGGCCCATTCCCTTTCTTTTGTATGTGGCTTTGGGTTAGAACACTCTGGTTTCTTGGAATGGAATTTTCACACTTGTTTTCTGTTTCTCTTACACACTGCTTAGGAATGTCAAGTAGGGATTTCTGTCTTCCTTAGTGACCAGAAACACTTGGATTTTCTTCTCATGCCAGTTATTCACAGTCTGAGTACAAGGAGGGTACACTTTGGCTGTTTCAGGGCCTCACCCAGCACGATCATATCACTGTGGTCCAAGGTATTGGTCAACATGCTGACTCCCACTGAGTTTCACCATGGGTAAATGCAGAAGCTAGGTCCTCCCAGCAGGCTGCAGTTAGGTCACAGGCCTCCGACCCAGGATTTTCTGAGTGGCAGCTGATGTTTCACAGCTTCATACCAGTGTTCTCTAGCTTATTTTCTGGAATCTGTAGACTTCTTGGGTTCATACTTCTGCTGAGACCTGCAGCCAGGACTTGACAGCCACTGGGTGATGAGGATGTCCAGGCTGACCATGGACGTGCTGTGCAGTGGTTGCTTGCAGGCTAGCTCTGATAGGAGAGGGCACCCAAGTGCTGCACTGTGGGGTGGTCAAAACCACCTTCTGGCCTCACTAGCGGCTTGGTCTCTCTGCCCAAGCTTGGTGGCCAGGTGGCCTGCATCTTGGTGCCCCAGGGGTATGGGCAGTGGGTGGCCAAACCTGGCTGGGGCATGGGTGGTCAGGCCAGGACATTCAGGTCTGAGTGTTTTCTTTTTGATGGATGAAGGTTCAGTTGGCTTTTTTTATCTGCTGTTTTCTTGTCTTCCTCCACAGTGGTGGGGAACAAGTGAAGAGACTCCTTCTTACAGGAGTCATGTTTTCAGGCCTAATGCTGAGAGCTGTTGCTTGACACCATTACTCCAGCCCGCACACTTGCAGCCACCATTTGGCTCCCTGGCTGTTGTCTCCTTTTGCCAAGTCCTGTGTTCATAGTTTCGAGATCAGTATAGAGCACCTAAGGTCAGGAAAATGTTCGTCCTGTGTGATACGGTTCCTCACGTGGTCCTCTTGGCACGCAGTCTCTCAGCAGCTGGCGTGCCCCACCTTAGGCTGGCTGCCCTGGGCACACCTCATTTCCATGGCTTCTTTTTCCCTCTCTGTCTCCTTTGTTCCCCTTAACTTCTATCTTTGAAGAAGGAAATATTTATCCCCCAAATGAGCTTAACAAGTCTGGAAGAAAAATTATTTCAACGGTAAGCCAGATAAACCCCTGAGAGTGTCTGCATATATAATGAGTTTTATAAATTCCCTGAAACAGAACGAGAAAAACCTTTTGAACAGAGCGCTGATGCTTAGGGCTGCAGATGCCGTAGTTAGAGCATCGCCATGGTTACGGATGCGGTTAGGGGAACACGTGAATTCAGGGATGCTTATGAAGAGTCCTCTTGCTTGTTCAATAGTAAAGATGGAGTGAATTCCAATTTATAGCTTGGTGGACAAAGAACAAGAGAGATAAAATTCGCAGCAGCTGTCTGTGGTCTGGAAGCTCACTGCAGAGGGAAAATGGATCCAGAATGTTGTCCTGTTTTGGCACCATAAGCCACATTTTGAAGCATTACGTCATGAGGGATTTAACTTATATTCTTCAGTGCTTAACTCTCATCGTGGGGGTCTGCTTACTTCTTGATGCTTCCATTTTACTGTCCTGCTATTGCGAAGTGGATCATTCAAAGTTGCTGATCTTGGTGATGTTGGGGAAGGGAGGGAGAGCCCGCCCACAAGGCAGGACACGAACTCATTGTGCGATCTGGGAGGCTGTGCCTGCCTTCTTTTATGCCATTTCTCTCACCCTGCTATTTCTTTACTCTTCTCACTGATTTCTAACTTTTATTGTTATATATGCCTTTTATTTCTCTAACTCCTATGTTTTTTTAATCCCAGAATTCATTGGTATCCGATTTCTGCTTCTGTTTTTAATGCAATCACTTCTCTTCTTAGCTCTTGAGCCTTAGAATTCACTTGGACCCCTCCTCCAAGATCACTCATGTCCTCCCTTTAATCTCTATTTCCAGGGTGTTTCCTGAATTTGATTCTGGTGTGTGTGGTGTGTGGTGTGTGTGTGTGTGTGTGTGTGTGTGTGTGTTGTGTGCTCATGTAGAGGCCAGAGATCTATGTTGGGTGTTTTCCTCAATAACTCTTCCTCTTGTTTTTTGAGGCAGGTCTCTCACCAAACCTGGAGTTTAATGATTCAGCTAGAGTGGCCCACCATGGACCTGCAAAGATCCTCACTCTTTGTAACGAGCAGGTACACGCGACCCTGCTAAGGGAAAGGGGAGCATGGTACCCACCTGTGGCCACTGTAGTGAACTGGCCTCTCGATGCAGAGACCAGCTGGCTACTTCCGTAGCCCCACCTGAGAGGCCCCTCCACCTCGGGCCCTTCGTCTGGGACAACGGAACGTTTCCCACTCTTGGCCGTGACTTCCCACCTGCCCAGAGACTGCTGGCCCCTGGACAGGAATTTCAGGCTGATGGCTGATGGTCCATCTTTAGCCTATGTCCACTCACAACTCACTTCACCACACCAGCTATCCAGGTTGGTGGTCCAAGAACCTCTTTCCAATCCAGTGGCCACCCGAACGAAATGCGGGCCTGCTTTGGCCTGTATGCGTGCAAAAAAAATAATGACAGCCAGAAATTCTGTAATGATGGTAATGGAGAATTCAATTTATTGCCTGCTACAGCCTGCTTTTATAAGCCAAATGACGTCAGCTCCCACAGCCAATCACAGGCCCCCAATTCCACGCCACTGCACACTGCTGCCCCACCCAGCACCAGCACTTGGGCCACGTTGTCTGCTTCTCCTTGGGGTGAGGTCAGAGAAATCCGCTGACTCCCATCCACGTGGTACCCTGAGGGGTGCTAGCTGAGAACTAGCCCCCAATTCAAACCGGATCTTCCTACAACTCTTCCTTCCTAGCACTATGGTCACAGATGCAGGTCACCATGCTTAGCTTTTTTGTGGGCTGGACACCCGAATTCAGGTTCTCGTGCTTGGCCAGCAGGCCTTTTACTGACTGAGCCATCTCTCCTCAGCTCCACTGTTACTATTTAATTTAAATTCTGCCTTGGTTCTAAGAAAGAGAGACTAGTTCCAAGCTTATATGTTTTAACCTAAAATGCTTCTTAGGAGTGAAAAATAAGTTTCCCAGTCTCCTTAAAAATGTTAGGAAAAAGGTACAATGTGAATGCAGGGTGTTGTTTCCATTTGTGTTATCAGCGCTGCTGGTCGTAGTTCTGCTTAGTGGTGAGACACACCTCTCTTGCAGGACTTCGGAGTTGTGTGTGGGATCGTACAGTGCATTTAACATTTTCCATTTTGGAGAGGTGGGACGCATGGTGGGAAAAAGCAAGAATCTTAAAATCAAACAGATGAGAATTTGAACTGAGGCCCTGCCCTTAATTAGCACTATATTATGGGCAAACTGTTACCATCAGTTATTGATTTATTTTTGTTATTAAATATCTCAAGCTCCCAGAGAGTCACATGGCACATCTGCTCCCAGTGTTTCTTTCACGTGGTCAGAGTGCACTACTTTCCCACATGACTATCTGAGCTCTTTCTATTACGGACGACAATATTATAGACTTATTCACTTTGCTTTGGCATTTCTCTGGCTCTGAAGTGGGTGAAGTCATACCTGTATCCCATGGCCATGATGTGTCTAGAGTGTCTGTCACATGGGAAGTGCTGACAAGTACCAATTTATTCCCCTTTTTCTTTTTTCCATTTTTTGTGTGGCTGTGTGTATGTGTGTGTTATGCATGTGTGCTTATGCATGTTTTTTGCACATGTCCGAGCACACATGGGTGGGTGCATGTGCACATGTGCATACTCATGCAAAGGCCCAAGGCTGATGTCTGGATCATCAACCTGGTGCTCTGCTCATCCACCTTATTTATTGAGGCAGGGCTCTCAGTCAAACCCAGAGCTTATGGATGTGGCTGGTATGCAGGTTTGCATGCTCTGGAGATTCCCTGCTTCTGCCTTCCAAGGCAGGAATTACAAGGAGGGCTGTCGCAGCCACCCTGCATTTATTCTTTTTTTTTTTTTTATTTTATTTACCTTTTGTTCCATCCTTCATTTTGTGGGTTTCTGGGGATCCCAACTTCAGTCTTCATGCCCCAGCAACCAGGTCTCTGTCTGCCAAGTCGCTTCCCAGTCTCTGTTCCTGTTCCCTTCCCCAGGAAGGAACATTTGAGTGGACTTTTAATCCCTTATGAGTTTTCAGAACAACATAATTTTAATAGCAAAGAGATATATAGCATAGTTTTGCTGATTGTCCAAATACTGCCTGAGGAACATAAGCCCAAATTAAACTGTTCTCAAAACGAAATTTTCTAGATACTGAATTTTGACAAGCATTAGAAATTTCAAGTCCCAAGTGATTCCTTAGTGGATGCATTTTAAAAATAACATTTTCTAGTTGCTAATTTTAAAAAGGTATTTTCCTGGCACATAAGGATTGAAATGCCTTCTAAGTGAGATTTCCAGATGGGAGATGGGAAGGGCTTCTTTTGGCTGCTACTGAAGCAGCTGCCCTAATGAAAAACCATTGTCCAGGCAAACAGGAAAGAGCATCTCACATAGAGAGAGGGTGCTTTGGGGGGCTCCGGCTTCCTAGGGAGTACAAGAGAGTCACTGCTGAGACAATGCTGGCAGTGCTGTCACCCTGTGTTCATATTTGTTAAACACCTTCTAAGTGCTTGGCACCGTGGGCTTGTCAGTCATTCATATTATGAAGTACTTACTGAGTTCCAGGCACCGTTTTGTGCATTTGATACACAGAAGAAAGCCAGCAATCAAAAGTCACTTTTGGCTGGGCAGTGTGGTGCATGCTTTTAATTCCAAAACTCAATAGGCAGATCTCTGAGTTCAAGGCCAGTCTGGTCTACATAGAGAGTTCGAAGCCAGCCAGGGCTACATTGTGAGATCCTATCTGAAAATAAACCAAAAATGTCACTTTTATTTTGTAATTCACATTAGGAATAAGAGTATGAGCAGACATTCAGTAAGAGAATTAAGGATATTCAGCACATTGGAAGACACGAGTGCCGTGGAGAGAAAAATAGAGAAAAATATGGAAGGGGCTAGGAAGTGTGAGGCGGAGCAGGGCTTGGTTTTTTATCCATTGATACAGCAAACACTGGTTGAGCAAACATTTCACTTCATCTGTATAATAAGACATGGCCCAGGATATTATGTAAAGTACAATGGGTGGCCTACTTATGATAGGATATACTGGCTATGTTCAGGGGATGGGGAAAGGTCACATTAGTGCTTCAAAAGTTGGCAAAGAGAAGACAGGCTTGAGTGTTGATAGAGTTTTGTGATGTTTAGTCTTAAACAAACAGGTTGATGGGTTGAGAAACACATAGGAGACAGGCTTCTGGGTGTGCCTGGGAGGGTGTTTAGAGAGGTTCAACTGAGGTAATGTGGGATAAAATGTATCTTCTTTGAAATGGATTTATCATTAGACAAGCTGCAAACTACAAACATGGAGTCTGGTTTACTTGTGGGGGAGGGCTATGGGAAAAGCCAGGGTTACCAGCGACACTCTTGAGACCACACACAGAACTCTGGAACTCCGCCGGCACCATGTGGGGCCTGGGGTATACAAAAGCCTGACACTTGGGGCTGGGGGCCTCTCACTATTTTGTCATCATGGGTGGAAAGACACAGTATTCATGCCAGGTTTCTGGGTAGCCATAGTGGGAAAGGAGAATTGCTGCTCGTCATGCAAGAGATGTCTGCATTCACTTGTGTATAAGCCTGATAAACTCTCTAAGCTAAGATTGGAGAGTCTGCCCATTGCTTTGCCTAGTAATGGGGAAACAGTGGCAGAGGCAGGGCAGGACGCTATGTGTGTGTGTGTGTGTGTGTGTGTGTGTGTGTGTGTGTCCTGCCCCCCAGAAAATTTTATGCAACAGGTAGGAAGACCCACTCTGAATGTGGATGGACATTTCCACTGGTGAGGGTCCTGGGTCAAATAAAAAAAGAAGCGAGGGAGAGCAGTGGTACCTCCCTGCTTGCTGACAGTACCTGCAACGTGACCAGCAGCCTAATGCTCCTGCTGCTGGGCCACAGACGCTTTTACCACCATAACTGTGGGAAGATCCAGTTCCAATTGGGGGCTGGTTCTCACCTAGCACCCCTCAGGGCACCATGTGGGAGTCATGGGATTCCTCTGAACATGTCTCAAGAGGGAGCAAGCAATGTGGCCCAGGCACATGATGCTAGGTGGAGCAGCAGTATACTATGGTGTGTAACTGGGGGGTCTGTGATTGGCTCTGGGAGCTGATGTCATTTTGCTTATAAAAGTGAGTTGCAGCAAGCAATAA
Source organism: Rhizomys pruinosus (assembly GCA_009823505.1). Lineage (NCBI taxonomy): Eukaryota > Metazoa > Chordata > Mammalia > Rodentia > Spalacidae > Rhizomys > Rhizomys pruinosus. The sequence continues at coordinate 146,966 of VZQC01001903.1, forward strand.
AGCAAATTCTCATTACCATCATTTCACAGGATTCCTGGCCATTATTTCTGCATGCATATAGGACTGAATTTCCAGCATCGTGGCCAAGTAGTCCTTCAGACCACCAACCTGGTAATCTGGTGTGGGGCTGGATGGCGATCTATCAGGTCACCAGCTGTGGAGTAAATTGGGAGTGGGTGTAGGCTGAAGAAAGGCCCTCAGCCATCAGCCTGAAATTCCTGTCAAGAGACCAGCAGTCTTTGGGCAGGTGGAAAGCATGGCCAGACAGGAAATGTTTCATTTTTTTCCCAGGCTAAGGACCTGAGTTGGAAGTACCTCTCAGGTTGGGTTACGAAAGTAAGCAACTGACCTCTGCACTGAGGGGTCAGTTCCCTACAGAGGCCACAGGCGGGCACAGTGCTCTCCTTCTTTAGCAGGACTGAGCTGTACCTGTTCATAGCAAGAGAAGCGCCTACACATAACTGCTCTACCATGATGGATGGTACCCTCAAACAGTGACACAGAACATGGACTGTAGCCTCAAACCCTGACATGGAACATGGACTGTACTCTCAAACCCTGACAAAACATGGACTGTAGCCTCAAGACCTGACATAGAACATGGACTGTACTTTCAAGCCTGACACAGAACATGGACTATATTCTGAAACCCTGACACAGAACATGGACTGTACTCTCAAACCCCGATAGAACATGGGCTGTACTCTCAAACCTTGACATAGAATATGGACTGTATTCTCAAACCCTGACCCAGAACATGGACTGTATTCTCAAACCCTGACCCAGAACATGGGCTGTATTCTCAAACCCTGACCCAGAACATGGACTGTATTCTGAAACCCTGACACAGAACATGGACTGTACTCTCAAACTATCACAGAACATGGACTGTACTCCGAAACCCTGACACAGAACATGGACTATACTCTCAAACCCTGACAGAATATAGACTGTAGCCTCAAACCTTGACAGAACATGGACTGTATTCTCAAACCCTAACAGAACATGGACTGTACTCTCAAACCCTGACACAGAACATGGACTATATTCTGAAACCCTGACACAGAACATGGACTGTACTCTCAAACCCTGACACAGAACATGGACTATATTCTGAAACCCTGACACAGAACATGGACTGTACTCTCAAACCCTGACACAGAACATGGACTATATTCTGAAACCCTGACACAGAATATGGACTGTACTCTCAAACCCTGACATAGAACATGGACTGTATTCTCAAACCCTGACACAGAACATGGACTGTATGCTCAAACCCTGACACAGAACATGGACTGCACCCTCAAACTGTGACACAGAATATGTACTGTGTTTTAATACCTTTACACTGAACATGGATTGCACTCTTAAACTCTGTCATAGAACAAACCTCCTTTCTTATCGGAACTTTGTCATGGCAATGAGAGAAGTAACTAATACAAGTTGGCTTTAGAGTGAAAGCTTCGTTGGCAGAATGCATGAGCTCTGGGGAGGTGGGGGCGCAGGGAGAGAGGCACGGGTCTAGATTTGATTTGTAATTTTGTATGAAATGCACAGAGCTTGAATAAAAAATTGGCCTTGAAAAAAAAAAAAAAGAAAGTTTCAGAGCACTTATACAGAGAGGCCATGATGGGCTCTGGCTCTGGCTCGGTCAGCTGGGCGCAGGGTGGCTTGGAGGATGGCAAGGAGTTGGGTTTGATGTCTGTGGGCTTTGGGAGCAGGAGCTGGGTAAGCTCTAGGTCTGTCTTGATGAAGCCTGGTGTGGTGGGACATTCCTGGCCATGGAGTCCAGAGGTGGAGTCCTTGTAGGAATCCCTTGTTGGCGAGTGGAGTAACTTCAAAAGCAGACAGCAGGAACTTCAACCTGCCCGGTGCCTTCACGTGGAATAGCTACCGCTTTCCCTCCCCTGCCGTTTGTTCTCTTCTGGTGGGAGTACCCGAGCTTCAAGTCTTTGTGTAAGTTCAGCTCATGAAGGCCAGACCTGTTCCCAGTAACACTCAGCCTCAGAGCTGAAGTGGGAGCCAGCGAGAGGGGCCAGTGTATAAAGTGCTTGCACGTCAGCCCGAGGACGTGATTTTGATTTATGGAACCCAGAGGGAAGAGAACTGACTTCTGAAAGTTGTCCTTTGACCTCCACACATGTGCAATGACATGTGTACACACACACACACACACACACACACACACACAGAGATACAGACAGACACAGACACACACACATCAACTAATAGTAATGATAATAAAATAAGAATTTATTTTAAAAAGAAGTGAAATATTAATTCGTGGTTGTAAGATATAGACTACTACATAGTTTAATAACTTGATCTTTATTTTCCCACAGTCTAACTCCTGTCTGGATTCCCCGTTCCAAATTCTTTTTTAAAAATCTTTTAAATTTATTTATATTTTATGTGCCCGAGTGTTTTGTCTGCATGTAGGTAAGTACACCCATGTTGTGCAATGTCTGTGTAAGTTACAAGACAGCATCAGATCCCCTGGAACTGAAGTTATGGATGGTTCTTAGCTGCCATGTGGATGCTGGGAACCAGATCTGGGTCCTCTGGAAGAGCAGCCAGTGCTCCGAAACACTGAGCCAGCTCTCCAGGATGCTGTCCCCCAGCCCAGCTCTCCAGCATGCTGTCCCCCAGCGCAGCTCTCCAGCGTGCTGTCCCCCAGCGCAGCTCTCCAGCGTGCTGTCCCCCAGCGCAGCTCTCCAGCGTGCTGTCCCCCAGCGCAGCTCTCCAGCGTGCTGTCCCCCAGCGCAGCTCTCCAGCGTGCTGTCCCCCAGCGCAGCTCTCCAGCGTGCTGTCCCCCAGCCCAGCTCTCCAGCGTGCTGTCTCCCAGCACAGCTCTCCAGCGTGCTGTCCCCCAGCCCAGCTCTCCAGGATGCTGTCCCCCAGCCCAGCTCTCCAGCGTGCTGTCCCCCAGCTCAGCTCTCCAGCGTGCTGTCCCTCAGCCCGGCTCTCCAGCATGCTGTCCCCCAGCCCAGCTCTCCAGCATGCTGTCCCCCAGCGCAGCTCTCCAGCATGCTGTCCCCCAGAAACCTCTCCAGCATGCTGTCCCCCTGTCCAGCTCTCCAGCATGCTGTCCTCCAACATATCTCTCTTGCATGCTGTCTCCCAGCCCATCCTTCCAGTTGCTGTCTTCTTGATAGTTGTCTCATTAATTCATGATCACTCTTTGAGTTCCAGGCACTAGATATACCTTTGTTAGGTGCAGATAGTAAGAAGTGAATGGAACCTGTTTCCTGGCCTATGGAGTGCATCACTCTAGTAGGAGAGCTGGTAATGTGAACATGAAATGTGGTTCTATGTGAGTCGATGCAACAAGAGCAGGACGTTTGTGTCTAGGGGAAAGACAAGCCTGTCTAGGAACAGGGCATCACAGCTCAAGGTGGCCTGACAGCTTCAGATAGCTTCAATAATGCTTACATGTTGGTAGCTGCTGCATGCCCACCCACCTCTGTTACATGTTGGCAGCTGCTGCATGCCCACCCACCTCTGTTACATGTTGGCAGCTGCTGCATGCCCACCCACCTCTGTTACATGTTGGCAGCTGCTGCATGCCCACCCACCTCTGTTCTCCGTTGTGCCTTCTTGGCATTGACTTTAAATATTCTTTATAGAGTTTAGAAACCATATTTTTCTGGTTATGTGTACTGCTTTTAGAGGTTGACTATTTGGATGGTACAGTATATCTTTCTATTTCTTGCTTCATCTATCTTGTTTCTACCTCACTGGAATACACAAAATTCCCACCTTTACTTTGAACGTGGGATATTAACTTTCATAAATGTGAGGGGCCCCAGATACACATCAACATTTGAATTTATAGTTTCCTAGCCCCTGCCCCCCACCATAATTCCTGCTGTGGTCACATATTTGGAAGGAGGTAAGGATCTGTGTGGTTATACAATATCTGCAAATCCTTTGACATGCCTCTTGTCCAAGGTGGAGTCTAACCTTCTCCCTTTTAGCATGGACCACCATAGGTTCTTGATTTTCAGTACGGGGACATGGTAGAAGTCACTTAGTACAATGTAAAAAGCCACATTAGAAGACATGACAGAGCTTAGCTGGATCTCTGTTGAGATGAGCCGCCATGTTTGGAGGAAGCCCAGGATACACAGAGAAGCCTCCTGTTGTGCTCTAATCCACCTCCCCACTTCCATCTTTCCTATACAGTCTCTTCCTTTCTAGCTTTTTTGCTAGGATTTGCCTTTGATGACTTTTGAATTTGCTTCTCTTTTTTTCAGTTTAAGGTGGAGGCTGAGGCCATTATTTTGACATTTCTTCTTTTCTCTCATAGGCAGTCAAATCTGTACTTCCCACTAACCACTGTTCCAAGCAGCCTCTCATGGTTGAGGTCTGTTCTGTTTCCCTTCTCTGCACCATGGCCCAGAAATTCCTCCCAGCTTTGGGAAGGTGCGAGGTCACTTTATCTGTTTCTCATCTCTCAGGAATCCCTGTTGGTTATTGTCGGAGAACCATTGTTTTGTATATGTACTAGTTTGTCCTCTGATCCTCTCAGGTGGGAGGGAAGTTGGTCATAATCCACCATACTTGGAAGTAGAAGTGATGCATTTTAAAAACAGATGTTCTTAGTTATAGGCATTATTCTGATGGCATTGGGGCTTATTGTTAGGTTGATTTATCCTAAAATGTCTCAACCACTTTTCATGCACAGCCCCTGTCCACCATGCGTCAGTCTTGTGTATCTCAACACTTAACTCCTCTTCATGGACTCCTTCATCACCGTATCATTTACTTTTCTTCCTTCTGTTCATACCCCTCCCTATAAGCACTATGAAGAAAGAGAGTGGCCAGTTTGAGTTCTGGTGACACTGCTGTTTTTATCAACTAGGTATCTGTTCTAGTTTGATTTTTGTTGCTGTGATAAAGCACTGGCCAAAACCACCTTGGGAAGGAAAAGGTTTATTTCAGATTCAGTACAATCCTTTGTTGAGAGAAGCCGGGGAGGTGTTCAAGTGTGAACAGGGGTGGGGACTTCACCTGGAGAAGTCCCTTGCTTCCTCTGACCTCCTCAGCTACTTTTCTTTCTAAAAAGTATTTTATTTATTATTTTTATTTTATGTGTATGAGTGTATTGCCTGCATGTATATAAGTGGGCCCATGTCATACAATGCCTGCGGAGGTCAGATAAAGGCATCAGATTCCTCTGGAACTGGAGTTATAGACAGTTGTTAGCTGCTATGTGGGTGATAGGAGCAGACCTAGGTCTTCTGGAAGAGCAGCCAGTGCTCTTAACTGCCAAGCCATCTCCCCAGTCCCAACTGCCTAGGAACGGCTCCGCCCACAGTGTGCTGGCCTTCCTAGATCAGCCATTAAGAAATTGCCCACAGGCTTGACACAGCACATACCTTTTTTTTTTTTGTGTGTGTGTGTGTGTGTGTGTGTGTGTGTTTTCGAGACAGTGTCTCCCTGTAGCCCCAGCTGTCCTGGAGCTCACTCTGTAGACCAGGCTGGCCTTGAACTCACAAACATCCGCCTGTCTCTGCCTCCTGAGTGCTAGGATTAAAGGCGTGTGCCGCCAAGCCTGGTAACAGCACATAACTTTAATCCCAGCACTTGGGAGGCAGAGGTTGGCAGATGTCTGTGAGTTCAAGGCCAGTGTGGTCCACATAGTGAGTTCCCGGCCAGCTGGGTTGCGCGTCCCTCTTCCCTGGTGACTCTAGTTTGTGTCAAATTGACAAACACTAACCAGTGCAGTAGTACACACAGGCTCGCTCAGCTCACATTCACCATTCATAAAGCACAAAGAATAGTGTCTGTCTCAATGGGCTGCTGTGAGGTTTGAACCTGTTAATATGTGCAAAACACAGAACAGTGCCCGGCAATGTAGTAAAGTGTCATTTTTTAGCAAGGTTACCGAGTTTTCCTCACCAGGGACTGGACAGTGTAAGAAGAGATGACAAATGCAACCTCTCTCTCAGCTACAAAGCTCTTACGTTTAAAGCGGTTTGAATGGCGTGAACACTGAAATGACTCACGTTGATGCAAGAGCACGGCCACATGCAGATCGAGTTACATCGAGAACTTCCTGTTAGTTTGCTTGTCTGTCATAACCTGCTCCTTGAACAGTAGGTGCTGTTTTCTCACAGTTCTGGAGGTAGGCACTTAAGATCAAGGTTCGAAAGGTGGTTTCTGCAAGAGTTCTCCTGGTCTGTAGGTGACGGCCGTCTCCCACGTGGCGAGGCCTTTTCTTCAAGCATGTATCGACGGAGAGGACACTGGTGCCTCTTCCTTTTCACACAACGTCCTTTTCTTCAAGCATGTATCGACGGAGAGGACACTGGTGCCTCTTCCTTTTCACACAACGTCAGTCCTGTTGGGTTCAGTCCACCATCATGACCTCAGCAAACCTTTGCTACTTCTGTAGAAACGCTGTCTCCAAACAGTGCGGGGTGAGTTACATGAAAGTTATAACTTTCACATACGAATTTTAGGAGGATGTGACTCAACCCATAACAAATATAGACTCATAGATTATCAAAAAAGCTCTGATAACTTGGAGAAATAAATTCACTGAATAAATTCACATAATTTGACTAAATTTCAGTTTCCTCATTTTGAAAAGTAAGGACGGTTGACATTGTGTCCAGATGTGTTGAGGATTCAGAAATATTCGATTTTAGAAAAGAAGTCCACATCCTATACATAACAGGTAACATCCTATACAGCCAGGGTTGATGCTCCCTAATCAAATACATTAATGTACTCCGTAGCAAAAATGTATGAATTCTCACATTAAGTGGAAAAATAAAGATTATTTACAAAGCTATGTTTGGGCTAGAGATGGTTCAGTGGGTAAAGTGCTTGCTGAGCAAATGTAAGGATTACGTTGAGATCCCTAGCACCCATGTAAAAGCTGGGCATTTACATCTGACATGCCAGTGCTGGGACGAAGAGGTAGGGGGACCTTGGGGCTGTGCTGGCCAGATAGTTTAGCTCAAACAGCGAACCTCGGTTCCTTGAGAGACCTTGCCTCAAAAAAAAAAAAAGGTGGAGAAGTGCTTGAGGAAGACCTCCTGATGTTAATTTCTGGCCTCCACACGCTCTCACAGGTTAGTGAAGAGAGAGAGAGAGAGAGAGAGAGAGAGAGAGAGAGAGAGAGAGAGAGAGAGGGAAAAATCTATGTTGGTCTGAGTTAGGTTTTACTACCAAGATTGCTTGTTGTGCACTTAGAGAATAACATTGGATTTTCAGAGCTTTTTGTATTTCAGAATTGTGAATTGCCTTTCTTACAAGGCTTTGGAAGGTTTACATATGTAAAGTACCTGGCATGATCTGAACCTGGTAAGCGCATTCTCAGCCTGATGTCACAGTAGTACAACTGTGGCCACTATCACAAGCCATCAATTTAAAGGGGCTCTTGGAAGTGTGCCTCAGTTTCCCTGGTCACTCATGTCTGGATGGACTATTGATTCTATTTTATTGAGTGTGTGGAGGTCAGTGGGTGATGGCAGGAGGGGCTGACACATGATATGGCGGTACACGCAGCCCCAGGTAACATCTGTTTCTCAGCTTCTGGAACCACTACAGGCAGCTTTTTCTTTTTTTTAATAATACAATCTAATTTTTATTAATTCCCACACAGGTTAGTTCTATAATTCTACTTCTGTCCTGTCCTAGCCCATCTCCCCAAGGCTGCTCACCTACATGGCATTCTCTTAGCCTCTTGGGGGTCCATGCTAGGAAGTTCCAAGAAGCCGGTTGATTGGCTGAAGCAGATCTCTCTTGGACCGGGGGCTGTGGCAGCTCAGGTTTGGGCAGCAGCAGCAGCAGCAGCAGCAGCAGCAGCAGCAGCAGCAGCATGGGTCAGCATGCACTCCAGGCATGTCCGGGTGTTCTCAGCTGAAAGGCAACTCTTTCTATGGAGTTTGTAACACATGTGGTTGCAGAAGGAACCACAGGCTAAGTTATAGGATACCTGGCTCAATTCCAGCTTATGCTTTTCTCACTGTAGGATCTTGAGCAAGTCACCTGATCAGAGATTAGTTTTGTTGTCAGAAAACTGAGGATTGTGTGGAGACCTCATCAGCTCTCCAGGTCTGCCGTGAAGATCAAATGACAGAGTGTCGGGGCAGAGCTGTGGAACACAACATCGTGTGAACTCAGAACCTTGTCTGCTGATTGGCAAAGGGACCCAAGGGAGAGAGTCAATCACAGGATAATCGCCTGACTCACAAGGAACTACCTGCTCATCTCTTGCAGAACTGGGATTTGAGCTAGAGGCAGGGGAAGCCTGTCACCACAACAAGCGTGTGGAGGTCCTGGGAGGGATAAGCCTCTGGAAATGAGGCCAAATGAAGGAAACAAATAGACATTCCCTACATTGGTCTCTCGGTGCCTTGCAATGTACCTTTTCTCCTCCTGTGGTTTCCATGTGTATGAATTAATTAATGACTACTTACCCAGTCAAATTAAGACTATAATTGTGTGGAAAATTAAATGCTCTGTGGATTGATGATGTGAACTTGGCTTCTTCTACTTTGGAACCATACTCTCTTCTATAAGTGGAGCAAAAATTTGCTTGAGTCCTTGAAGCTACCTCAAATTGCTGTCTTTGCTCTGCAGGCCACTATTAATTACTGAAGTGGCCTGGGGCAAGGCAGTCTCCTGCAGTGGCACAGGTGTGGACTTGTCACCCTCAGACCTTGGATTTGCATGGCAGTCCTGCTACCTGTTAGCTTTGTGACATATAAGAAATGACTTTGTCAGATGTATTTTGGAGCTGAAATGTCCTCCAAAGTTGTAGTCCCCAGCCTGTGCACTGATGGCTCGGTCCCCAGGTGGTATGCTATTGGGAAGGGGTGGAAACCTTAGGAGCTAGAGCTTAGCAGAAGTCTGTCACTGTCACTGGGAATATGTGCCATTAAAGAACATAGTGGAGTTGGTCATGGTGGTTTATGCCTTTAATCCTAGCACTTGGGAGGCAGAGGCAGGTGGATCTCTGTGAGTTCAAGGCCAGCCTGGTCTAAATAGCAAGTTCCAGGACAGCTGGAGCTATAGGGAGATGCTGACTCAAAAAGACCAAAACAAAACAAAAACAAAAAGAACATACTGGAAGTTCTCTCTCTCCCTCTCTCTCTCTCCCTCCCTTTCTCCCTCCTTCCCTTCCCCATCTCTCTCTTCTTCCCTCCATCTCTCCCAGCCATCATAAGGTGAGCTTTCTTCTAGCACATCTTTTCTCCCGTGATGCTCTGCCTCTCTATAGTCCCAGAAATAATGAGCCAAGTGACTGGACCAAAGCCAAATATCTCTTTCCTCCTTTACATATTTTTCTAGGGTATTATGTCATAGTGTTAGAAAAGCTAGCACATTATTTTTCTTTTTAAAAAATATTTTCTTCTTCATTTTATGTGTGAGTCTTTTACATGCATGTATGTAAGTTCACCTGTATCATACAGTGTCTGCGCAGGTCAGAAGAGGGGCTTGGAGCCCCTGGAGCTAGAGTTACGGATGGTTGTTAGCTGCTGTGTGGGTGTTGGGAATCAAACCTGGGTCCTCTGCAAGAGCAACCAGTGCTCTTAACCACTGAGCCATCTCTCCAGCCCCACATTATTTTTCTTAACTTCATTTTCCTCATATGAAAAATAAGACTACCTACAGATGGCTCTATAAAGGCTCTAAGCAGCTTAGAACAGTGCTCAGTGCAAGGAAGTTATTTCTACTATTGAGAGGAAAGGCTTTAGAATTTGGCTGTACTTCTATGGCTTACTGCCCATGACTTGAGCAAGCGACTTGTTCAGCTCCAGTCCTGTGATACTCAACAGGGGATCACAGCGATACCGAATCTGAGAGTTCTTGTAGTGCTGGTTGTTCTGCGGCTGCGCTTGTGGCCAGGATGGTGTGGGCTTAAGGTTTAATTCTGATACTTAGCCTTTAAAAATGTATGTGTATTCATGGGTGTGCGTATTTTTGTGGGTGCATGTCGAGAGCAGAGGACAGCCTTGGTGTCACTCCTCAGGAGCTACCTGCCTTGTTCTTTTGAGACAAATTCTGTCACTGGTCTGGAACTTGCCGATTAGGCTCTGCTGATTAGGCCAGGGAACCCAGGGCTCCTCTTGTCTCACATCCCTGGTGCTGGGACTGCAAGTGCACACTGCCAGCCCAGCTGTTTTATCGGTTCTAGAGACTGAACTCGGAAGTCTCCATGCTTGCCTGACAAGCCCTCTTCCGACTGACCCATCTTCCCGGTCCCCGTTGGCCCTTTTGAACTTCATTTTCTTCCTTGTAAATGGAAGATAACATCTTTCCTGCATAGTGTTTGTGATGATTAGAGATAATATATAGAAAACATCTGGTGCTTTAGTAAAACCACTCAGTCGATGCTGTATAATTATCATGGTAATTTTCAGTATCAGTAAATTCTTTGCATATCTGGATTGACCAATTGTGATTTTTCATCTTACTGGAAAGTATCCAATACCTGACAGGCATGTTAAAGGTTCAGTGATTCCCATTTTAGACCTGTGCACATAGAAGTAAAGAGAAAAAAATTAGTTCTTGACATTTAGCTCCAGGAAGATATGAAACTCAGTAGCTGTTTTGGGAACTAGAGGCTCAGTAGGAGGGAAATTACCGACAGTTCCTCATGTCCAGAAGGACCCTGTTCTCAACTTCAGACCCAGGAAACTTCCATTAACCTGCATCTCACAGCCTGCAAAGGAACTGAGCTGAGTTTATACATGAAGTATACACTTTAAAACAGAAACTTTCCCACTTTTTAGAATATGGTTTAGATGCTGCTGCTGCTGCTGCCGCTGAGCCAAAACTTAATTGCATATTGACTCAAAAGTAAGGGATTACAAACAGTTGATCTAGGTAACTCAAACCTGACATTTTTTTCTAATATTCGAACCAATTAGATTGAATTAATCATATTAGGGAACTTTGAGTGATTTTTCCAAGTTTTGTCCCCTTCATGTAAACCTAATTTAATTATGAAGTGGTCACAATTGCAGTGGTTAAGCTTGAGTGTAAAAGGTATAAGTCGCCAAAGAGACAAAGCTCTGGGCTTGCCTGTGAGTGACTGTGTAGATTAGGTTAGCCTCTGGGCATGATTGTGAGGGAGCTTGTGGGTTAACTGATGGGCGGAGACCCACCTTAGCTGAAGGCAGCACCACCATGGCTGGGAGCCTGAGCTGAATAAAAAGGAGAAATCCAACTGAGCACTACACCATGTCCCCTAACTGCTGATGCAGTGTGCGCAGCTACCTCAAGCTTTGCCACAGTGCTGTCATCACGTTGACACAGGTCCTCTAACTTTAAGCCAAGATGAGCCTTTTCTCCCTTCGGTTGCTTTTGTACGAGCATTTTATCATAGTAACAGGAAAAGTAACTACTAGCATAGCACAATTTTACAGCCCAGCAAGCGATACTCTCTTGGACTAGAAAGAAAAGAGCACACTCTTGTTCCCAATGATGTGTTTTCTTGGTGAGATGACCAAAATAGTTACCAAGTTGCTCCAGAAACAAGACAATCATTTGAAGACCTTTAGCTTCATGGAAGATGTTTCAACCTGAATAATTTTAAAATATCAGTCTTTAGCAAGGTGTCAGCTAAACTGACTGCACTTAATAACAAGTGCATTAGTTTCCCAGAGCAGCTGTAAAATACACAAACTCTGTAGCTTAAAGCCACAGACAGTTGTGATTATATAATTCTGGAGCCTGCAACTCTAAAACCAGCGTCACAGGACCGTTCTCCCTCTGAAGGCGGCGACAAGGTTCCGTTCTCTTCCTTTCCCTGCAGGGCTGGCAGTGCCACTGGCCAGCCTTCCTTCGCTCCCTCCAGCCTTCTGCCTTCCCCTGGCATTTCCCCATGTGTCTTCATGTCGTCCTCCCTCTCTCCTTTCTGTTTCTGTGTTCACATTTCTCCCCCTTTCTCAGGACACCAGTCACATTGGATGAGGTTGCACCTAACGACCTTATTTAACTTGACTCTTTCGCTAAGAGCTTATTTACCAAAAAGGTCCCATTCTGAGACATGGAGGATTAGGACATCAATGTAACTTTCCTGTGGATGCTGACACGATTCAACCCATAACAATGGGATTGAGTTTCCCACCAAAGAAAGCTCATGAGCTTTTCAGTAGTTACACTACAATCCAGGGACTCTGCTATTCCTTTCTTTCTTTTCATTAGATGTCTCTGTCAGAGCTATACAATGTTTACAAATTCCTTTAGTTACAGTTCCTCCAAGACTAAGGATGTAACCGATATGTTGTATTTATTCCATTTTGTTTGTGTTCTAATCTGTAGAGAGTAGTAACTGAAAATTCAATAATAGTGTAATGTTTCGAAAGGCATCAAGAAATAAATTATTATGAGATCAAGCACTGAGAGTTCGGTTGTATGTACTCCAGGCTTGATATTTACAGAGCTGTCAAACACAAAAACTAAGGCAATCATATTTGGGTTGACTAAATACAAGAAGACCTACAGTAAAGAGAGCGGAGGTAATGTAGAAAAGATCCTAGAGGAAGAAGATGTTGTATTGGAACCTGAAGGGAGAAAGAGACATACTTATATTGCTGGAGATGTTGTGTTCCACAATGAGTGAGGCAGCACCTTCAGGAGCACACTGCATATTAATGCACAACCAAAGTGTTCTTTTGGCTGAAACTTTATTTATTTTATTTTTTTATGTATATGAATGTACTGTCTGCATGTAGGTTTGTGCACCCGTGTTACACAATGCTGCAGAGGTCAGAAGAGGGCGTTGGATTCCCCTGGAACTGGAGTTAAAGACGGTTCTTAGCCATCATGTGGGTGCTGGGAATCGAACCCGGGTCCTCTGCAAGAGCACTTGGTGCCCTTAACCTCTGAGCCATCTCTCCAGTTCCTTAGCTGAAACTTTATGAGGCAAGAACAACATGGCCGGGGGCATCCTTCTCCACCACTTCAACCTTTTCAATGTGTGCTGCATGACTTTGAGTTAAGCATGCTCAATAATGTTGTCTGTTAATCTTTCCTTCTTAAAGGAGAGCCTTAAACTGGGCATGTTCAGAAACATACTGCTTGACTGAGCATGTGCAGGAATGTGCCCCAGAAGTGGTGATGTGTGTAGGCTCTCTGAGTAAAGTCTGCATGTTTCCTTTGAGGCCCGCGTTGCTTTGGAAGTGACCCCTTTGGCCTCCTGGCTTGCTGAGTGTGATCCTTCTTTCTTCTTTCTTTTGTTTCAGCATTGTACTCACCTAGTCAGTCTATTAAGGAGAAAATGACCTGACATCACACAGCAGAACAGAATTGATGGAGCAGTAGGCTTTGGTCAATAGATATTTAGTAAGTCTCAACTGTAGTTCTATGTCCTAGGCACTTGGAGTACACCAGTTGTATTAGTTACTTTTCTCATTGCTGTGACAAGATTCCTGACTAAAGCCACTTGAGGAAGCGAGGGCTTATTTTGGGTCACAGTTCAAGGGAATAACCTATCATGGTGGGGAATTTTCCGTGGGAGGAATGTGAGGGTGTTGGTCACATCACACCCACAGGCACTAAGCAGAGAGATGAACGGCCAGTGCGCAACTTGTCTTTTTCTGCCAGTCCAGGACCCCAGCCCCTGGGATGATGCCACCCACTTTCAAGGTGAATCCTTCCTCCCAGTAAACCTTTCTAGAGATACCTTCATAGACACAGCCAGACATGTGTTTCTAGTCAGTCAAGTTGACAATGACAATTAACCATCACAGCTCTACCCTTGGTCACTGTGATACCCAAACACAGTGGTTTAAACTGTAACATCCCACCTCTTGCCCTTGAGGTCTCATTTTATCTCATCATGTAAATAATTTCACTCATCTCTATAAATCCCCATTGTGTTTACTAGGCTGAACATTGCTCAAAAGTCCAAAGTCTCTTCTGAAACTCAAGGAAATCTCAAAGGGACCCTTTGAAGTAAAAAATAGAAGTTATTGTCAGGTAGGGTCCTTCGAAAAGGACAGACTTTTGATGTTGAAGGTTTTCTCACATATCCAGTGTTTTCTCACACCCAAGAGCTCCAGTCTCTAACTTTGTGAACTTGACTGCTTCTTCTGAAGGAAAGGGAGGGAGCAGATGGCCAACCAACCAGCCAACCAACCAACCACCCAGACAACCTTGACTTTGAAAGGGGGAGGGGCAAGGGGTATAGAAAATGCCACTTGGCCATTGCTCACTCTCACCAATTTGCCATCTTGGGTGGAGGTCACCAAGTCCATGCTGGGACTACGGATGGACATGAGGAGAGGTCAACCCTTATCTACATTCACTCAAGCCTGAGTAAACTCGCTAGACTTCCCTGGACTGTGGTTTGGAGAGCCTTTCCTTGTTTGCCTTGGGAACCGTGGGTTTGTACGTTCATGGGTAGGTGAGTGGGTGGGACACCATGTTCGTGGGTACCTCCCATGAAGAATCACCACAACACTATGTGCAATGGTACAGAATAAACATTCCCATTCCAAAGGTAAGAATAGGGGACAATCAGAAAAGATCAGATTAAAGCAAATTCCATACCCAGCAGGCCAGACCCCGAAGCCTGCAGCTCCGCAGCAGCGTGTCTAGCACACGGCCGCTCTCTTGCGCTGACTCCACATGGACTTTCTCCATCAGATGTCCGAGTCTGGGCATCTCCAACGTCCTGGGCTCCTAAGTCCAATTTAGATTTCACTTTCCAGATTCATGCGATGCCCTGAAGGGCTTCCTTGCCAGGCTCCCAACCCTGACACACATTGCCCAGTCTCAGCATCTTTTCTGAAAGCTGGGTGAAGCTTTCATTATCACTTTCTCTTGTATCATTTTATACTGGTACCACATGAGTAACGCTGCCGAGCTATGCAATATATCGAGATGTAGCCTGGCCTGCTTAGACCACCGTTGCAGTGGCCTCTGTGTGATGACCTTGGGGACACTTCCACAGGCAGTTACTCTTGAATAGGTAATTCCTTCAGAGAGTCATGAGTTAGCATTCTTTTCAGCTTAGTTTGCATTTTTACAGGTTGGAGCTTTTAATGGGTGAGATCTTGTGCTCAAACAGTTACAGGGGTCTTTTCTGTGTCCTCCTTGTCTGCCAACTTTAAACTCGTTCATATTTTTTCCCTGCCATAGTTCATATTTTTCACATCTTTCTGCTCTCTCTCACTGTTGATCTGAATAAGAGCAGTGAGCAGTAGCCATGCCACAGCCTGAATGCTATCCTGTCATGAAATTTCTTTACCAAATAAATTAGTGGATAAATTCAGGCTCACTCAAATTGTTAGAACCTGGGTGGAATGGAACAAGATTCTTTGGCAGAATATAACACGAATGTCTTCTAGTTCCAACACCTGACAAAAGCCTTGTTATCCCTGGAAACATCATGATTGGGGGGGGAGGGTGCTCCATGGTCTGCATGTCTCTCTGCGTTTAGGTTTTTCAGTCACCATCAGAAGTGCTCACTAAGCTCCACAGGAGGCGTCTAGGGCTTCTCTGGCCTGCATTCTTCAGTGTCTTCCCACATTTCTCCCACAAACCAATTCCTGAATCCTAAGAGCCATGTGGTCAGGTTTATCACAGCAGTGCTTCCACTCCCCATGCAACAGTAACTCTGTATGAGTTACTTTGTATTGTTATGATAAAATCCTGACCATAGCAATTTAAGGAAGAAAGTGTGTGTTTTGGTGACAGTTGAGGGTGCGGTCTAGCGTAGCAGAAGGGCTTGGGGGCAGGACAAGGAGGCAGCTGGCCCTGCCTACTCTGAAGTCAATAAGCAGAAGTGGAGGCTGATGCTCTGTTCACTTTCTTCTTTCCATTCAGTCCAGAACTCTAGTCTCTGAGTCTATGGAATGGTGTCTCTTACATCAAGGGTGGGTCTTATGGAAACAACTTCATAGTCACATTCAAAGTCTGTGTCTATGGTGGTTTAAAATCTAGTTAAGACGACAATGAAGACTAATCATCACAGAGTAAACAACCACCACAATAAAAATCACTGGCCTAAGTATTTACGAGAGAGGAGGCTGTAGCAATTCAGGAAGATCTTGGAGATATGAGGGTTGGAGGTGATGTTAGAGCGTGTCCACGACACATAGACTCCAGGTGTGTGTTCTGTAACTTGGAGAGAGACTTGGGTAATTGTTGACTAAGTTGGCGCTTCAGAGAAATAACTAAGTAGCTTTTGAAACATGCTTTAAGACAAATTTGGTTCCATTTTCTTTGTTGCTTTTTAAATCTACTCTTGAGTTGTTTCAGAACTACAGCAGGAAATTTAGATTTAACCTCAAGAGTCAGTGTTTTGTCTTGTGTCTCTTCTAATCTAACCCAGATGTTAGGATGGCTATATTTTACTTGAACGATTATTGAGTTTCTGCTCTCTCTCCTTCTCTTTTTAATGGGAAACAGTCTAACTCCAGTGTTCATTAAACTCAGAAAATACAAGTTGTAATTTTGAGTGTGTACATGGAGCGAAGATATATTTAGGTTATTTACATAGATGACAAACTCTAAAACTGCTGTTGTGTTTGAGGGATAATCCTTCCTTCTGGGAAAGAGACACAGAAAAACAAACAGAAATTTGAAAGATGAAAAGGTGTTCGTTGGTAAAGTACTCCTCCTGAATGGTCTTTTCTTTCCTTTTTGTGAATTTCATCCAATGTATTTTGATCATATTTAGATCATCTTCCATATCTCCATCCCCCAAATCTCTCTCTTTCTCTCTCTCTCTCTCTCTCTCTCTCTCTCTCTCTCTCTCTCTATATATATATATATATATATATATATATATATACATATATTGTGTCCGTGTGTGTGTGTCCCCAAATGCCCTTCAGTGTAGGTTCATCCACTGGAGACTGGTCAACCTAGTAACTCTTAAATGAGACTGACTCTCCCCCTCCCAGCAGTCACTGGTTGCCCATAGTTCCTCAGATAGGGTTGGGGTTTTCTACCCACTTCCCCTGAGATTTTGTCTGGCTTGACCTTACGTGGAACTTGTGCATGTTGTCAGCACCAAATGTTCTTGTTTCCAATAGCTGTTAGATCATTGCCTGGGTGGTCTGTAGCGTGGTTGATATGTTACTTTTTAAAAACATTTTAATTGCAGTTTTGTGTATTTTATACATCCAGTCTAGACTCATCTCTCCTTCCCTGCTCCCCCACCCCACTCGAGTTCACACACCCTGCCATACCTGCCCTGTATCTTTTTCTGATTCTTTTCAAAGTTTTTCAAAGCAGAGGATTATTGTCCTTGGGGGAACTTTACTGTTCCACTAGGTTCCCTGTCCCAGTTCCTCTGCTGCTGTTGTTGTTCCCTCCAATCTGTATTTACTGCTTCAACATATGCATATATACACATCACACCTATACTAAAATTATATCATCTGTACACAAACTGTCATTTCCATATCATATTTCAGGATTCACATTTTTCCTTTTTAAATTTATATGACTCTAAAATATGCTTACATATCCTTCACCCATATACCAATATTACAAAGTCTAAAGATAAGTGGTGGGTTAATTCTAGAGCCTGTTAAAGGATTTACATTATAAGAGCACAGCTGCTTTCAGGGAAAGGGGTATATAACGTTGATGCTGCTCAGTTTGCCTTACAGCTTGGTGCTTGGTGCTAGCATCCACAAATGAGGGATAACATTTGTTGTTTGCTTTTCTGGGACTATGTTACTTCACTCAGCATAGCATCTTCTAGTTCCATCCATTTACCTGCAAAGTTTATGATGCCATCTTTCTTTACCATTGCATAAAACTGCATTGTGTAGATGTACCACATTTTCTCTATCCACTTGTTGGTTGAGGAGCACTTGGGTTGGTTCCAGCTCTTTGCTGTTGTGAAGAGAGCTGCAGTGAACATGGCTGTGCATGCATTTCTGCAGTAGGATGAGTCTTGTGGGTATATACCCAAGAGTGATATGGCTGGGTCAAGTGGTAAGCTCATTTTGAGTCTTTTCAGGGTTCTCTATACTGCTTTGCACAGTGGTTGTAGGAGTTTACATTCCCACCAGCAGTAAATGAGTGTTCCTCTTTCCCTACAACCTCTCCAGCATTTGGTATCATTTTTTTTTATCCTAGCCAGTCTTATCAGAGTGAGATGATATCTTAAAGTGGTTTTAATTTGCATATCCTTAATTATTAGCAATGTTGAACATTTTTTTAAAATTTTATTTATTTTTTATGTGTATGAATGTACTGTCTGCATGTAGGTCTGTGCACCTGTGTCATGCAATGCCATGGAGGTCAGAAGAGGGTCTTGGATTCCCCTGGAACTGGAGTCAAAGACGGTTCTTAGCCACCATGTGGGTGCTGGGGATTGAACCCAGGTCCTCTGTAAGAGCAGTTGTTGCTCTTAACTGCTAGGCCATCTCTCCAGCCCAATGTTAAACATTTTTTTTTCTTTTTTTATTTTTATTTT
Organism: Rhizomys pruinosus; assembly: GCA_009823505.1. Taxonomy (NCBI): domain Eukaryota; kingdom Metazoa; phylum Chordata; class Mammalia; order Rodentia; family Spalacidae; genus Rhizomys; species Rhizomys pruinosus. Next base: position 165,378 of record VZQC01001903.1, read on the forward strand.
TATTTTTATTTTTATTTTTAAGGGATCAATGTTGAACATTTTTAAAGATGTTTCTCAGCCATCTTTATTTCGTCATTTATGAAGTTTCTGTTCAGCTCTTTACTCCACCTTTTGAGAGAGTCATTTGTTTTCTTTCCTTTCTTTTTCGAGTAGTTTATATATTATGGATGTTAAGCTCTGTCAGATGTATCAGTGAAGGTTTCCTCCCACCCTGTGGGTTTTCTCTTTGCTTTCTTGATTGTTTCTTTTGATGTACAGAAGCTTTTGAGTTTAATGAGGTCCCATTTGTCAACTGTTGACCTTATTTCCTGCACAGCTGCAGTCTGATTTAGGAAGTCTTCTCCTACGTCTATGTCTTGTAGGTTGCTGCCAACATTTTCTTCTATCACCTTCAGAGTTTCAGGAGATTTTACTTAAAAAACAACAACAATTTTTTATTGAAGTTTTGTGCATTTTATACAACCCTCGGAGATGTTACTTTTTAACACATTGTATTTTCTCCAGACAGTGAATCCTCCTTTAAGTCACACCATTTCAGAAGTTTTCATGAATCATCTGAGTAGCTCAGCAACAGTTTCAGTGTCCAAATTCAGCTCCACCCTGGTTGTGCCCTCTTGGGCAGCTGGTACAGGACAGTACAAGGCGACCAGTGACTCAGCTTCTTTGGCCAAAATGCTGCATTTACCTATTAGTACTGAATCAATTATCTGAATTTTATTTCAGGTTGCTGACAAGTTTATTTAAGAGAAGGAAAAATACTACTGTATAATGTAGGTACACAGAGTGGGCTCTGTGTATGGTTATGCAATAACTCTTCACTGGTCCACGGACCAGATCACCAACTAGTCTGAAAATGTGACACATTATCCACCTTTAGGGTTATGTGATTGCAGACATTCTTGCTTGTGTTACTGAGAAAAATAAGCACACATGTATCTCCTCAGACATGGCAGACTGGCATGCCTTGACAGTCATGACTAATTGTGATACAGCTTTGCAGAAGAGTTGTAGCTGCCGATCAGTATGGCCAGGTGACTGGCTTCATTCTGGCATGCATCCAGGTGACTGGATGTGATGGGTGAACCTTTTCTAAGGAGGAATCAATGTCCACTCATCTCAGCATACCAGTGACAAAGAAGCAAGCGTACCCAACCACGGCATGCGTGGGAATCAGTCTGTGTACCCAACCACAGTGTGGGGAATCAGTCAGTTTAGTTGGTGCTACTTACAGGAGTGTGGGCCACTTGTGGGTAGCTATATCTTTGAGGAAAAATCTTTCTCTTCCCTAACAAACCTTAAGTCCTATATATCTTGGGGGCAGGGGGCGGCTCATGAACTCCTCCTCCTCCTAGCAGTTGTTAACTGCCTGAGCAGAGCCTTGTGAACCCTCCCTGCCCCCAAATCCATGATGGAAAGTTAATGGCCCAATCTTGTGAGGGTCTCTTGAAAGCAAGCACAGTTGAGCTCAAGAGGGCAACAGTCACGGTGTGTTTGGAGGACAGCAATCTGTAACAGCGTGGAGGCTCTCACAAAGGTCTCGTGTGCCGACTGAGTGGTTAGTCATTATGACTGCCACAGCCCTCGTCACTTCCAGATGTTCTTTTAGTGCATTTGATTCAGTCGATGAAATTAGCAGTTTGGTGTCCTGTTTGAGTCTCCCCTGCTGTGCGCCAGCGAACCTGCCAATGATTATACTTGGTCGTGAGCCGGAGAATCAGCATTCTGTGGGAAGCAACATTTAAAATCACTTATTATTTTGGTATGTGGTATTGACATTTTCTTTGAAATTTAAAGTTTCTATCCTGTCCATGTGGACTGAACTGCTCATTAGGAATAGTAGGCATCCGGTTTAAAAAAAACTCAACCTGTATCAGCTGGTACTTCTAAAATAACATACATAGACTATAATAATGACAGCAAATATTGTGTTAGTGGGGCTGTGAGTAATTCAGGCTGCAGGATAATGTATCTGTTAAAGAACTTTATCTTCTATAGTGAGAGAGCCTACCATGAAAAAGTCTCTATGCAGTCTTGACTTTAGGCTTTACACAACATTTATATGTAAGGCTGAAACGAACAAGATAAAAATAGCAAGTATTGTGGGAAAAGTAAGGGGGTATTTGTTCCCAACAGACTGTGAGGTTCACCAACTGGGTGCCTTTCAGGGTTGCCAAGTTTTAAAATTCTCTGGAAAAAGACAGTGGATCTCTCTCTCTCTCTCTCTCTCTCTTTTTTTCAAAGCCAAATTTTTATTGACGCTCTGTGCATTTCACACAAAATTACAAATCAAATCTAGACCCGCCCCCCCCCCGTTTCCCCACCCCACTAGAGCGCATGCATCCTGCCAAACATGGTTTTCATCTTTTTCTCAGTCTCTCTCAAAATTCTTGATGCGGAACTTTACTACTTTGAGCAAAAGTTCACCGATTCAGTCAGTTCTTTGACACAGTCTTTCTGTTGTTGTTGTTATTCCTTCCAATATGCATCACCCCAAAATATGCATATATGCATGCCACATATATCATAGGTTTTAGCATCTCCAGCTTATGATTTTTTTATTAGGCTGAAAGATGTCATGTTTGAAGGCTCCTCCTTGGCAAGCCCAAACCACCATCAGTTCTGCCCTTGTGCTCCACACTGTGGTTTTCCCTTCCCGTGGTCACTAAATGAGGTCCAGTAAGCACTATGTCCTGTCTTGATCTTCCTGTACTGGTTTCTGTGATATAGCCTGGGTAGTTCAACAATGGCAGTCTATAAAGACAGTGGATCTCTTAAAATTCTGCACACTGTAGGTCCTCTGTCTAGAGGGGGAGGGTAGTTCCCAGCTGGGTATAGGGCATTAGTGGAAAAAGAGTGCTGAAGGGGTAAAGGCATCATTGGAACTTCTGGGTCCATGTTTCTCATCTGTGTTAAGGGCTTGCACCTTCCTCAGTGGGAGGTGGAGATGAGCGGAGAGGGAGGGAAAGCAGGATGAGCCTAACAGTGACAGTGAAGGTGACAGCGAAGGTCTCAGTGGAAGACAGTGTTTAGCTCAGATGCTTAACAGTGACAGGGACAGTGAAGGTCTCAATGGAAGACAGTGTTTAGCTCAGATGTTTTCATGTGCCAAAGATGAAAGTTTCTCTCTCTCCTCTCTCTCTCTCTCTCTCTCTCTCTCTCTCTCTCTCTCTCTCTCTCTCTTCCACAGAAGACCTTGCAGAGCTTGTTTTCTCCCCTTACTCTCTGGGTAACTTTGTCTCGGGTGACATGTTTGTCAGAAGTTTATTCAGATTTCTCTTGTGTGAATAAACATGACACGGCCTCGGGAGGTCATTTTCCTGACAGATGCTCTTCTAAAGCAGTGGTGTGAAGCCTGTGATGGAGCTGGGTGTCATCTACACTGAATGTCTCATAGCTATCTATCTTTAGAAATGGTGGCTCAGGCCCTCTGCAGTTGGCCAAACTTGTCTCTGGATGTGCTGTGCTTTCAGTGTCTTACATAAACTTGCAGTTGAACGGCTTAGTATGTAGAAGACTTGTTATGGTTTCAACGTGAAATGCCCACACAGGCTTGTGTGACTGAACACTTGGTCCCTGCATGTTTGGAATGTAGGCCTTGCCTAGCAAAGCTGAGCCAATGGGGAGACCCCCGGGGGTTTTTGCTGGTCCTGCTTCTAGTTCTGCCCTCCTCTGTCTTGCAGCTGTGATAATGAGACCACTTGCCTCCTACTCCTGCTCATGTGGACTGAACTGCTGCTCTGAAACCATGAGCTGAAATAAACTTGTCCTTTCTTGCTTGCTTTTGTCACAGTGGGAAGAAAAGGAATTGACTAATGCAGTTCTCAATACTAAAGACCTTGGATTTATAGAACCTAAATTGAATTCAGACCAACTAAGGCATTTTGACATTCACACCTATAGTAATCACAAGTTGTCATGCAAATTTACTTATAGAGGATCTAGCATCAATCAATCGATCAATCAATCAATCAATCAATCAGTTAATCAATCTGGCCATGAAGCTAATGACAAGGCATCTGAAGACACTAATGGAACAAGTGAGCACTTAAGGGCAAGCAGGAGGTAGAGCCCTACAAGGCCCTGAGCAGGATTGGAAAACTCAGCTAACTGGAGAACTATATGTAATCAGTCCATTTAGTTTGCAGTGAAGACAATCTTAAGCAGTATGTGCTGTGTGTGAGGTCAGCTCATAAGATGCTTGCTGGACTGGGCTGCAGGTCGCATTGTTCTGGCTTTGGGTGAATGGGCTCTGGAAAGTGCCTAGGTTATTCTACAAGAAGCAGAGGGGTGTTGGACTCTGCCCTGCTCTACCATCCATTCCCCTTGTGGAAATGAATAGCAGGAGCTGGAAATGGTGGCAGTCCAGGGGAAGTGCCGAGAAGAGTGGTAGGAGCTTGCAGTCCTTTACAACTGATCTGAACCATTTTCATCTGGCAGCACAATGCAGTGAGGCCAGGGCCATGCACCTTTACTGTTTAACCTGCACACACGTGAATCTGCCTGTCCTTTAACATGGGGTCTTTTAAATAGTGGAAGTGAACAGTGAATGGTGTGGGAGACAAAGAGTGCCTGAAGTGACAGGCTGAAGAGAAATGGTGCTTGGTCTTTAGCCATGGTGTTTGGTCTGTGGCCAAAGGGCACTGGCTGAAGAACACAGTGCACATGCTTCAGTAACTTTTAAGATGATATGTTATGTTACCTTGTCAACTTCATGAACATAACACCTTACATAAGGAATTGTATCTATAGACGCAAAACTCATCTGTTGATTGGTTCATTACTGTTTTATGATCTGTCTACTGATTGGCTCATTACTGGTATAAATATTCTTGGTTTCCAGGCTGTTGTTGTTAGTAGCATTAGTAATTGCTAGCAATTGTTAGTAGCATTACTTGTTAGTAGCGTTAGTTGTTAGTAGAGTAATTGCTAGCAATTGTTAGTAACATTAGAAATTATAAAAGTTAAGAAGAAAATGGTACCATTAAAAGAAACTACGAAGAACAAGTTGACTGAGTGATTGATTCCCGGCCCGCCTCCGATGATTTGTGCCACTGGATGGCGCAACTGGTGGCCTGTACAGAGTTACGGGGACCTTGCTACAGCACTTTAGTTTCATTGGCATGGGGGAGCAACTGAGGAACCCTGCAGGTAAAAAAGCTCTGGGCCCAGAGTGTTAAGGGAGCAGAGATATAAGATATAAAAAATAAAAACTAGAAGTAAAAAAATCAAAAATAAAAAATTTTAAAAAGGGAGCCAAAAAATAAATAAAATGGGCTCAAAAATATCAAGAAATCAGATGACTAGAGTCATAAAAGATTTGTTAAAGTCCAATGGGACTGCTATAAAAGGTAGTACAACAAAAACTTATGTGAAAACCATGTTAAAGGTGAGTCCACTGTTTCTGAAAGAAGGTTTTTTTAACCATTCCTCATTGAGAACAACATAAAAAAGACTTAGAGAGACAAGAAGATTTAGAGCCACTTCCCAAGGAAACATTTCCAATGTGGCAGTTAATTAGAGAATGCCTTGGCTCCTCCAAGCCTATGGTTAAAGCTCAAATCTCCTGTGGGAAGGAAACATTGGAGGAAATAAGAGAGTGGAAATCCCAGAGAAATGGAGAGGAATCAGAGGGGAAAGAATTAAGTGGAGATGAGTTAGAACAAGATTTGAAAAAAGATCCACTTCCAGTGAAGCCTCCGCCTCCACACCCCCATGGGAAGAGATAAAACGAGATAGACTGAGGCCATGGAAGAAGATAAAACAAGACAAAGGGAGGCCATTAGCCTCCCTCTGGGATGTTGATGAGGTTACCACCTGTATAAAGAGGCTATTTAAAGTTAGCAGTGACTCCGAAAGGAAATGGGAATGGCCTGTCACTTCAGGCACTCTTTGTCTCCCACAGTGTCTGGGGAGTCATCAAACTCTAAAAAATATGCTCATAAAACAAAAAGGGGAAGATGTGTGTAAAACCCCTAGAGAGAGACTAAACCTTGCTTTATTTACTTTAAATTTTTTAACCTTGGACAAGGAAGGCCACACTGCTAGTGAACATCACTGGAACCCTTCAAGGACAGATAAACCTTTAGTCATGTGGAAGGATGTGTTGCTTAATAAATGGAAAGGTCCAGATCCGGTATTGATCTGGGGCCGAGGCAGTGTTTGTGTTTTTCCTCAGGATGAAGAGGTGCCGTGGTGGATTCCAGAATGGCTGATTAGACAGATAAGCCCTCCAACAGACAATCAGGATGATGCCAGAGATGACAACAATGCGGATCCTAGCTGCTAACCCATCTAAAAAAGTTGTAAAACCCTTTGCTGCTGAAAATTTGTTTTTAGCCATGTGTGTTTCACTTTCTGCTATTTCCTTTGGCCAAGCAGTAAATGTCAATTATTGGGTTTATATTCCTAATCCTCCTATGTTAGAACCTGTGTATTGGGGAGATATGGATTTGCAAGTTTATACTACTCCAAAGATTCTCTCCCCACCATGGAATGATTTTACTTCTTTAAATATTAATGATGCCACTAAATATAATTTTACTCATACCATGGAAAAGATTCCCATTTGTTTAGGCTCTGGTGAATTTTTTTTGCCTTTGGCATACCAACATTGGTTATTGCCAGGAATAAATGTAACCGGAAGCTGGACACGCTTACAGCAACTTTCTACATGGTCTATAAATCAGACATGGGATAATGTTATTAAAGAAATAAAATTGACATTGCCAAATTGCCCTGATTTTACTTATATTGGATTAAAATATAAACCATTTATATGGTCTAAATGCTTAGGTAAATTTGAAAAAATTATTAAAAACTAATGGGTCAATTGGGGACCATATGGGCTCTTTGTTAAAACTTGTTCAGAATGGAATGCTATTACTTGTGATTTGCTTAAAACTGTCAGGATGACAGAGAACCCAAAACAGGAAGACTCTGTCTATAATAGGCAGCAGTTGATGGCTTGGGGTGATGGTGGTATTGCAGATAATCGATTGGCCATTTTGACATCTCCTGCTACGGTGCAGACTCATCTGTGGAAATTGGCTGCAGCTATCAAGCCAATACACATGTTTAATGGAAGTTTTGCTGGGACTTCAGTGTCAGCTGCTATCTATACATTTAAAAAATTTAGTAGCACTAATATTACTGCTTGTGTACCTTTGCCTTATGTAATTCTTATAGGGACTTTCAGTTTTTCATCTAATATTTCCTGTATTGAATGTAGACTATTCTCCTGTATTAATACCTCTGTTAGTCTAAATGGTAATAAATCTTTAATGATTTTGCAACAAAAAAACTCATATTTGGATGCCTATAAATCTTGGTAGGCCATGGGCTCATGATCCTTTAGATCCTGTAATTTCGGAATTTTTAAAAAAGATTTTAAAGCATGTTAAGCGTATGATAAGAATTGTTGTTGCTGTAATGTTGAGCCTTATCGCAGTTACTACAACTGCTGCTGTATCTGGTGTTGCTTTACATAGTACTATTCAAACTAAGCATTTTGTAGAATAATGGCATCAAGATTCTTATACTATGTGGTCCCATCAAGTTGAAATTGACTCCCGTTTACAAACTGAAATAGATGTGTTAAAACAAATGGTAGGGTGGTTAGGAAAAAAGATGTTGTCCTTGCAGGAACAATTGCATCTTAGATGTGATTGGAACTCAACTACTTTCTGTATTACTGAATTACAATAGAATGAAACTGTTATAAAATGGAAGAAGTTTCAAGCTTATTTACATGGTAATACATCAATGAAGACAAAAATTGTAAAACTTAAAAGAGAAATTGAGGATACTTTCACTAAAAGTATGTTTAATGAGGATGCTGCTATTGTTGTACAGATATTTGCTGATAAACTTACAGGATTAGATCCAAAAGGAATGTTCCAAAGTATAACTCATACTGCTGGAGGCATGTTTGGAGTTTTAGCTATTGTAATTAGTCTATTTGGATTGTTTAATCTTTGTTGTGTTAAGCCAAATCAAGAAAATCTAAATATGATCTGGATAAAACTTCTTACATTGGACACTAAAAAGAGAAAAACTTGTGAACATACAGACAAGGCCTAAGGTCATGTTCTGTTTCCATGGTGCTGGAAACGGAACATGCCCAGGAGCTAAGTACCCATCACTTAATAATGGGCTGAGCTGTGGAAGCGGCCGGTGTGCGCGGGTTGCTCTTACGGTTTAGCCTTTTGCTCTAAACAATGTAGAAAACGCTAAAAAATGACTCACTCAACTAGATGGCCGGTAGTCAAAGACAGGTAAGTCCACATCCTAGATTGATCAACCTAAGACAGGACCCTGACGCTTAGAGTCAGGACTCCAATGATGGGTAAGACAGTCCTGAGATGTAGAGACACCTAAGACAGGCACAGTCTATTTTGAGTGCATGGTAGCCCCACAACTAACTCCCCTGAGTAAAGCAAAAAGGGAGAACTGTGGGAGACAGAGTGCCTGAAGTGACAGGCTGAAGAGAAATGGTGCTTGGTCTGTGGCCAAAGGGCACTGGCTGAAGAACACAGTGCACATGCTTCAGTAACTTTTAAGATGATATGTTATGTTACCTTGTCAACTTCATGAACATAACATCTTACATAAGGAATTGTATCTATAGACGCAAAACTCATCTGTTGATTGGTTCATTACTGTTTTATGATCTGTCTACTGATTGGCTCATTACTGGTATAAATATTCTTGGTTTCTAGGCTGTTGTTAGTAGCGTTAGTAATTGCTAGCAATTGTTAGTAGCATTACTTGTTAGTAGCGTTAGTTGTTAGTAGTGTAATTGCTAGCAATTAGTAACATTAGAAATTATAAAAGTTAAGAAGAAAATGGTGCCATTAAAAGAAACTACAAAGAACAAGTTGACTGAGTGATTGATTCCTGGCCCACCTCCAGTGATTCGTGACGCTGGACGGCTTGAATGGGACCAGCATGCTGGCACATACGTTACGGCATGAGACATGCATTACATCATGACATACACCTGAAATGCCAGCTTTTAGGAGGTGGAGGCAGGAGGATTGCAAGGTTGAGCTTAGTCTGAGCAACTTAGCGAATTCAAGGGCATTCAGAATTCATAGTGAGTCACAGACAGACAAGGGACAGAGAGACCAACATGAACAATAATAGGACAAGTCATTAGATGGTTTTGGTTTCCAGCTTCGTCTCTATAAACTATGGCTGGTTCATGTAAGTGGGAATTCAAAGAGGCTATTGAAGCAGAGGAATATTTTCAGGTTCTCATATCAGAGCTAAATCAATAAACATTAAGGAATAGTAGCTGATACTGTTTCTAAATCAGAGAAAGTCACATTTCTGTACAATTTTCTCATTCTGGTTTCTATTTATATTTTCAGTGGAGGCTGAGTTGTGGTTGTCATGACAATTCTTTTCCTTACATGAAATTCTGCTACTTGGAATTTTTTATTAAAAACTCGGCACAGCAAGAAAAGGTCTATTCCACCCTAAGTATTTCCTTTTCTTGATATCTGGCCAGAATAGATATTTTAACCTTGACCTCATTACCCTGATATTTTCTCCTCTCTGAATTATGGAATCTCTTAGCCTTTTCCATCTTGATTGACCAGGAAATAGTCTTACAAGCAGGGTGGTTTGGAGATGAGGCTGGATTCTGGTCGTCCGTGTCTTTCCCTTTGTGTCTAGCCCATTTGTGGCCCTGAGGTCTTTGGGATCTTTCGTGTCCATGTACAGGTGGTCCTGGCTTATGCACCAAAAATCCCTTCTAGAGTCTCTCCCTCTTTCCCATTCCCATTTCTTCTACCCTCCCTTCCTTCCTTCCTCCCTCCCTCCCTCCTTCCTCCTTCCCCCTCCCTCCCTCCCTCCCTCTCTCCCTCCCTCCCTCCCTCCCTCCCTCCCCCGTCCCTCCCTTCCTTCCTTCCTCCCTCCCTCCCTCCTTCCTCCTTCCCCCCTCCCTTCCTCCCTCCTCCCTCCCTCCCTCTCCCCTCCCTCCCTCCTCCCTCCCTCCCTCTTTCCTTCTTTCCTTCTTTCTTTCTTTCTTTCTTTCTTTCTTTCTTTCTTTCTTTCTTTCTTTCTTTCTTTCTTCTTCCTTTCAACAAGGTCTCATGCATTCTATAGCTGGCCTCACTCTGGCTCTGTAGCCAAGAATGGCCTTGACCTCCTGCTCCTCTAGCCTCTGCTTCATGACTGATGGGGTCCCAGGGGCACCTCACCTCGCTTATCCAGATTTAATTTTCTTTGCTTCTCCTTTATATTTCCTTCGTTTGGCTGTTAGGCTCCCCCCCCCAAAGCTTTTGATCTTAATCCTCTACTTGAAATTCCTATTTGAAGTTGACAGTGACCCAGTTCCCACCAAACCCTTAACCTTCTCAATATGCACCATTTCTGTCTTTTTGGCAGCTTTGACACTATTATTCAGTCAATCCTCCTTGAAACTGTTCCCTCTGTATGCTTTCTCCTTTTCCCTTCCTTCCATCTTCCATCCACCACTCATTGGCTTTGTTATGTGGAGATACTTTGGGGGATCCCAACATCTACCCACAAAATGTTTCTTTTTCCCTAAGTTCCTGCTAGAGTAGCTCCATGTTCCAAGCTAACCTCCATGTGCGCTTGGCTCATATTTGGGATCTGCAGACCGATCTCTGCCAGGAGCTCTGAGCTCTCACCTCCACAGCAGCTCTTTTTCTCCAAATCTCTGCAGGACATTCCAGCCTTCAGCACCTGCCACCTAACCCGGGTTCAGCTCCTCCCCTAGTCTCAACCTGGCTGTTTGCACATTCCAGGAGCATGTCGTGCTGGCATCCGTGTTGTCTGTGGGGACACTGCACCATAAATAGATGGTGAAGGTCCAGTGAAAGAATAAGAATAAGTGAGAGGGGCTGGAGAGATGGCCTAGTGGTTAAGAGCACCGACTGCTCTTGCAGAGGACCCAGGATCGATCCCCAGCACCCACATGGTGGCTGAGAACCGTCTGTAACTCCAATTCCAGGAGAACTTCAGTTCCAGGTGAATCCGAGACCCTCTTCTGACCTCCGCGGCATTGCATGATAGGGGTGCACAGACCTGCATGCAGACAGTACATTCATACACATACAGAAATAAAATAAAACTAAAAAAAATTTAAGAATAAGTGAGAAAGGCATATAATGGCATTATCGTGGGGATGATTTTTACTCTTTCAGTGAAGAGTTCCTGGAGATCCCAAAAGTCCAGGGATTGCATTTTGAGAATCATTAATATAGAGGTTGCTATGTCTTTTTCTAAATTGGCATTCTATTTCTCTTGTTTGTAATATTTTGATTTTGGTTTTGATATTTTATATAAGGAAAGTTAAGATTAAATATTATCATATGTCAGAATGTAAACTTTGTTGAAGGACTACAGTTTAGACTATGATAAAGTGGTAGCTTGCCTTCACAGTCAGTTATACTCCATTGCTTTCTCCCATTCTGCCCTCCCCCATTCAGACTCTTAGACTGTAATTTTCTCTAGTATGAATTAAATTCTGTGCTGATAGAGGGCCAAGTGGAAATACAGAAAATTAATGTGACACTCCACCATAGCCCCTTTCCCTTCTTTCATATTTTATTTAACAAACTGAGTTTTGATATATGCCTTGGTAGAGGCTGGGGATATTACATTAATAGAAAAAATGGTCTCGCCCCTGAAAATAGTACCTTAGTGGGACAAGCTTCAGCAGCAGTGACCAGCATACACTGGGTTAGGAGGGAGGACCTAACTCTTCTGGTGAGTGCTGTGCTGCTCAGGGCAAGGTTACGTGCTTCTTTCTTCTTTTTAATATTTTTGTTTATTACTAATGTGCATGTCTCTGTGTGTATGATGTGGTATGTCATGGTGTGTGTGTAGAGATCAGAGGACAACTTTTAGAGGTCACTTTAGGTGGTCAGACTTGTATGGCAAGTGCTTTTCCCTGTGGCTCCATCTCAAATGCCTCATTTCTCTCTTCTAAGATGGTGGAGGTGACCAATGACCTCCAGGTCCCTTTGTTTCAAAAGAATCCATTTAGAGTGTGTGGATCCAGACAGTTCTGTTGCTTAGCACTGAGAAGAAAGTTCACAACCTGGCAGTTAACTGTGGGAGTCTTGTTCTTTGGGGGACATAAGTCAGAAAAGCTTGAGTGTATGGAAGGTGGGTGAATTATCAGGAGGTGAGGAGTTTAGAATTAGAGTTGAAAATGTTGGTGACGGTTTAAAAAGAAGCAGCAGTATTGATACTGCCCCTGATGACTGTCTCTGTCACGTGTCACCTCTGTTTAGCCATTGATGGAAATAGTACTGGTACCCCATTCCCACCATTCACATGGCTGCCAATGAAGTACCAACCATGCTGCAAGCTCATTGACAAACTCTGCACAGATTGTTTTGTTAAATCCTGGCACAACCTTAAATGTAGCTTCTTTCATTCATTAGTGTTTTGTATACCTTTACCATGTCAGTTAACTACATGGTAGCGTTAAGGTGATAAGTCAAACAGATATAGTCTACATGGTTATGGTATATGGAGTTTAGTATGATTATTAGATAAATAATTTTATAATAAACACACATGATATATTTATATTTTATTTACATATTATATACTATTATTCTCTATTTTTTCCACTACCATTCAAGGATATTCTATATATTTTTACATTGTGCTTAGTATTCATGTATGTAGCTCTTATTGAGCCTCTGTTATGAGCTTGCTGATCCCGTGTGTTTATTTCTTACAGAGACTGGGAAATCCCAGGTTGAAGGGGCTGCATCATCCCACGGGTAAAAGACAGCAGAGAATTAAACAACACACAGACTCAGAACGTTTCATGATGCCTTTAAGCCATTCACAGGGATGGAACCCTTAGGACCTAGCCACCTCCCAGTTGACGCTACTTGCTGGCACCACTGCCCGGGAGACTGGGTTTCTATCGTTCTGGGGGACACACTTAACCCTCAGCAGTCACTGTATTTCCCCACTGCATGCCATCACAGGTGGCTAAAGCAGTGTGCTGTGCTCTCACTGGATAACTGGGAGCTGTTACTTGATAAATGATGCAGCGGTTGTTCTCCTTGGATAGCCGGGAGTGAGGAGTGCAGAGAAAGGCAGGGACTGCGATTTCTGTGTTGGGAGTGAACAGTAGGTCCAGTAGAATATGTGCTTTAAATTACCCCAGAGCTGCTTTTAAAATCACGACCAATGAAAGAAGTTTGTCCAAAGGACAAATTCCTCCCCACTGGAAAGAGCCCAGGTTTTCCAGTGCTCAATACAAGGAAGGCATTTTCAGGAGGAAGCTTGGGGAGAGATCAAGGCAGGAAGAACAGGAACCATTTGTAGATAACAGTGACTTTAATGAGCTTCCTTTAGCCCGTGCTGCCTGCCTGGTCACCTCGATGCATGCAGCTTAATCATCCATGTGGAGGGATGTTGGCCAGATGAGTGACATCAGACCTCTGACGCTGGCTCCGTTTTCTGGGCTCTCTGTTCTCCATCACTGCTCCAAAAACCTTGCCACAGCCCAGATAGCATGTATATGGTAAACACACGAACTCTTCATTTATTTTGGGAATGAGGTGAATAAAAGGAGCCACAAATATGGCAGAAGCAGGCAAGGCTGTCTGATATTGAGCAGGCTACACGGAAGATGAGCGCTACATGGAACCGACAGTTGTCTGTGGTTTCCACCTGCAGAGAGCCCTGGGAGGGAGGAGAGGAGGCCCTGATCAGTGTGACTTGGTGTGGAAAACCTTGGGAATTTTAGTCATGGTGTAAAAAGGAGAGTGTGAGCCGGCGTCGTGGCCCATGCCTTTTAATCCTGGCACTGGGGAAGCAGAGGCAGGTGGATCTCTGTGAGTTCAAGGCCAGCCTGGTCTACAGAGTGAGTTCCAGGCCAGGTGGGGCTACAGGGAGACCCTGTCTTGAAAAGCCAAAAAAAAAAAAAAAAAAAAAAAGGAGAGTGTGGGAAAGATAGGAAGCTTAAAACTGTTAAAAGTTTAGGAACGCAGAGCGGTTTGGTGGTTCCTTAGGCGAGCGTCGTGTTCTGCTGCGACTGCGGTTGTTCTCGGGTCACCGACACGGCGCGGCGGTCAGAGAACAGGCCCACGGCTTTGGCTTTGGGTGAGAGAAAATGGCCCGAACCAAGCAGACGGCTCGCAAGTCCACCGGAGGGAAGCCCCCCAAGCCGCTGGCCACGAAGGCCGCCCGGAAGAGCGCTCCCTCTACCGGCGGGGTGAAGAAGCCACACCGCTACAGGCCCGGGACCTGGCTCTGCCGGACATTGGCGGTTACCGGAAGTCGGCTGAGCTGCTGATCCGGAAGCTGCCTTTCCAGAGGCTGGTGCGAGAGATCGCCCAGGATTTCAAAACGGACTTGAAGTTTCAAAGTGCAGCCATCGGCGCGCTTCAGGAGGCCAGTGAAGCATACCTGGTGGGTCTGTTTGAAGAAAGTAATCTGTATGCCATCCACGCCAAGAGAGTCACCATCATGCCCAAAGACATCCAGTTGGCTCGCCGGATACGGGGAGAGAGAGCTTAAGTGAAGGCAGTTTTTAATGGCGTTTTGTAGTAAATTCTGTAAAATACTTTGGTTTAATTTGTGACTATTTTTGTAAGAAATTGTTTATAATATGTTGCATTTGTACTTAAGTCATTCCATCTTTCACTCAGGATGAATGCGAAAAGTGACTGTTCACAGACCTCAGTGATGTGAGCGCTGTGGCTCGGAGTGACAAGTTGCTGATACGCAGAAGGGATGGGTGATGTTTCTTGCTTCTCATGATGCATATTTCTGTATGTTAATGACTTGTTGGGTAGCTATTAAGGTACTAGAATGAGAAATGTGTACAGGGTCCTTTTGCAATAAAACTGGTTATAACTTGATCCAAGTGTTTAACAATTGGGGCTGTTAAGTCTGACCATACATCACTGTGATAGAATGTGGGCTTTTCAAGGGTTGAAGATCCAAGTTTTAAACCACAGTATAACTGTTTTCCTAAAAAAAAAAGACAAAAAAAAAGACAGTAAACCTGGCAGCTATAGAATACTCTATGTGCATTTATGATAGCTATTTTATATATTGTAGCATCAACATTTTTAAATTAAATGTTTTACATTCACAAGTGGTGGGGAGTCTTTTCATTAAGGTGTGTGTAATTTAGTCCAGTTGGTTTTTCTCTTAACTAGACTGCACTTGTTCTCATAGTAGAGAAATGCTGTGCGAATTAAACCCTGCATAAGTCCTCATTCTACCACATGTTAACTAACCCTCTAGTAGATAATGCCTACACTAACGGGGATTTTATTTATAAGGGCTCTAGGATAAATAACAAGTTACTCACACCAGCATCTGTTACTAATCTAGTTAGTGCAACTTTTCATTGTGTTGTTTGGTCTTATAACTAGGTTGAGTTACTGTTTTTTTTTTTTTTTAATCTTTAAGAAGAAACAATACAAGGTTGGTTCTTTTTTTTTTTTTTTCCTTGTGGAATTTAATGTATATTTGTGGGGGAGGAAGGAGCGTGGCTCCAGCTTTTATTGGACTTCTGCCAATTAAGATGGGCTAGGTTACATCTGGTGACTGTCCTAGGAAAATCCCTTTTATAGAGATGGCCTTCCAAGTGGTTTTTAAATTTAACCTATTGAAGTTTCTAGGTCAATTATGTATGTTGACTAAATTTACAAATAAACTTGAAAAAAAAAGTTTACATAGAAACTGATTTTTAGAATTCTGTTGATTCCTCTTCCTTATTTCATTTGCATAAGGAATTGACTTCAGGGCAAATAACTGAGCAAAATGAATTAAAGTGACCTTTCAATTCAGATGATAATTTTTGAACCTACTGTGTTGGGAGGCAGCCTATAAGAGAGTAGTTCACACACACACACACACACACACACACGTATCTTTTAGGCCAGGAATACTTAGCTTAGAGCCATTTTTTAGTGCAAAGCTTATTAGGAACCAGGCTTTTGTGTATGTGTGTGTGTGTGTGTGTGTGTGTGTGTGCACATGTGCATGTGTTTGAGACAGGAGTGAGGAGTACAGAGAAGAGGATGGAGTGTGATTTCTGTGTTGAAAATGAACAGTATGTCCAGTAAAATATGTGCTTTAAGTTACCCCAGAGCTGCTTTTTTGAGACAAGTTCTCCCTATAGCCCCAGCTGGCCTGGAACTTACTCTGTAGACCAGGCGGGCTTTGAACTCAAAGAGATCTGCCTGCCTCTGCCTACTGAGTGCTGGGAGTAAAGGTGCTACCACACCAGGCTTAGGAACCAGGATTTCTTAAACCTTGAAGGCAACTCAAAGCTCATTTAGTCTAATTCTCTCATATTTATATTTGTGATGGTTATGACACTGGATGTGCTTAAACTCCTTGGTACCTGTTCCAGCAAGTCTCATTCCTTTTGGATGAGGCCTGTACAAACAAGAATTTTTGCTCCTTATGATCATCTATGATGTCCCAGTTACATATGGCTATGTAACAAGCCATCCTAACAAATGATACCAAATGCTGAAGAGGTTGTGGGGAAAGGGGAACACTCATCCACTGCTGGTGGGAATGCAAACTCTTACAACCACTATGGAAAGCAGTGTGGAGAACCCTTAAAAGACTCAAAATGAGCTTACCACCTGACCCAGTCATACCACTCTTGGGTATATACCCACAAGACTCATCGTACTGCAGAGATACATGCACATCCATGTTTATTGCAGCTCTCTTCACAATAGTGAAGGGCTGGAACCAACCCAAGTGCCCCTGGATAGAGAAAATGTGGTACATCTATACAATGGAGTTCTATGCAGCGGTAAAGAAAGATGACATCATGAAACTTGCAGGTAAATGGATGGAACTGGAAGATATTATGTTAAGTGAAGTAACACAGTCCTAGAAAAACAAACGATGAATGGTATGCCTCATCTGTGGATGTAAGGCAAACTGAGCAATGTTAATGTTATATTCCCCATGATCTGAAAGCAACTGTGCTCTTATAATATGACTCCCTTAACAGGTTCTGGAATTAACCTACCATTTATTTTCAGACTTTGGAATTTTGGTATATGGGTGGAGAGTATGTATGCATATTTTAGAGTAATATAAAATCAAAATGGAAAAATGTGAATCTTGAAATATGATTTGGAAATAACATAGTTTGTTTTCAGATGACATAGTTTTAGCATAGGTGAGGAATACATATGTGTGTGTGTATATATATACACACACACACACACATATGTATGCATACGTTAAAGCAATACAAGTTGGAGGGAACAACAACAACAACAAAAGAACCAGGACAAAATAAAAACCCTGACTGAAACAGTGAAGCTCTCCCCAAAACAATAATCCTCTGCTTTGAAAAAAACTCTGGAAAGACTCAGAAAAAGATGCAAGACATGTATGGCAGAATGCATGAACTCGGGTGGGGTGGGGGACATGGAAAGGGAAATGAGTCTAAATTGGATTGAGAAGTGATATATGATGTATGGAAAAAGTTTAATACCAATAAAAATATATTAAAAAACAAAAACAAGCCATCCTAAAGGAGTTGTTATTGTTTCTTCTGGCTGGACAGCAGAGCTGGGCGGTGCCCACATGGGGTCTCGGCTGAGGCTGCTCCCACATGGCTAGACTCCTCTGCAGGCCGAGGGGCTGGGCCTGCAGCAGGCAGCTGGATCATCCTGAAGGTCTCTTCCCTTCTGGAGATTTAAGTGTTTCCTTTTCAATGTTCACCTCATGGGAAGGTCTTGCATTGCAAGGATGAGCAGGAGCAGTTGTCACCTCTGACTTCAGCTCATACGTGCAGAGTCGGGAAAACTGGTGGACCAGATTTCAGAAAATCTCAGCTAAAATATTCCTTGCTTCTTTCCGGAGTGTCTGCTCTTTTTTGCTGGCTGGTTTTGTCTTCTTTCTATTTCAGAACAACTGTTGATGCTCAACTCTATCTTGCCGCGCTCTTTCGTTATGGCTCCTGTCCTCTCAACCTTTAGGCTGGAGAAGCCAACCTCTAAAGTCCTGATGCTCCATACGCAGAAGGGGATGGGCAGGGGAACATCCAGTCACCTAGCTCAGAGAGTCAGACTTGAGATTGCTGGAGCAATCAATATATATATATATATATAATATATATATATAATAATATATATATAATACGCAAATGAAGAGGGCTTACAAGGGTCAGTGGGTGAAGGTCCTTGCAAACAGGCATAGCAACCTGAGTTTGATCTTACAGTGGACAGAATTGACTACTGAAAGTTATGAGATGGCCTCTACATACTAACTCCTAAATAAATAAATTTAATAGAAAGTATAAAAGGAAGGAAGGGAGGATTGATGGGGAATTTACTTAAAAGCATGCAGCTAGAAGTGACTTGGCTGGGATGAGTCCAGTTCAGACAGTTCCCAAGTCTGCTCTCTACCCTCCCAGTGATTATCATGTGTGAAACCATTTTGCACTGTGTAAAGGGCTTTATAGATAGACAGTATGATTTACTGTTTCCTTTCCTCCTACAGACTCATGTTTTGACTTGGAAAACATACCAGCTGTCAGAGGATCTTCTTCAGGATAGGTTTTAAAATTTAATTAAATTTTTCGATGCTGAAGACAGCACCCGGGGCCTCGTGTGCTCACAAGCACTGCCGCCGAGCTCACCCCCAGCCTCCCTAGGATAATTTCAAGAGTTCCAGGAACAACAGGCAATAGTTCTATACTGAAAACCCAAACAAGTACAAACAGACTCCCAAAGGTCTCACCCTTGAGACTGGGTGTAAGCTGCGCCCCTGCCAGGGGTGGCTCTACTTTTCCCCAAGAGGGTGAGGTGTCCTGTCTGGCTAGCATCCTCAGCGTTGGCTGGAGAACTGCTCCACCCCTCAGTTTTTTGACTTCTGGGAAAGACAGGCCCTTAATCAGCAGCATTCAGCGTCTGCCCTCTAGTACTCAGCAGGCCACACACTGTCACACCCAGGCGTTCAGTCAGTGGCTAGACTCACTTGGAGCAGGAGGGCTGGTCCCCACCCTCCTTCAATCCTCCGCCTTCATTCCCGGATCCAGGCCAGCCCCCAGAAGCTGTTACATTCTAGTCTGGGACCCTGATAGAGTGCATCCTACTGAACTGCATCTTGTCAGTATGTCATCCGGGTTAGCTGGAAGGCAACCTGGTAGACAGTCACTTTGTGAGCTTTGAGAGCACTGGGAAGGCCAGGATCCGTAAGTCACCTCCTGGGGAGCATGCAGAGACTCCTCTCAGGCCTGAGTCATCTCCTGGGGAGCATGCAGAGACTCCTCTCAGGCCTAAGTCACCTCCTGGGGAGCATGCAGAGACTCCTCTCAGGCCTAAGTCACCTCCTGGGGAGCATGCAGAGAGACTCCTCTCAGGCCTAGGTATCAGTACTTTCCATAACTGATTTATTTCCACCCAGTGGATATTGTGTATATGTGTGTGTACCCATGCTTCTGAGTGTGTAGGTACACATGTGTGTGTGTACCTGTGCTTCTGAATGTGCAGCAGGTACACATGGGTGTGTGTGTATACCTGTGCTTCTGAGTGTGCAGCAGGTATACATGTGTGTGTATGTGTACCTGTGCTTCTGAGTGTGCAGCAGGTACACGTGTGTGTACCTGTGCTTCTGAGTGTGCAGGTACACATGTGTGTGTGTACCTGTGCTTCTGAGTGTGCAGCAGGTATACATGTGTGTGGGTGTGTACCCGTGCTTCTGAGTGTGCAGGTACACATGTGTGTGGGCATGTACCTGTGCTTCTGAGTGTGCAGGTACATGTGTGTGTGTGTGTGTACCCATGCTCCCGAGTGTGCAGCAGGTACACATGTGTGTGGGCAGGTACACATGTATTTGTGTACCCATGCTTCTGAGTGTGTAGGTACACATGTTCATGGGTGTGTGCCCATGCTTCTGAGTGTGCAGCAGGTACACATGTGTGTGTGTACAACCATGCTTCTGAGTGTGCAGATACACATGTATGTGTGTACCTGTGCTTCTGAATGTGTAGGTACACATGTGTGTGGTTGTGTACCCATGCTTCTGAGTGTGCAGCAGGTACACATGTGTGTGGTGTGTACCGTGCTTCTGAGTGTGCAGCAGGTACACGTGTGTGTGTGTACCCATGCTTCTGAGTGTGCAGAAGGTACACATGTGTGTGGGTATGTACCCATGCTTCTGAATGTGTAGCAGGTACACACGTATGTGTGTACCCATGCTTCTGAGTGTGCAGGTACACATGTGCGTGGGTGTGTACCTGTGCTTCTGAGTGTGCAGCAGGTACACGTGTGTGTGTACAACCATGCTTCTGAGTGTGCAGATACACATGTATGTGTGTACCTGTGCTTCTGAATGTGCAGGTACACAGGTGTGTGGTTGTGTACCCATGCTTCTGAGTGTGCAAGTACACATGTGTGGGGGTGTGTGTACTGTGCTTCTGAGTGTGCAGAAGGTACACATGTGTGTGTGTACCCATGCTTCTGAGTGTGCAGCAGGTACACGTGCGCATGTGTACCTGTGCTTCTGAGTGTGCAACAGGTACTTGTGTGTGTGTAACCATGCTTCTGAGTGTGCAGCAGGTACACGTGTGTGTGTGTACCTGTGATTCTGAGTGTGCAGGTTCACATGTGTGTGGGTGTTCATGTAGATGCTGGAGCACAATCTCAGGTGTTGTTCTTAGGAGCCAGCTACCTTTGTTTTTATTTTGTAATTTATTTAAATTTTGTTTTTAGGCAGGATCTCACTATATATCCCTGGCTGGCCTTGAACTTACTATGTAGACCATGCTGGCCTTGAACTCACAGACATCCACTTGCCTTTGTCTCTCAAGTGCTGGGACTAAAGGTTTGTGCTACCATGCCTGAGTTCTACCTTGGTTTTGAGACAGGCTCTCTCACTGGCCTGGTACTCAAGAAGTAGGCTAGGCTGGCGACATGGAGCCCCAGTCCCCAGCACTGGCATTACAGACATGGTGCCACCATGTACAGCCTTTCTGTATATATGTAAATATTTGTATATATGTATACATATGTATTATGTATATATATGTATGATATATTTTTTAAATTGGGCTTCTGTGAATTTCACAAAGAACACTCCAATCATCTCTATGCCCTCTTCACTCATTGGCACCCTCCCACAGCCTCCTTGCCCCAGTCTGGAATTCATGTATTCTGTCATCTGTGTTAAGGCCCATCATATCAAGCTAGTGTCCCCAGACACCAGTTGTTGGCCTCAGTGCAAGTTCGTCTACTGGGGTCTAGTCAGCCCGTCCAAAGTTCGTCCCCTGGGGTCTAGTCAGCCCGTCCAAAGTTCGTCCCCTGGGGTCTAGTCAGCCCATCCAAAGTCCCCCTTATGGCCATCAGCTCTTTTCACACAGCAGTAATCAGCTGCCAATAGTTCTGCTAAGACTGAGGACTGCTTCCCATTTCCACAGTTCCATGCTGGTTTTTTTATCTGCTTGGGTTTGCGTGGGTCTGTGCATGCTGACACCACTGCTGCAGGTTCACATGTTCAGGGTCCCAGGAGCCTGTAGGACTCTGTTTCCGTCTGGTCAGCACCTCCTCCCTGGCTCTTATAGTCTTTCTGCCCCCTCTTCTGCAGTGGTTCCTGAGGCCTGGGTGGGTGGAGTTTAATACTGTAGGAGTCCTGACAAGGGCCTCTGCACACTCTTATTTTCTACATTTTGGCCTTTTGTGTTCCTGGCCCTCTGTTGCATACAGGAGCTTCGTTGATGAGCCTTGAGAAGGGATGCATTAGTGTTCTCTTTACCCCTCGTTCTATGTTTCCTGATCCTTAGGTATAGAGGTCGCATCTCGGATGTGCCACTTAGGCTTGGGCAGTTCACAGACAATCTCTGTGTGTGACCAGTTGTGGATCTCTGTAATGAGCTCTGTTGCAAAAGAAGCTTCTTTGATGAGTGGTGACTGAGATACTTGACTGTAGATGTAAGGATCCATACTTTACACATAGTAAGAAATTACATTTGTCTAGGGATGGGACAGCTTTGGGGTTTTCTCCAAGATCCATAAACTCTCTAGCTATGTGTATTTGGCTAGGTTTACAGTACTACACATGAGTTTTCTCCCACCGAGTGGGCTTCAGGTCCAGTTAGGTAGCTGTTGGATTTCCCCCAAGATAAAAGTGCCACTACTGCACCAGTGTTGTTTGCTATGCCAGTCATTGATGTGGTTTTTAGGCCTTGAAGCTGGGTTGGACCATTGATTGAAGTTCTTCCTTAGAGGCTTACATAGTGCTCTTCAAAGCTGTGAGAGCTAACCTTCAGGGAGGTGGCTTCCAGGTCGGTTCCAGATCCACTGCTCCAAGTGCAGTCTCTGAAGCATGTCCTGTCCTGTTTTTGGTAATAGATTCTTACCTTCAAGTTCTGGGAAGCAATCAATAGCCTGCGTAATTTGGGGAGTCTCTTGGACTACCCTGGGCAAAAACGCAAAGGAAGGTTTCTCCTGTCCAGCACTGTTTCTTGTTATGTAGCCTTCAGCTATGCACAGGGACTCATGTGGAGATACCGGATGTGTAATTTGTCAGTAGGTTTTGGACTAATATGATCCTCTCTCTTTTTTTTTTTTTTTACAATATATGGGCACTATTTATTCTCTCTCTCGCTCTCTCTCTCTCTCTCTCTTCCCCCACCCTTCCCACTCACAGTGCCCCCTCTCTCCCTTCTCCCTTGATAATTCCCGTCTCCCATGGTCCCCACCTCTCTCAAGCTCCTTCTTCCCCTTTATCTCCATAGTTTATTGTATAACCTCCCTCTCCCCTCCCATTTCAACGCCCCCATTTTATTCATTTCTTCCACAGTAACACCTGTCTCCTACTCTTCTTCTCTCTCAGGTTCCTTCTTCCCCTTTACCTCCCTGGCTCCTTTCCATTTTCCTGGTTTCTGCAGTTACATCAGGATTTATAAGGATTTAGTGCTAGGATCCACAAATGAGGGAGAACATACATCATTTGTTTTTCTGAGTTTGTGTTACTTCACTTAGTGTAACAGTTTCGAGTTCCATTTGCCTGCAAATTTCATTATTTCATCTTTCTTTACCACGGAGTAGAACCCCATTGTGTAAATGTACCACATTTTCATTATCCAGTCATCAGTTGAGGAACACTTAAGTTACTTCCATCTCTTAGTTATTGTGAAAAGAGCAGCAGCCAACATGGATGTACAAGTATCTCTGCAGTAGCGATGAGTCCTTTGGGTGTATGCCAAGGAGTGGTAAAACTGGGTTATGTGGTAGGTTCATTTTCAGTTTTTTAAGAGTTCTTCACACTGCTTTCCATAGGGATTGCGTGAGTTTGCAATCCCACCAGCAGTGAATGAGTGTTCCCCCGTCCTCACATCCTTTTAGCATTCGCTTTCATTTGTTCTCAGTCTGACTGGGGTGAGATGAAATCTTAAGGCGGTTTTAATCTGCATTTCCCTAATTACTAATGATGTTGCACATTTTTAAAGATCTTTCTTAGACATCTTTATTTCTTCTTTTGAGTCCATCTTTTAATTGGGCTGCCTGTTTTCCTGATTGTGTTTTTTTTTTTAGTTCCTTCTATATTTTAGATCTCAAAACTCGTTAATATGTCATTGGGGAAAATTTTCTCACACTTTGTGTGTTTTCTCTTTGCTTCTTTGGTCTTTTTTTTTTTTTTCTTGTACAGAAATTTTTTAATTTAATGAGGTCCCACTTGTTGATTGTTTACCTTAATTCCTGAGCAACTGATGTCCTATTTAAAAGGTCCTTTCCTTTTTTAAAATTTATTTATTATTTATTTTTTAAGGGATTCACAATATAAGAGCACAGTTGTTTTCAGATCACATTAATGTTGCTCAGTTTGCCATACAATTAAGTAATTGGCACTAGCATCCACAGATGAGGGATACCATTCACTGTTTGTTTTTCTGGAACTGTGTTATTTCACTTAACATAATATCTTCTAACTCCATCCATTTACCTGCAAAGTTCATGATGTCATCTTTCTTTATCACTGCATAGAACTCCATTGTGTAGATGTACCACATTTTCTCTATCCACTCATCAGTTGAGGGGCACTTGGGTTGGTTCCAGCACTTTGCTATTGTGAACAGAGCTGCAATAAGCATGACTGTATATGTATCTCTGTGGTAAGATGAGTCTTGTAGGTATATATACCCAGGAGTGGTATGGCTGGGTCAGGTGGTAAGTTCATTCTAAGTCTTCCAAGGGTTCTCCACACTGCTTTCCATAGTGGCTGTACAAGTTTACATTCCCACCAGCAGTGGATGAGTGTTCCCCTTTCCCCACAACCTCTCCAGCACTTGGTATCATTTGTTTTCTTGATCCTAGCCAGTCTTATTGGAGTAAGATGATATCTTAAAGTGGTTTTAATTTGCATTTCCTTAATTATTAGTGATGTTGAACACTTTTTGAGATGTTTCTCAGCCATCTCTAATTCCTCACTTGTGAAGTCTCTGTTCAGCTCTTTGCTCCATCTTTTTAGTGGGTCATTTGTTTTCTTTCTTCTTTGTTTTTTGAGTAGTTTATATATTCTGGAAATCAATGCTTTGTCAGATGATTCTGTGGTGAAGGTTTCCTCCCACTCTGTGGGTTTTCTCTTCACTTCCTTGATTGTTTCTTTTGATGTACAGAAGCTTTAGAGTTTAATTCTTAAACTCTAAAGACCTTAATTCTTATGCAGCTGCTGTCTGATTTAGGAAGTCTTTTCCTACACCTATGTCTTGTAGGCTGATGCCAACTTTTTCTTCTATCGCCTTCAGAGTTTTGGGTTTCATGTTGAGGTCTTTGATCCATCTGGAGTTGACTTTTGTACAGGGCAAGAGGTAGGGGTTTAATTTCATTCTTCTACAAGTGGTGATCCAGTTTTGCCAACACCACTTGCTGAATTGAAGATGTGTCTTTCCTCCATTGTGTCTTCTTTGCCCCTTTGTCAAATATGAGGTGGCTGAAATTGTATGTGCCTAAGTTTGGATCTTCAGTTTTGTACCATTGGTCAACAGGTCTGTCTTTGTGCCAGTACCAAGCTGTTTTTATGACTATGGCCCTGTAGTATAGTTTGAAGTCTGGTATAGAGATCCCCCTGTATTGCTCTTTTCTCTCAGGGTTGTTTTGGCTATTTGGGGTCTTTTGTTTTTCCAAATGAAATTAAGGACTTTTTTTCCAAGCTTGTGAAGAAACTCTTGGAGATTTTGATTGGGATTGCATTAAATCCGTACAATAGTTTGGGTAGAATGGACATATTTACTATATTAATTTTCCCAATCCATGAGCATGGGAGGTTTTTCCATCTTCTGATGTAGAAGGTCCTTTCCTACACCTATATATTGTAGGTTACTGTCAAAAGTTTCTTTTAAAGGTTTCAGATTTTCAGGCTTCAGATCAAGGACTGTGATCCATTTGGAGTTGACTTTTGTTCAAGATGAAAGAAAGATAAGTGTGTGGTTTCATTCTTTTACAGCTGGAGGTCCAGTTTTGCCAGTACCATTTGTTGAAGATGCTGCCTTTCCTCAGTGTGCGTTCTTGGCACCTTTGTCAAACATCAGGTGGATGAAATTGTGTGTACTCATGTGAGGGTCTTCAATTATGTTCCACTGATCTATTTTTGTGCCAGTACCATACTATTATTATGACTACATCTATCTGGGGTATTTTGTGATTTCATAAGAATTTTAGAATGTTTTTCCTAGTTATGTAAAGCATGTCCTGGGCTTCCTGATTGGCTGCACTCGATCTATATATGGCTTTTGTCAGGATGGTCATTCTTCACAATAATAATTCTGCCAATTCATGAGCATGGGGGGGATCCTTCCATCTTCTGCCATCTTCCTCAATGTCTTTCTTTAAAGATTTAAATGTTTCTTTGATGTCTTTGGTCAGATTTATTCATAGATACTTTTGGGGGGCAATTGTGAATGGGAGGGTTTCCATGTACTCTTTTTTTTTAAATTTATTTTATTTTATTATTTCAGTATGTGTATGAATGTATTGTCTGCATGCAAGTTTGTGCACCGGTGATGTGCAATGCCGCGCGGAGGTCAGAAGAAGGTCTCGGATTCCCCTGGAACTGGAGTTCTCCTGGAATTGGAGTTTCAGACGGTTCTCGGCCGCCATGTGGGTGCTGGGGATCGAACCCGGGTCCTCTGCAAGAGCGTTGGCGCTCTTAACCGCTAGGCCATCTCTCCAGCCCTCCATGTACTCTTTCTCCAGTTGCTTGTTATTAGTATATAGAAAGGCTACTGATTTTTGTTGATTAATTTTGTTACCTGTCAGTTTGCTCAAAGTGTTAATTTCTAGGAGTTTTCTGGTGGAATTTTTGGGATCTCTTAAGTATAATATCATATCATCTTCAAAAAGGGATAATTTGACCTCTTTTCCAATTAGTACTCCTTTAATTTCCTTCTTTTGTCTTATTGCTGTAGCAGGAGGTTCAAGCACTATATTAAAAAGGAGTGGAGATAGTAGACAGCCTTGCTGGGTTCCTGATTTTAATGGGAATGCTTCTGGTTTTTTCCATTTGTTATGATGTTGGCAGTGGGCTTTTTGTATACATGTTTAATTACACTGAGGATGTTCCCTCCAGTTTAGTTCCCTCCAGGACTTTTATCATAAACGCTGAGTTTAGCCTTCTTTTTGAGAGTTCTGGAGATTGAGTTCAGGTCCTCATGCTTGGAAGGCAAGCACTTTGAGCCATCTTCCCAGTCCTGGTGGACACTTTGAATTGTGTAATGATTTCATCCCTGATTTCATTGGCTAGTAGGAAACTCAGGTGATTGTGTTCCCTGCAGTCCCAGGAGAGGCTCGGGGGAG
This sequence comes from Rhizomys pruinosus, assembly GCA_009823505.1. Taxonomy (NCBI): domain Eukaryota; kingdom Metazoa; phylum Chordata; class Mammalia; order Rodentia; family Spalacidae; genus Rhizomys; species Rhizomys pruinosus. Next base: position 192,167 of record VZQC01001903.1, read on the forward strand.
TGGGCTGTCTGCTTGAGCTCCTGCTCTGGCTTTCCTCCATGATGGACTGTGTGGCCTGGACGCGTCGGCTGAGACAACCCCTCTCCTCCCCTAGGCCTCTGTGGGTCATGGTGTTTATCACAGAACAGAGATGAAACTAGAACTTTTAGCTTAAAACTGAGTTTGTAGTCTTTCTTACAGTGTCAATGTTTTGAATTTAAAGGTAATTTTCTAAGCACATAGGAATTTTCTCCTGTCTCTTCTTGGAGAGACTCCTGGGTTGTCTGCTGACAGCTGGGTTGGAATTTGATTCTACATGTCTTCTGTGCCCACTAATGAGTGCCATTTCTGTGAGGCCACCCCCTCCTTTGGACTGTTGGACACAGGTTCTCCAGAGGAGTCACATTAAAGGTCAGAGGACCAGAGACTGTCATGGTGAGTGAGGTACTTGGAGCCTGCTTCTCGTGTAGATGGGGGCAATTCTTGTGTTCTGGCTTCTGGCCTCAGGCGGGCTCTGTGGGCCTTCAGTTCCCACAAAGGGCCTAGCCTCTCAGCCTGCCTGCCTAAAGGTGGGTCCAGCCTCTGACTAATCTCATCCTTGTTGGGCCTTGTGTGGGCTGACAGTAGGATCGAGCCTCCTCTAGGCTACTTTAAAGATGCAGGATGATTCTAGAAAAATCTCCGAAGGCAAGAGGGGACCATCTTACACTGTCAGCACCTTTCCTACTTCCTCTCTTTCCTTCCGATAGAGGCTGGTGTAGTGTGGTTCCCGGCAAAGGGGAGTTGACCAGGGGGCAGCAGACCTCACAGGCACAGCTTTGAAAGGCACACCCGCACGGAAACACCAAGCTCTGAAAGGCACACCCGCACGGGAACACCTAGCTCTGAAAGGCACACCCACACGGGAACACCTAGCTCTGAAAGGCACACTGGCATGGGAACACCTAGCTCTGAAAGGCACACTGGCATGGGAACACCTAGCTCTGAAAGGCACACCCGCACGGGTCCACCTAGCTCTGAAAGGCACACCCGCATGGGAACACCTAGCTCTGAAAGGCACACCCGCACGGGAACACCTAGCTCTTGCAAAGCTCTCCATCACTTTACTGCTACAAAACATCTGGCTAGCCTTGCTTCCATCCCTACATTTGTCCCTTCCCTTTTTTCTTCTGTGTGGAATGTGGCACCAAGGAGAGCCACACAAGAATATGGCAGAAGATGCTGCCACTGCAGCCTGGAAGTATGTGGGGAACAGAAACCTGTGAGAGTACCACATCAAGAGGTGTCATTGCAGCCTGGAACTGTGGGGAAGAGAAGCATGTGAGAGTACCACATCAAGAGGCTGTCATTGCAGCCTGGAACTGTGGGGAACAGCCTGTGAGAGTACCACACTACTAGCTTCTTAGCAGTAGAGTGACTTCACATGTGATGCATCTGTGCACAGCTGTGCAGTTGGAGGTAAAGTTGTTGAGTTCCATGTAAACTGGGTATTAAGTAACCAAATCATGTGTCTTCAGTAGAGTTACCTGCCATGTTATATTTCCTTAGTAAAAATCTGGGATGTAACATTCCTCTTCATTCCACCTTGGTGTTTTCAGTAGAGATGACCAACACTGCAGCCCTCTGGAGGTACGGCAGGAGTGAGCCACAGCCACTCACCGTGAGCCTAGGTTGTGAAACTCAGGTAAAGCTTGGATGCGGTGGGGCGTGTTGAGTGTGACTACACAGCATCTTGTTCTCATAAGAAAAACTGGAATATGCTTCCAGGGGAAACTTGTATGTCCACGTCCCTGAGCCTGTCTTGACTCAGCTTACCCTATCAGAAACTAGCATGTAGGTTTGCAAGACTGCTCAGTAGACACAGGTGCTTGCTGCACAAGCCTGACATCCTGAGTTCCATCCTGGGAATTATGCGGAAGGAGGGGACCAACTCATGAGAGTTGTCCTCTGATCTCCACAGCACACTGTGGCACACCCTTCCAATAATAATAATAATAATAATAATAATAATATTAAGAGAAACTTGGGCTGGAGAGATGGCTCAGAGGATAAGAGCACTCACCAGCTGCTCTTGCAGAGGACCCAGGTTAAATTCCCAGCACCCACATGGCAGCTAACAACTGTCTGTAATCCCAGGTCCAGAGGATCTGACACCTTCTGACCTCCATGGGCATTGCACAACACTGCACTTACACACATGCAAGCAATGTAAAATACACTCATACACATAAAATAAAAATAAATAAAATAGTAAAAGAAAAACTAATAGGTAAATTTATTTTCTCTAGTATTTTTCTGGAAAAATCTTCTAAGCCCCTTAAAACACTTCCATTTTTAGGATGTCACAGTTCATCTAATACACATGTCAGACTGTAAGAGGCACCTTACTGTGTAAGCTGCAGATCTGGTCAGAAAAAAAGATTCTTAACATGCTGAATATGGTGTTACACACCTTTGATCTCAGCACTTGGGAGGTAGAGGCAGGCAGGCCTTCATGAATTTGAGGTCAGCCTGGTCTACATAATGGGTTCCAGGCCAGCTGGGGCTACATAGTTGAGACCCTGTCTCAAAAATACATACAATTCTGAACACATTGTTTTCTGATTTTTTTTTTTTTTTTTTTTTTTTTTTTTTTTTTTTTTTNTTTTTTTTGTCTTTTTGAGACAGGGTTTCCCTGTCCTGGAACTCAGTATTATGTAGATCAGGCTGGCCTCGACCTCACAGAGATCCACTTTCTTCTACCTCCCAAGTACTAGGATTAAAGCCATGCACCACCATGCTCAGCTTTGTTTTCTAATTCTTAAAGGTTAACTGAGCTGTCAGAGTTGACCAACACACGCCTTTTACTCACTAAGAGAAACTTTTATTTCTCATTATACTGGGGATTGAACCTGGGTGCTCGAACATTTTAATCAAGTGCTCTACAACTAAGTTGTATTCTCGGCCCCTGAAACCTGTCTTTAAAAAACCTTAATTTGGCTGGGCATGGTGGCTCATGCCTTTAATCCTAGCACTTGGGAGGCAGAGGCAGGCAGATCTTTGTGAGTTCAAGGCCAGCTTGGTCTACAGAGTGAGTTCAGGACAGCTGGGACTACAGGGAGACCCTGTCTTGAAAAGACCAAAAAAAAAAAAACCACCTTAATTTTGGAGCTAGGCTAGTATCAGGCCAGCTGAGGATACATAGAGACTCTGTTTCAAGCAATAATAACAACAAACAAACAAGCAAAATAAATAATTTTGGGAGCTGGGGAGATGGCTTAGAGGTTAAGAGTATTTACTGCTCTTGCAGAGGACCTTAGTTTGGTTCCCAGAAGGCACCTGGTGGGTCAGAACAGCCCATAACTCCAGTGCCAGGTGCTTGATGCTCTCCTGGCTCCTGCATGCATGTGGCGTGCATGAATTATGCAGGCTCGAACACAAACACACAAATAAAAATTAAATGTTAAAAAAAACTTTAATCTTCTCCAGATGGCCTTCAAGGCTCAAGGCAATGTCACAGAGCCAAGTAAAGTCCACTGGCCGCTCAGGGGAAGTGTGTGCTTAGCTTGTTATTCTCGGGGAGAATGCAGTAGGGTAGGAGGTGGGTTCCTACTCAAAACTCACACATTTAAAAGTATATTAATGTGTCATTACCCTTCAAAAACACATAATTTACACCCAGTCTTGGTAAAGGAGTTCAAAATACTGTTTAAGAAATTCCAAAACTTGGCAAGCTAAAAAGGTTTGACATATTTCAGTGGGAAAAGGCAGTCGGCTGATGAACCTGCTGGGCCGCACACGCTGCTCACAGGTGGGTCAGAGCTTCGGACTGGCACTGCGATGCCACATCCCTGGACGAGGGTCAGGGCTCCGGGCTCCAGTGTCTCCCTTTCAGCTTAGCTTCTCTTCAGGCTTCCTACAATGAATGGAGAATATCTGCGAGCCCCCAGGTCAGCAGAACGGGGGCCCCCAGGGAGAGCCCCAAGCTTGTGCCCTCTGGACTGCCTTAGTGCTGGAAACCGGCTCAGCAGTACTTCTTACCGGCCAGCTTCACCCTCCACGCAGTCATGTTCTCACATAAGGAAGTTGTGTGTTTAATTTTAGAGAACTGACAGGCATCTGAACACCTCATATTGAGTAGAATTCCATTGACTCTTTAGCTTTTATATTTTTCCTGTGAACTTAGGTGCTTCCTCTTCAATAGCAACACATTACATTTCAAGATATCTCAGATTTAATACAATGGAAGAGCAAGTTCTCGCACATCTGATCCACCAGTGCCGGCTTTGCTAGAGCTCAGCAGAGTGTCTTTTAAGGGAGATGCAGTGACATGTACAGACCATTTGCAGCCTAACCATAACATCCAGTGTTTAAAGGTCCACTGTTAAGCCAGGTATGGTGGTGCATGCCTTTAATCCTACCTCTGCGGAGACAAAGGCAGCCCAGTCTCTGTGAGTTCAAGACCAGCCTGGTCTATATAGCAAGTTCTAGGCCAGTTAGGGCTACAGGGAGACCCTGTCTCAAAAAGACAAAGAAAAGAACACAGGCAGAATGGGAACAGTGTGTTGCCTGCTTATTTTCTCTACTTCTAGGAGAAAAGAGCCCAGAACAAGGGAACAAAAAACTGTTACCACAGCACGGCACTGGAGTCCGGCTGGCCTTTCGGTGGTGCTTGAAGCAGCTTACATAAAGCTGATGCCTTTCAACGTAGAAAGACTGGGCATATCTGTTTCCTGCAGGATGCAGGGTCGGGTCTACAGGGACCCACCTGCCTGTCCTGTAGTTTCCACGAGATAAGTTTTTTTTTAAGTGATAGTTTAAGAAAAAGACTCTTTAATCCCAGTACTCGGAAGGCTGAAGCAGGTGGAACTCTGTCTGAGGCCAGTATAGTCTACATAGCAAGTTTCAGGCCAGCCCAAGACTATATAATGACACCCTGACTTAAAACCGAACCAAAACCAACCTAACCCAACCCAACCAACCAAACACAAAAGAAAAAGGTATGCCCAAGAATCGCTGTTGGGCCCAAAAGCTGGGAAAGGCCAGAGGTGCAAGGCCCTGGGTCCGAGTCTCTGTCATTTACACAGCGCCTGCCCTTCTGCATTTTGTGAGCTTGGGTCTTTGCCAACCCCCTGCACCAACTCTGGTTTGGTGAGTGTAACCAGCGGTCACAGGGGTTTCTAGTCTTCCTCTGCCATCGGCTTCTTTCAAGTCAACCTTGATGCCTCTAGAGCCTCCCTTTCCTCTGTTAGTCTTAGTCGTTCCGCCCATTCTGTTTATGGCTTTCATTGACAAATCACTGATGACACTTAACAAACAAGGTGAGTGATAAAACACCCTCATTCAAAGAGTTTTCAGTTGGGCACTTCCGCCAGGAAGGTCTCCCTACAGACGTCTTTCTGCCGCTTCTTCTACTTCCTATTTTCCTAGTGCTACTTTGCCTAGGCCTGCAAAACTAAGATGGGATTTTGGGAACATTGTATCTTTTACACACACACACACACACACACACACACACACACACACACACACTTAAAGACAGTGTTTCATTATGTATTACTGGCTGGCCTGGAACTCACTAAGTACCCCAGGTTGGCCCTGAACTCACAGAAATCTACCTGGTGGGATTCAGTCTGTGGGGATAGAAGGTGGTACCCACCATGCCTGGCTTTTTTCCTAATATGTAGGTGTTGCTACACCTGATTTCAAATAAGACTCTGTACTTCCTGTTAAAACATTTAGCCATTAACAAATATGAAGGATCCTCTTTTGCCCGTGTTAGTCAGTGACCAAGTGTGGACAGCTGTGCGGATGCACACATATACCCTGCCATGGATGTGTGCTCGCTCACTGGAAAGACAACTGTTAGCATAAAAATGTAAGAATCTATAAATCCAGGCAGATTTTAACATATATTTTTTTATTAAATATGTAAAAAGATCAATGCAAGTCAAGTTATTCACATATTCAGAGACAAAAACCTATCCTACCATGCGACAATAGGTGGGTGATGTAAAATGAATGTGATACATCTGAATAAGACTTTTTCATCTATTATGTCATTACTTATCTCTATTTATAATTAACAATACATATGTTTACATTCCTTTCAGTTTACATTTAATATATAACAAAAGCTTTACGGTGTACTATTTAGTAAAAGTAATCTGAATGCATATTAAACCTTAACGGAATAATGGAAATACTCACCAGGGAGGGGAGGAAATCGTGGTTCCCTTCTGGAGTTTGCTTCTCTCAGTTCAACAGGATGTTTTAAAATCCTTTTTCCTGCTTCTTTGCTAGAATGAACATTGTCCCCTGCTTCAATCACTTCCAATCTGACAGTGGGAATGAACATTGTCCCCTGCTTCGATCACTTCCAATCTGACAGTGGCAAAGGAGGTGCTATACAACCAAGAGTGGGCATGGGGAGCTAACGAACAAAACCAACTTCCTGAGAGGGAGGAGCAGGGCACACACCCTGGGATGCTCCTAGGGCCAGCATGGCGTCATGTGACTAGGGTGGTGCTTACAGAATATGTGCCCTGAACGCCAAAATGAAAGGATGATGGTATCCCACCATCTGCAGTGGTGGGTGCCTAGAAGCAAGGACTGTAGCCCAAGAATGACTGAAAACAGCTACGGAGGGCTCTCCAGAGCAGCCAGGTCCTCACGTGGGATGCAGAGCTCCAGATATTCAAGATGGACACAGTGAGAGGAGCACACAGCTCTTGTCTGAATGGATGCACGATGGTCTGGCCTAAGCCTTTGGAAGGAGAACAGAACAAGCAGAACAAGCTAGCCAGAGAAGCCTCTTTGTAGCTGACACATGGTCAGTGTGTCTCCAGCTAAGTAGGCTGTGGAGGTGGAGGGGAACAGAGTGCTTCCAACAAGAGAAGCCATCAAGGAGCCTATGCAAGTTCAGTGATATCAAGAGGTTTGGGAGAAGATATGGTCCTGACTCCCTGCACTCATTCATAGGAGTGTGGCCATGAGCCACCTGGCCCGGGTTCTACTGAGATGTTCAGAGCAGTTCACCTGCCCAAGAATGGCCTAGGAGCCACTCGAGTATCATCTGTACCTGTCGGTAGCTGTTTAGAGGGCCTCTTTATAATAACTATTAAAAAACAAAGTGAGACCAAGAGGTCAGGAGGGCGACATACTGCTAAGCTGTCTATCCAGCACAGCCACTGCCTGTAACCAGGCCTGGGAGGACGTCACTGCGGGGAGCCAGGCTTTCTAGCCTCAGAGAGATGAGCAGGAGAGAGAAGAAAGGGAAAGCGAACATCATGGAACATCCATCCAGTTCTGCACAGTGTGTTGTAATCATCTCAAAAATACAAGCCATCTTTTCCACATAGAACTCAATAAATACAACTTTGCTGCAAAAGATTTATTTTGGAAAGACTTCTCTTGGAGCAAAGCTTCGATGCTAGAACTTAGACTTAGTATTTCATTAGTTAATAAAGAAATTTCAAAGCTTTAGGATGCATAATTCAGAAATTTATTTTGAGCTTTTAAGTGGAAAGTGGGGTGGGCACATTTGTTTTTGTTGCACCTGCTAGTCAAATAACAAGTGACAGCAAACCTACTGTTCAAATCAAATGAAATGAGCGATCTAGGAAGAGATACCATCTGTCAAAAAGGGAGGGCAGAGAGGCAAAGATTTGGAAAGAGACTAAGAAAATGTGCAAATAGTAGTTAAAAAAATAAGGAATGCTTTAAATGCATTAACTGCCACAGTTTAGCGAATGTCAACGCTACAGAGGACCCTTGGGATGCTGAGGGGGATTCCTTACTCTGGGAGTCATGGGTGTTTCTTACAGAATGCCCTTATCCCTTGCAATTATACCATCAACCAGGTCTTTACTTCCAGCCTTGCAGCCAACATACAACACCACGTGGAGACCTGGAGTGCAGCTGCATGCCTGAAGTTGCCCTTTAGCAGGAGTCCCTTACTGTGACCGGCAGGACTGGGCTGAAACTCAAATGAGGAGAAAGGAGGACGGGGAGGAGGACACGTGTCTTCTGAGGCCTCCTTACACCGCAGATTACTGAACACAATGTCTGGGGAAGAATGGCTGCCCACCGAAGAGGACCCTGAGAAAGAAAATAACAGGAGAACCTGGGAAGGAAGGGTGCACGGGGCACAGGGAGTGAGGGCAGAGCTGAGATGGCGTTTTCCTTGAGTTGAATGTCTTGGAAAACTAATTGTGTGGTTCTATAACATGTGGCTCTATCAACACTGCTGGGCCCTGAAGGTCTTGGAAAACTAATTGTGTGGTTCTATAACATGTGGCTCTATCAACACTGCTGGGCCCTGAAGTCCTAGTTTCGAATCCATTTTTTTCCCTTTAGTGTTGTGGGTAGAGGGAGAAACAGTGTTCCCCCCACGACACAAGCTGCTGTCATATGGCTTTCATATCAAGTATCTGTTTCCCTTTGTTCCAATTAAATCTGACCAAATTTATGATCGGAGGTTAGACTCGCAAACATCAAAGCACCACAAACTCGTGTGACAGCTAGTGACACTGGGTTGAGAAATGCCAATATAAATACCATATATCAAATTACCATTGTTTCACACCAGAATAAAAAGGGGTGGTGGTGGTGGTGGTGATGATGATGATGATGATGGTGGTGGTGGTACTGGGGTGGGGAAAGAGTTGTTCTGGAAAGAAATGAGGGAAGAGCAGACCCAATCTCAAGCAGCCAAGTGGTGAAGTTGAAGGGTGTGTGAGCCTACGATCTCGAAGGCAGTGACCTGAACGGCCATCTGTCAGTGCGTCTTGGCGAAGGGAGCGGGAGCCAAGCGCAGTGGCTGGCGGAGGCGACAGTGTGTTGATGGTGACGGCAGGTTGGGAACAGCTGGTTTCTACTGAGCCTGAGGCCACACATGTTCCAACTCTCCAGAAGAAAAGTCCCCACACAATGGACGCGTCAAGAGGCTGAGACAGCTCAGTACTCCTCTTGCGGCTGGGGCTGCTCGTGGGCTTGCTCCTCGGCTTCTGGCTCTTCCGTTTGGCCCTCCTGTGGGGGGAGGGGAGAAGTTTCAGCTGAGATTTACCATGTCAGGCCTAATACCAGGGAACACAGTGCCACCAGGCGTCAGAGTACCAGGTGTAGGCTCAAGTTGCAATGGAAATGCTTCAAGTTTCCAGATGTCCACACAGACATAAGAACACCTTCATATTCCCATGCCATCAAAGAACCATTCTGCAAAGTACAACCATAAGGCTTTGAGGAACCATCTTTTCTTGCAAGGGTTTTGCAAGGAAATCTTCATAGAACACATTCTATACTTTCATAATTTGGTAAAAAGTACATTGGTCAAACACAGTGACTCAACAGCCTCGTGACCAAATGAGCCAGCTGACACCTAAAACCAGAACCTCTGCTTCTACAGTGAGCGGGATGGCTCTCTCCCTAGCATCCCATGATGCACTGCTATGGATCCAGTGCCCTGGACACTGCTGTTCTTCTGCCTGGTAGTATCTGCCTGAAACATTTTTCCTGATGCCAGTATGCAGTGGACAGCAGAGAAGCAACTTCTTAGTGTCTAAGGGGGAAAGAAGGAACAGCAGGCATGCTTTATGGACTGCCCGAGGCAAGGAGGCCCCTCTGGGCACAGAGCCCTGGAGCTCTGGCTCCAGGATCAATTTGCCACATGTGTTTGGGGTGCTTGGGGGCGCCTACATGCTTACCTTCCATTCACTGACATGGGGGTGGGGCTCCTTTCCCTGGCTCCACACGTCACTGAAGTGTATACGTCACAGGCATGATCCCAGCCTTAGTTACAAAGTCTCTGATTTTGTTTCATCTCATAAAACATAGTTATCTCTTCATCACACATGCAGGAGTGAGGCAAATCAACAGCACCTCACTGCCCTCAGGAAGGGCACAGGGCTTCGAGGTGCATCAGGAGGCTCTGGTCTAGTATACTTGGTAAACTCACTCCTGCCCTGCCAAATCCATATCCTTTCTACCTTACCCCTATTTCCTGTAGCCCAAGGCAAACCTGTCAAGATTGAAGTTCAGATATGACATCACCATCCTCTGAAGGCAGACCATGTCTTTCCCTCTCTTGAAGCACAGTGTTCCTGGGGGCTGGGAATACAACTACATGGTATAGAGAGCTTGTTTAGCATGCATGAGGCTCTAGGTTAGATTGCCAGTATCACAGAAACCTAACTAACCAACTAACTAAACAACAGCACCCCCTATCACTCTCCACAAAGTAACCTCACTTGGAATCTTGCTTATCTGGAACCTTTTGGTCTTATCTATTGGATCCAGAGGTCACTGAGGCAGGGGTAGCTCCTTGTTCAATTGAGGCACACTATAGTTACTATACTATTCAACATATGTCATGTCGAGAGGAAGAAATCAGACTCAAGAATGGATGATCAAGGCTATCATCAGCCAGGTTGATTTTTCTCAAAGAGAGTGTAACTTTAGGATTATGTGCATGGGCTTCAGAGTTCATGTCTCAGCTCTGTAACTTGTAATGTGACTGCTCTGTGGCTCAGTCTTATCTGTATCATGTGATCAATCAATGGATTCATTGCACCCAGCAGAGAGTCCATGAGTTAAAATGGGTAAAATGCCTAGTTTTCCACCCAGTAAATACAAGTGTGAGCTGTGAATAAGAGTTCTTAGTGGAGGAACTCTGGAACATATTCAGGAACTGCAAATAATTAAGAGAAACCAAAATAAAATGTCATTGAAGACCTGAGACCAAGTCAGTCACTGCCCCTGACTGGCTCCTGGCCATTGGCGCAGCTCGTGGTAAATGTGAGCCACGACGATGCTTAGGATCACATGCGCCGCTGGCAGCTCCCAGGACTGTCTGTCGTTGGAAGCTGAAGGGTCTGTATTTTATTCTCTTCTGTTTTTCTGATCCTCACTCACATGCTTAGTCTTTAACTGCAGATGCTCTTTGGCTTTCCAGAAGACTCCTGAGCATCGAACAGTCTCCAGGGCCCAGAGTACTGCAGAGGCTGCATGCTCAGCAGCCGCCTGTGCCAGCTGCTTTGCCCACTGCTTGGCATGGATGGAAATGGTCCTCTCAGCTTAAGAAATTAGGGCCTCATCTGAGAGTGGCCCTGTCACAGGGAGTTTTACACGATGTGGAAGAACGGGCCAGGAAGCAGGTGCTGGCCTCTGTAGAGCAGGGGCTGTCTTGTCCGGAGGAGGGACCGGTGCGTGGGAGTGTGGTCTGCTCCCGACTGCTGCTTCCGGAAGGCCCTCTCTCTCTGCTCCGAATCCCACCCTGACACTCCTCTGGCTACACACCTTTCATTCTTGCTTCTGCAGAGTCCTGTGTGATTCTACTGAGCGGGCACATGCCTTCCTCCCCAGCCAGGCTCAAGCCTCCAGTGCACTGGGGTGTTATTTTATTTGTCATGCTAACTCTTCAGTGCACCTTGGTGTTCATGTTGTATCACACTGAGCCTCCAGCTAGTCTGGAGCACACTTCCCTTACAGAATTATTTTTCTGTGAGACTAATAAAAGGAAGGTCTCAGAAATGAGGATCAATTTTCTAGAGGATCTCAACACGGACTGGACTTAACTGAGGGGTAATCAAATTAACTAAGAACTGGAAGCAGGCAGACTGGATTCAGGCAACTACTGATCTGTGGGACCAGGTTCTAGCCCAGCAGCCAAGGCCCCCCCTCAGGACCATATTGAACAAGGAGGTGATTCTGTGGTCCCTAGCTGGCTAAGCTTTAGCCTCTGCCTCCCAACCCAGGCCGAAGTGCCAGCCCCAGGAGACTGCTGGGGGGTGCCATCCACCTGCAGGGACTGCAGCTCTCCCCAGCATACCTACTGGGCAGTACTGGCATAAATGACAAACATACCAGTCTATCAGTGGCTTGCCAATGCTTGGGAACAAATTTAATCAGAGGAGAGGTAACTCTTCACACTGAGGTCTCCTAGCCCTCACAATGCTATCACAGGTTCCCATAAGAAAGGCAAAAAACAAACCCCTATAACTTTTCTTAGGTGTCATACAAGAATGAAGACTCTAAACTCACACAGAAGGAGGTGGCCAGGCCACACCTATGCCAAACACGAGACTCATACATTGGATTTTAATTATTGTATTTCCATATCAACTCATTGTTTATCTGTAAATGCTCAGGTGTGTTATCCCTCTTCATTTTACTCTAATCATTAGTAGGAGGGCAGGCATGGACACAGTGCTTTGGGTCTTGCCATGGTGGAAGGAGAATGAAGTCAACACGGGGTGGTCACCAGAGGTGGATGTTCCTGCTTCTGGATGCAGAAAGGGCTACCAGCCTCATCCTCAAGCCACTGTTCCTCCTCCTGGGTGCTGACAGGGGTGTGTGTGTGTGTGTGTGTGTGTGTGTGTGTGTGCGCTGGATAGCGTTAGTGTCAACTTGACACACCTGGGTTGAGGGAGCCTCAATTGGGGAATTGGCTCCATTGGACTGGCCTGTGGCCACATCTGTGGAATATTGTCTTGATTGTTGGGCAATGTGGGAGGGACCAGCCCACTATGGGTGTTGCCACCTCTGGGCAGTACCGTATAAGAGGGCAGGCTGGGCATGGGCCAAGAGAGCAAGCCAGTAAGCAGCACTCCTCTATGGCCTGTGCTTCAGGTCCTGCCTCCAGGTTCCTGCCCTGGGCTCTCTGAGTGATGAACTGTGACCCAGGAGATGTGACTGAATAAACCCTTTCCTCCCCAAGTTGGAGTCGGTCAGAATGCTTTGTCACAGCAATGGAAGACAAAGTAGAACAGAAATTGGTACCAAGAGTGGGATATTGCTGCGACAGACCTGACCTTGGTGTTTTGGGGAAGGATTGTGGAAGCATTTGGAACTTTGGGCTAGAAAAATCATTGAATGCCTAAAGATCATGGCTGTGGAACTTGGAGCAGTTTTGCTAAAGGAGTTGTAGAAGATGGAGGCCTGGCTTGTGAAGTTTCTAGTTTCAAAGAGCAGAGATCATCAGGACTGTTTAATCTATGGGCTCTGGTCAGCTGGGGCTGAAGAATCAGCTGTAAGTAACAAGAGACCAGAACCTGAAGTGAACTCTTTGCTTTACTGGGACAACTGATGCTGGTTAGCTGGGGCTGAAAAATCAGCTGTAAGTAACAAGAGACCAGCATCACTGTGGTGAAATCTTCTGGGAAGAATTTCTTCAGGGTCAGCACACAGAAGCTATGTTCCAGAAGGGGCCTGTGCCTCCATGTCAAGCCAGAAGCAGGACTTGGGAGTGTGTAAGAGTCTCCTGTATGGTTCTGGTGTTGAAATTTGAGGGTCACAGAGAGCAGCCGAGGTGGCACTGTGAGAGGTCAGGAAAGACCATTGGTGGAAGTGCACCTTGGTTGCAGTGAAGACCCCAGGATTGCAGGGGTCATGGAGAGAAGCTGAGGCTTTGCACCAGGAGAGGTCAGAAGAGACCATTGGTGAAGGTGCTGCCTCAGTTTCAATGGCGACCCCAGCTTTTTGGAGATGCCAGGACCGTGGGATGACCACCAAGAGCAGCGGCAGGTGTGGAATGGAGACGGCCTGGGTCTGTGAGATGAGCTGTGTGTGCCACGGACACACAAGGTTATTTATGTCTCTGCTATCACATTTATCACAGTCTGCTACGGTTCCCAGTCAGGTGTGTCCCTGGCTGCCTCCCTCCCAGGTCTGTGAGCTTCTCTCTCTCTGGGTACCCAGCACTTTGTCTAGCAGAGAGTGCAGAAATTCCTGTGACAGAAATACAGCCTACATCCAAAAAGTGTTGAGGAGAAAGCCTTTAAGTCATTTAGCAGTGGTTTCCATGACACTGGCACCTCAGAAATTGAACAATTATTTCTAAGCTGGTGCGCCTCTGCTGACAGAATCTGCAAGGAAGCAGGCAACCCACAGTGCAGCCAAGACACCTGTGGCCCAGGTTATGTATGAAGGGGAAAGAAGTGAGAATGAGAAAGACACGCTCTGTATGGCTGGCTAGCAGTCCATTCTGGAAACTTCCACTAGGCTCCTACATCAAAATTGAATGCCCTGCTGACTTCCCTACTCTAAGATGGAGTTTTACATCTTCCAAACATCACATTCCAGGATTGCTTGACTATATGAACCAGAGGTGAGTCACTGTCAGAAGTAGGGGAGAAATCCCCCTGTAAATACCCCTTCCTGGAAAGTCAAGCCACATATATACAGTTTATTTTTTTTTTATTTTTTTGTCTTTTTGAGACAGGGTCTCCCTGTAGCCCCAGCTGTCCTGGAACTCACTCTGTAGACCAGGCTGGCCTTGAACTCACAAAGATCCGCCTGCCTCTGCCTCCCAAGTGCTATGATTAAAGGCGTGCGCCACCACGCCTGGCCACATATATACAGTTTAAATGGATAACACACATAACAATCTAGTCTGACTCTTCAATCCATTTCCCACCTCTAGGAAGGCCCCGGACCAGTCATCTCTTTCATCCCAGATGGGTATACACATTCATGCCCAAAGCTTCAAAGTACTGATATTTATTCCTGGACTCAGTGCACATCAGACCTGCATGGGAGTGCAGACCCGCCCACCACCCAGGTAGGAGAAACAGGACATAGAATCGAGCAAGCACAGTGGTGAGATGCGAGTGTGTGGTGGTGCAGCAGCCACTGAGAGTAGGTTTCTAAAGATGCCTTCTTAGGCTTATGGCCTACTATGGTGCTGACTGTGCTTCTGGAATGCTGCCACAGAAACAGGACTCATCACCCGTGAAGTCTCTAAGACATCTCATGGCTTCTTGAGCCTCTAGCAGGCAAGCAGAACAAGGGCAGTCATGCTGTTACTGAGTCCCTCCAAACTCACCTAGGTGAGGAGAGGAGGGGAGGGGGAGGGGAGGGGGGAGGGAGGGGGAGGGAGGAGGTGAGGGGAGGAGATGGGAGGAGATGGGAGGAGGGGAGGGGAGGAGGGGATGGGAGGGAGGAGGGGAGGAGAGGGGAGAGAGAGAGAAATGTGCATGGGGAGAGATCCTGCAAGTGTACCTGTGGAGAGACAGAGGGGGGATCTGCATGTATGTGCATGTGCAGAGAGAGAGAGAGAGAGACCATGCATGTGTGTGTACATGTGGAGAGGGAGAGGGAGAGGAAGGGGGGGAGAGAGACTGAGAGAGAGAGAGAAAACCTGTATGTGTGTGCATGTGCACAGCATGGCATCTGCACAGAAATATTTGCTCTTTCTGCAGAAACCAAGGTCTAGGAAGTGCAGTGCCAGGCCTTGTCACACTCTACACAGGAGCGTGCAGACTGTAGATCCGTACTTTTTCTCCATGGGAATCTCACTATAGCCTGATATAGTGGGAGTTTTCTAGAACCCCAAATCACAATTCTGGAATTGGAAAAATTAAGCCAGCAAGTACATTTTAAGGTGTTGCTAGAGTAATACAGACTTGAAGTCTATTTCCCTCTGGATTCTGTTCGACTACTCTTTCTTCTTGACTTTGAGCTAGTTTAGTATACGCTTAAATGGGTTACAAATGTCTCTATTCTTGATTGCATTTCTCTTGCTATAGCCCAAGGGTGCTCAGCGCTAGAACATGTTCCTAGCATGCACCAGGTCCTGAGTTCAAAATGATCCTGGTACCAAAAGCTCCACAAAAAGCAGATACATGCACACATGTGGCACACACACATGTAGCTCAAGCAAGCACTCAGGATTCAGACTCTAGCTGCCCACGACTAAGGCATTTATTGAGTCAGTGGCTACCAGTTCCCCCTCACCTGTAAACCAGGATGACATCAATACACACCTGCTGAGATTCTCCAGAGAATCAAAGAACACACATAAAGCCCCGAAGCCCCACCGGTGTCTGAGAACAGGATCGAATAATCGAATAATCGCAGTCTTTGTGACTGGTGAAGCTTTACGTGAGTACTCCTGGGCTGTCTGCACGGTGGCGATGTCCACAGTAGGAGAACGGCTCTGTGGGTTTAGTGGACAGCAAGGTGCACTGGGATGTGGGAGAGGCGACGGACACCTAGGCAGAATCCCCTACCTCAGGCTGAGCACCCCAGCCTCGACTAGGAATTCACTGGTCTGCGACAACTCTGCTCACGGACCTCTCCAAGGGCTCTCCTAGCTCTGCACCAGGTTTCCCTCTTAGGACTAGCATGGCTGGGAAGATCCACACCTGCATGTTGGCCTTGCCCTGGCCAGCAGCCATAGCCACAGACGCCAGCCCCATGCCACAGTGCTCATCTCACGTCGCCCGTAACAAGCTTGCAGAGGCAGATGTAGTGGATGCATGCTCGCCGGGCCACATCCAGAACGTTATGTACCAGCCTTGGTCAAGACAGCATAAACCAGCCTGTGTGCTCACAACCACATCCTGTGACATTGTTACAGCCTCTAGGTCCTAACCAGGCAGTCCCAGGCTTCAAAAAGTTTACATTCTGAGCTACGGTGACCAAGACAGAAGCAATGAAGACAGCTGTGCGAGTCCCCAAACCTCAGACACAGTTCCCTGCAGACTAGGACAGTTTCATTGCTGTAAACCTCAGACACAGCTCCCTGCAGACCAGGACAGTTTCATTGCTGTGATTTTAAGCCACAAGTGGAGTAAACATCTGCCTGGTATTCTGCTGAAATAAGACAAAGTAAACTTGCTGGTGGCTTGCCATGGTCTGTGGAAATGCTAACACATGTGATTCCCACCGAACCCTCTGAGCAGCCACAGGCCTCCAGGTCAGAGGGCCAAACCCTTTACCAGCTTCTACCCAGCACCAGGAAAAGCTTGAAACCTGGGCCCTGGCCTCTCGCCTTCCGCAGCTCCACTCTGCAGAGGAAAGTTCCCCCAGGGCGCTCACTCCTGCCTCTGGGGGCCAGGCTTCTCCCCACACAGGCGGACGCAGCAGCTCCCCAGGTCTCTGTCTTGCCCTTCACATCTTTGGTCCAGAACATTCTTTCCTTCCCCTGGTGTCAACCTTCCCTTCTTCTCCTCTCCCTTTTAAAAACCCTTTTCTCCCTGCCCCTCCCCTTTTAAAAATCCTTTTCTCCCCACCCCCCTTTTTAAAATAGGGGCTCATGTAGCCCAGGCTGGCCTCGAATTCATTATGCAGATGAGACTTCCTTGAACTTCTGACCCTCTTGCTTCCGCCCAAGTACTAGGATGTAGGCGTGGCCACCATGCCCAGAACATGTGCTCTTCATCACCTCCACAAAGCCACAGCCTGGGTCTCCCGCTGCACACTTGCTCATGAGCAGCAACCCAGGTGGCATTCTCACAAAGAAGTGCTTTCAACAAAGCTCTGCCCAGGGCCCTGGTCTGTCCTGGCGACAAGTGACCCAGAAAAGCATCTGTGAAGGAAACGTAGACGTCGTGGGGCTCCTGAGAATGGGGTGTGCCTTGACTTCTCACTTAACCCTGCTTGGACTGTTCATGAAGGAACATTTGCCTGTAAGCTCTGAATGCTCGGAGATGAAACCCCTTGAAATCTTCTGTGTGCTCTCAGCTCAGGCCCCTGCCTCTGCATGTCTCTTCCCAAATAAACTTGCAGATGCGCATGCCGAGGCGTGGAAGGCTGCATCCCGATGACATGCAGACAGTCTTCGGGTACCAGCAAGAGTGCTAGACAGTGACACTCATCAAAGCCCCGGGGAAGCATCCAAGGCAAGGACGTGGTGAGCTCTGACCACGAGTTGCTCTAGGACTTGGGGGCGGAGGACTGCACGCACGCACCCACCTGTTCCTCCGAAGCGTACAGTACTTCCATTAGTCGCTGCACCAGGTCCTCGTTCTCCTGCCCGTGCTCTTGGCAGAGCAGCTCAATCTCTCTCAACTTCCCGAAGTAGAAATCCCTCTCCTTCTCCACACCTTCTAGGGCGAGTTTTAATGAATGGACCTGCAGAAGAGTGAGGGCAGGAAAGAAAACCCCAAACACAGAGTAAGAAACAAGGAACCCAGTCAGTGTGTCAGGACACAGGCCAACACATGCTGCCTGAAACACACCTCTTCAGACCTGAGACTTGCAGGTAGGTTTACCACACATACTGCTTTTACAGAAGCAGAATGGTTTGTTTACAGGAAACAAAGGCTTAACATTTCCTCTTGTCATTCTCAGGACACAAGTTAAATACCAAATCAGCACACCTTGGGATTGCACTGTGTTAGGGGAAGAAGCAATTCTTCTCATTAGTATGTAAATTTGCTTTTGTCTTTAACAAATGGTAAATTATATGTACACCAAATACATTTTTTATTCTCTTTTTTGAGACAGGGTTTCACCATGTAGCCCTGGATGACCTGGAACTCAGAGTGCTGGGACTAAAGGTGGACACCACCACATCTGCCTCCAAAAATTGTTTTAAATTAAAAATTCTTTATGACTTATTACCAGTAAATTATATTTGTGTATGTTTTACATTTCTGTATACCTGGGGTCACATAAAATTTCTAGGGAGGAAAAGGGCTGTGAGTGGAACAAGCTTAAGGAGCCCTGACGACACGCGCTGCGTGGGAGCTAGATGCAGTCTCACGGGTTTCCTCACGTGGTCTTCAGTGTATTAGAAAATCATCCTTCCACAGCACTAAAATATTGATTGAAAAATGTAACTTAAAGCAAAATCTCCTGTTTAAAGATATTTTTATCGATTCTTGGAGAATTTTGTACAGTGTATTTTGATGATGTAGTTTCTCCTCTTTTTAATAATCTGAGCCATTTGTAAGGCTACCTGGAATTCCTGACTAAGACTGGATATTTGCAAAAGTATAAGACAACCAGTCTGCACTTCGGCAAGAAGAAAGTCCCCTAATTCTAGAACTCCTTTTCTGCTTTAGGGAAACAAACCCCATCTCTGCGCTTAGTCGCCACAGCCCTGCCAACTGGTGCTACGATCTGTGGCTCTTTGATCACGTGCACCACCAGCTAGTAGCTCCCTGAACCCAAGGAAGGACATGGCGTCGCTGCTCAACAGGAGCAGCTGACGGAGGATTTATTCTGGCTCACAGTTCAGGGGTTAGAGCCCATCATGGCAGGGAGGGCCTAGTACAGGGCCTGGGCTGTGGTGACGGAGCTGGGAGCTGCTAGCAGGAGCTGCTTGTTCCACGGCACCAACGAGGAAGCGGCAAGCAGGACCTGAAGTGCAGGTGAGCTAAGGTCCACCACGTTCTGCACCCCACTGCCTCCAGCTGGACACAGCACCACTGGGATGGTAGGGAATACCTGTAATCCCAGAAGCTCAGGACACAGGCAGGAGGAGCTCCGTGAGCTCAAGCCCAGTGTGAGACACAGGGCAAAAGAAACCCTGACAGTTGCTACAGGAGACAATGAAAGATGAGCTGGGGAGTGGAGTGATATCAGCACATTTCCACCACAGAGACTGATGGCCAGCCTGTTCTTCCCATGTCACAGCAGATGCAAGTGACAGAGGAGGCGTGACACGGATCCTGGAGGAAAGTCAAGCTCAAGGCTCCCCAGGACAGGTTTCCGTTCACAGTTTTCCAAACTCTTCCTAGGAGTGTCCATAGACTGCGGGTCCTCCCAGAGCCCGCTGCCTTGAGCAGTCCTTTCCTTTAACAGCAGTGACTCCCAGTCCATTTCCTGTTGGGTACCCTGCTGTCCAGAGAGTCCCTAAGCATTTCGTGTACACTGCTTCCTCCTGTACAGTGTCTTATTCATTTTTATCAATGGAATTGTCTAGCACAGTGCTACTTTTGTAGCATATCATGGGATGATGCCTGAATAAAGGAACGGGGCCAAGTGAATGAAAATTCCTCAAACTTGTGGTACTTGTCACTCTATTACCACTGTGATTCATGCTTCTGCCCAGGAATTTCCACTAAGCGTCTCTGTCTCTGTGTCCTCAATTCCAACATGGGGACACCAGGGTGGCTGTCCGCCAGCCTCAGTGTTCCTAAAGGCTTCCAGGACAGACACGTGGCGGGAGCCATCCCAGGCCACCAGGTAAGCACAGCTGCAGCAAGAGCTTAGCAAACATCTGCTCAGTAATGAGGGCATGCCCACCTTTCCTCTAAGGGTCAGGTGGAGGACAGGGAGGGAGAAGAGGCCTCTCACAGGTGCTGAAGGAAGGACAGCAGGTGGACTGGTCCTCTCTGTAGAGTGGCATTATGGATGGCAGGGTGGTTGGGCCAAGGGGGATTCTGTGATCTGAGAGCTGATGGGAACTTAGAGCTGGCCCCAAGGCGGGGGAGTTGGCTTGGCGAATAGGACTGGGAGGTTTCCATGTGGTTGGAATTTGGGCTGGTGAGGCGGAAATCAGGGTAGAAGGAGAAGGCAGGGAGAAGGGGAGACACGAAAATCATGTGCTGCTAATGATACGGGAGATCCGAGTCGCCTACAGAAGAAGTGGCATAAATCTAACAGCACTGTCGACTCAACAACACTTTTTTCTCGCCAGGTCCACCTGGACGCGCCCGGGAGGCCCACCTGGACGTGCCTGGGAGGTCCACCTGGACGCGCCCGGGAGGCCCACCTGGATGTGCTTGGGCTCACCGGCTTGTGACCACTGCAACCCTCATTGCCCTTCATCTGAGCAGAAGTCATCACTGCAAACTCTCTGGCCTTGGACAGAAGGCCAGTAGGTAATTAGAGCACTCTGCTTCCTTCCGGAAAAGTCCCACCCACCGGTGACTTAAATTTTTACCTAAGGCATTAAAGTAATCAGAACTGCAAAGAGCCACCCCAGTTATGCAGCTGTCTGCTTTTACAACTGGATTCTTGGCTTAAAATATACAATTATCTCAAAAATCTGTTTCCAGACTCTTGCCTCATCAAGTAGAAGATTAATCACTAGGCAGGCCCATTCAGTGGCTGGGCACAGCCTAGGGAGCTGCAGTCACAGGTCCCTTCGCAATGGCCAAGGGGCCTGTGAGACCCCTGTGTACTGGCAAGGTGGATGGGTTCTGAAGTGGGCATTGCATTACCATTGTTTTATTCCTTGTGAACCATGTATGATCCTAGGCAAAATTAGCTATTGCTAGTCAGAAAGCATACCCTTGCTCTTGGACCAAACCCAGGGCCCCCTGAGTGCTAAAGGGCTTTATCAGAGAGCCACATTCCTAGCCTAGCCCCATAGTGAAGGTTGTTTTTGGTTTGTTTTTTTTTTTTTTTTTTTTTTTGTTTTTTTGAGACAGGGTCTCCCTTTAGTCCCAGCTGGCCTGGAACTCGCTAAGAACTTGCAGAGCCTCTACCTCCCGAGTGCTGGGATTACAGGCATGTGCCACCACACCTGGCCGCACAGTGAAGTTTTATGATGGAAATTTCAATGGTAGATCTAGGTTTGTTGTAATCATGAGAAGCTGTTAGATGAGAAGGAAATTTCTCCTTAAACACAGTTGTCTCTCAGATCCTCCAGCACTGAGTTCAGTGCTCCTGAGTCTGCAACCATATGGAGGGCTGGCTTAAGTTTAGAAATAACCTCTGGTGCGAGTAGGGAGGCAGCGTCTATCCATCTTGCCTATGACGTTACCAGCGTTAAGCACAGTATCTGACGCATGAAACAGGCTCAAAACTAGTTGCTGAAGGAGGGAGGGAGAGGGCGCCAGGTGGACTTAACGCAGCCTTAAAGCTCTTTAGATGGCCAGAAGTGGAAAGGCTGGGCTTGGAGTTTGGGACGGCCACAGGGATAGGGACCTTGGAGGGGGGCCTGGAGAGGGCGATGCATCCGCCCCATCTTAATGCACAGCATCAAGCTTTGTGCCCTGGAGCAGGCCATGCATCCGCCCCATCTTAATGCACAGCATCAAGCTTTGTGCCCTGGAGCGGGCCATGCCATCCGCCCCATCTTAATGCACAGCATCAAGCTTTGTGCCCTGGAGCGGGCCATGCCATCCGCCCCATCTTAATGCACAGCATCAAGCTTTGTGCCCTGGAGCGGGCCATACCATCCGCCCCATCTTATTGCACAGCATCAAGCTTTGTGCCCTGGAGTGGGCCATGCATCCGCCCCATCTTATTGCACAGCATCAAGCACTGTGCTGACACTGTTCATCTCCAACTGCTGACTTTACCTCCCTCAAATCTCCTGTTCTCATTGGCTCTGCTTTGCCTTCCCTTGCTCATCACAGGCTATGGGGGTATGGCCACCTTGTCTCTCACATCACTGTTCCCAGAGACACGGCCGGATGATGAGTTACCTGCTCATTGAGCTGTATGACCTGTGTTTCTAAATCTTTGTCAGATCTGGATGCCGAGCCGCTAGATGATGCCCTTTTGGCAGATGAGGGACGAGAAGGTGTGGATCCCGGTTTAGATGCTGGACTTGACTTAGCCGCACCTAGGAACAAGCAGAATAACTCATGTGAGTATAGCCAAAATTAAACATAATTTTTCTGTATAAAGAAAATGCATGATACAAGGAACTTTCTAAAATCTTCGATATGGTCAGAGCAAATGTGCTGTCCATCTTACCACTTATAAGTGACCAGCACTAAGCATAGCATCTGTCAAAAGAAAAAAGACTCAGCAACTAGAAGAAGAGATGAAGAGGGATAGGCCAACTCTAAAGGAGTTGCAGCAGCCTTCAGACTGGCCCCAGTGAAGAGGCTAGGCCAGTCCACAGTGTCCTGTGCCAAGGTACTGAACCTTTGTGAAAACAGTTTGTTCTCAAGTAGAGCTAAGATAACAGCTAGTGACCCTTCAGTGAGAGGAGATTTTAGGGTTGTGGTGATGGCTCTGTAGGTAAAGCACTTGCTGTATGAACATGAGAATCTGGGTTCAGATCCCCTAAACCATGTAAAACTAGATACAGCAGAGCTTGTTTGTCATCTTGGGAGCTAGAGAAGGGAGAGCTCCTAGAAGCTCACAGGGGCCGGTAGGCCCAGTGCACAGCGACGAACAAGAGACCCTGTCTCAAACATGGCGGAAAGTGAGGAAGGTAAAGATGAGGACCAACACCCGAAGTTGTCCTGTGTCCTCCATCTATGGCACACGCTGCCTGGACTCACACACATGAACACAAAAGATTAAAAATAATAAAAAAGGGAGCTGGGCGTGGTGGCACACGCCTTTAATCCCAGTACTTGGGAGGCAGAGGCAGGTGGATCTCTGTGACTTCAAGGCCACCCTGGTCTACAGAGTGAGTTCCAGGACAGCTGGGGCTACAAGGAAACCCTGTCTCGAAAAGACAAAAATAAAACAAAATAAAATAAGATAAAATAAGATAAAATAAAATTAAAAAGGGAGTTGGAGAGATTGCTCAGCAGCTGCTTCTCCTGCAGAGGACACTGGTTTGGCTCCCTGTGGGGTCTAATAACCATCTCCAACTCCATTCCAGGGGGTCTGACGCCGCATACACACGCTATGCATACACACGCTATGCATACACACGATATGCATACATATATACAGGCAAAGCACTCGTGCATGTAAAAAAAATAAATCTTTAAAAAATAACAAAGAGGAAAGGTTCTTCAGTGCCTTAACCTATGACGGTGCCCGAGTTCCCAAGAGAAAAGGCCCCACAGGAGGTTCATGCTGTAGAGGAAACACTACACACACACACACACACACACACACGCACACACACACACCCAACACACACACACACCCAACACACACACACACCCAACACACACACACACACACCCAACACACACATACACCCAACACACACACACACCCAACACACACACCCAACACACACACACACACACACACACACACACATGCATTTTCTCTTCTAACACATCCCCTAGATTCAGACACTGAAAGAAGCTATGAGCAGTAGTGTCTCCATGGCAACCAGCAGCCCTGATGTCCAAATCTTGGTTTCTAAATGTCATTTTGTAATAAAAGGCTTGAGATGCTGCTGATGGTAGGGACGGGGCAAAAGATGAAGAGGGTGAGCTCATGACAGCTTGCAGCCAAGACCAAACGTAGGCTCCAGGCAGAGGGCACAGGGGCCAGGGTGAGGGGCTCCTAACCAGCCACACTGTGCAGTCTGAACTTGTGTGATGCCACCTGTCCACCATGGGGTGGGGAGAGGGAAGGGGCATAAAGAGCTGACAGAACCGACAATCAGTAGGAGGGGTGCCGGTCCTAGGGAAACGCAAATGAACCAACCTCACGAAGAGGGGACTCCAGACCCGGCTCACTAGTGGATGCCAAAGCGTTAGGAGAATTTTAGGGAACAAGACACTGACATGTCACTTGCAAAGGAAGAAACCCTTTCCAGTGGGGAGTTCCAGGGTCAGAACCTTATGCTAAGTGAACACTGAGTATCTAATCATTTTGTGGTTTCAGGTAAGACTTCACCTATGTGGTGCTCAGCTCACAGTGGACTCTAGAACACAGCACAGATATGAATGGCTTCTGCAGGGGTGAAGTGTGTGTGTGGGGGGGGTGAGGTCCGTGGGCAGGGTGAGGTTTGTGCAGGAGTGGGGGGCGAGGTGTGTGCAGGGGTGAAGAACTTCTGGGCAGGGCCAGCCCTGGTTTTCCTGCTTGCATAGGTGTCCCTTCCCTTGGCCCCATGAATTCTCTATTATAGTATCCTAGCCTCTGCCTTTCTAGAAGATTTCTGGAGGGCAGGGAACATGTCTTTTTATGTCTATATTACATAATGTTAGGCTAAATACATTTGGTGAGGGAACAAATGTTTAGATAAATAGACAAACTAGCAAATAAAACATGTGGTTTCCAACCTTACAGCTTCCGACTTTTCTGTGTTCTGACAGATTAGGAAGAGACAGGAGACTACAAAAGAAGGCATGCAACAGCTGCAAGTTTCAACCAATCCCCTAATTATAATGTAGCCACCAGGAAGACTGTAAAACATAAAAATCATACTGTGTGTCTTCGGGTGCAGGAGTCATCAGTTACAGATGTCAGTCACGCACACATCTGAGACACACTGACAGTATTACAGCTCTTAAAACACCCCTGTTACAACAGTGGCAAAAGAATGTTCTTTTAAAATATAGGGAGAGGTCCAACAGAACTGAATATAATTAAACGGGGAATGACTTAAAGTAGCCTGAGTTCTGAAAAGAGACGTCAGTTGGGACCTGGAAATCTTAGCTACGCGCAGCAGGTGCTCGGAAGCTCTGGTCTGCTCGTGATGGGAAAATTGCTGCAAGGACCCTCCTTTCCACACACAATCCTTCTAGAACAGTACTCCTAGGTCCAAAAGAGCAGTTCAGGCAGCTGAGCAGACTGTTGAGGAGCAGGTGGGGAGGGCACATAGAGCCCCCGGGACTCCTCAGCGGGCGGTCACCTAGGGACCCCTGGGACTCCTCAGCAGGTGGCCACCTAGGGACCCCCGGGATTCCTCAGCAGGTGGCCACCTAGGGACCCCAGGGACTCCTCAGCAGGTGGCCACCTAGGGACCCCCGGGACTCCTCAGCGGGTGGCCACCTAGGGACCCCGGGACTCCTCAGCGGGTGGCCATCTAGGGACCCCGGGACTCCTCAGCGGGCAGCCACCTAGGGACCCCCGGGACTCCTCAGCGGGCGGCCGCCTAGGGACCCCCGGGACTCCTCAGCGGGCGGTCACCTAGGGACCCCCGGGACTCCTCAGCAGGTGGCCACCTAGGGACCCCCGGGACTCCTCAGTGGGCGGCTGCCTAGGGAGCCCCGGGACTCCTCAGCAGGCGGCCACCTAGGGACCCTCGGGACTCCTCAGCGGGCGGCCACCTAGGGAGCCTGCTCTTACAAACTCAAGTCATTTTAAACTCTTATATAAGACATCACATTTAGCTGTCATTTGCACTCTTTCCACTAGACTAGTGGAAAGAGTGCAAATGACGGCTAATGACCAGTGCTCCTTATTAAATCAAGCCACATTTACTAAGTCCCTACCATGGCCACGTAGTGGAAGTCGTTCAAGGACTAAGATGTGGTCTGTTTAAGCACTCAGTCTCCCAGGACTAACAGTCACCCAAGAGTGTCCAGGCGTGGCGCCCTCTACCTTCTTGGGAACAGGCCTGTGTTCTGGAACGCATCGAGCACCCAGTGTGATTGGGGCTATTCTTCTTTTGCATGTAGCGCCCTTCCATCCTGCCAATCCGACCTCCTTCGGGCTGCCTAGGACCACCACCCTTCAGCTTGGACTGCTGCGGTCTCTGGAGGCTGCACCAATTACACTGGGTGGCGATTCCTGAACAGCTGCTTCTCTGTCTCCTCCTGTTGCTCACTGGGAGGCACATACTCATTTCTCTCTGCTTTTTTTCCAAAATAACCTAATCAGAATAGAAAACCTCTCTCATCTGAAATACCAGACACCGATGACTTTTGATCTGTTACTACATTTTCCAGATGTGTGCTCCACTCCTGTCTGTATGCCACTGACGGTGGCCTGACATGAGGCCTGGCCCTGCTGTCGTCAGCACTCATTTAATACCCAGCAGAGGGAGTGACCAGCGATGACGCTGGAGGAAAGTTGGGCACCTGGCTGGAAGAGCCGGTGTGAAGGAAACCAATGAGGTGGTGTCAGCCTCCCCGACGCGGCCCTCACTAGGCGTCCTTTCCAGGTCCTGTACCTAGGGATGTTCAGGGCCCCTTCCTTCCATGTGGAATAAGGCAGGGCAGCTGATGGAGTCAGGGCAGTCAGCTGCCGTCTACTGCTGTAGGGAGGACTGGATGGCTTGTGCTTGGTAGCCCATATCTCTGCTCTGTAGAAGAAGTTTCCATTCCAGAGAGAAGCCGTGTAGACTCCTCACTCCTGGCATTTCTTCCTAAGTAGGTCACCAAAAGATGTGGCTGATGGCAATAACCAAGCTCAGGCCACCGGACACACATGTTCTCACATTCTGCCTTATCTGACATTAGTTCAAGAAGAAAAGACCATGGAAGACTCAGACCCCTGTTAGTGCTTGTCTTCACTTACAAAGCATGACCACCACTGATCATGACTGAAGGACAGTATTAACTACAGCTTGAAAAAGTTAAGGTGTTTGCTAAGGAGAACGGGTCATGGTAAGTCAATCCCTGGGGCACAGCTGTGGTTGTGTAGCATCGAGTAACTGGGTGACAGAGGCGAGGGTGACACAGTTTGCATGGCTCATGGGAAAGAGGCCAGGACTGCCACGGACACTGCCTTGAGAGTGGTGGATGCCACAGAGTGGTGGATGCCACAGAGTGGTGGATGCCACAGAGCTTCCAGAGAGTCTGCTTTCCCCTGAGGAAACCTCTTCTGTGGCCAGAGCTCAACAAGCTCTCTGTGTGGTCTGATTCTCCACACCCACAGTCTTAGCCTTAAAATAGTTTTGGTTTATTTTAATTTTTTATTTTTATTTATTTTTTATGTGTATGAGTGTACTGTCTGCATGTAGGTTTGTGCACCCGTGTCATGCAATGCCTCAGAGGTCAGAAGAGGGCATCGGATTCCCCTGGAACTGGAGTTAAAAGATGGTTCTTAGCCACCATGTGGGTGCTGGGAATTGAACCCGGGTCCTCTGCAAGAGCAGTTGGTGCTCTTAACCACTGAGCCATCTCTCCAGCCCCTTGGTTTATTTAAAGGGCAGTTGGAACCCAGAGCCCAGGTCTTTCATGCTGGCCACACGAGTGTCTGTCAGGTATCCCCAATCCCTAAGTCGAGAAAGAGGCAGGCAGGAGAATCGGGGCCAGGGTCCCCACTGCTCGTGTAGCTCTACACACGCACACACGCACATACGAACACACACGGGGATGGAGGCAGAGCTTCCACTCTGCCACCACAGTCACAGAGAACACTGAGGGGGCTGAACAGAGGAGGCGAGGGGTGGAACACATATTTGGAAGATGTGGTAATAGATCAAATTCCAGTGGTATCTGGTATTTCAAATGAGGGGTGTTTGCAGTTCTGAGTAGGTTGTTGGGAAAGGAGATAGAAATTGAAGATAAAGGAGAATGTGCTCCTGATAGGAAGAAATGAAGGAACAGGAAGAGCACCTTAGCGTCATCAGAGGCTGAGGGTTTTTCTTCTACACAGGTCAGAGTATTAAATCATATGGTCATCCTGAGAAGGAAGAACAGCGAACTCCTTAAAACACAAGTGATGAGTTGATATGGACCAATTTACTCTTTTTTTTTTAAATTATATATGTTCGAATATATGTATGCCTCTGGAGGCCAGAAGCGGGTGTTGGATCCCTTGGAGCAGACAATACAGGGGGTCGTGAGCTGCCTGACATGGGTGCTGGAAACTGAACCTGGTGAACAAACATACTCTTCACATGCCTAACATACCTAGAGAAACACTAAATGCAAAGCGAGTAGAAGCACCTCTGGTCTCCTTAGAATGTAACTAGCAGTTGCTGAGTGTACAAGCAATTGTTTTGCCCTTAAACTTTTCTTTCCCCCACTAATTTTCCCTTTCAAAATAAAAAGGAGTTTCAGAAGCAGAGGGACATAGATGCACATTCTGCCCAAGTCCCTATAATTCTCTGAGATTTCCTGACTGGAGATGGACATGATTCACAGTGCCTGTCTTTGAGCAGTTCTGTCTTAATTAATGCTTTTAGAATTTGGGGCTTAAAAAAAGAATTTGGGGCTTAAATATGATGCTAAGATATTTTAACCATAGTTGTAGAAGGGAGCTAGTGTTCTGATTCATTGCCTTGGTGAAGTCAGAGCACGGCTGTGTCTAATGTCCATAATTAGTAGCTTGCTTGATGTTTATGGAAAATGCTACATTTTGGGCAGAGGCAGCTGAATGGATTCAGAAGGGAGAAACAAATAAAAGCAGTGTAGTTGGCCCTGTCCTTCCAGCCAGGGCTCTGCTGTAACTGAGAAACTCAGTGCTCATCTAACACACTCAATTCCTTTTGCCAAAATCATAAACAAAGGAGCTAAAAAATATGATATTGATACAGCTGACGAGAACAACAGAGACATAAAATCACAATTGTGCAGGTACATGGGTGTATACACACACACACACACACACACACACACACACACACACACACGCACACACAGCCACTGTTCTGGTCTTCTGACCTCTTCCTTACTCTGAGAGACTCCTCCTTTTCCACCCTACTCCCCCATTCATTAAATCCCAGCAGGGGGCAGGCGACAGATCACAAATGCACTGAAGAAGCTTTCAGGGATGAGTTCGACGTCCATCGCTGTCTTATCCCCTTCACCTCGACACACTTACTTTTGAGATGATCAACTTTGTTGGAAACCAAACAAAGACCAAGGCTGGGGAATGCAGCCAGGCTGCACTGATGGGGAGGGAGGCCCCAAAGGCCCAGGAAGCCTTCCTCAGCAATCACCTGACAGCAGAGCCAGCGGACTGCAAGAAGATAGCACCTGCAGTACGGATTTCTGCAAATTCAAGTAATACTTGGTCCTTTCTTTAAAAAACAGCTTCACCCCTTCACTTTGTTGAGTGTTATTAGTTCTGCTCTGGGTGGGGGGGGACCTCAATGGGGACCAGAGCTCACTCTGGGGAAACGCGGCTCCAGTGTCCCTGGCTGACGAGTTCCTTATTTTGCAGTCAGGCTTCTGGCTCTGTCCTCACTGATGCAGCCAGTGGCAAAGTCTGGCTGTTCTTTATGACATCAGTGTCATCTTACAAAAGTGGGTAGCTCTGACAGGAGCCCAGGGTAGTACCATACAGACAGCATGAACCTCCCTGATCCTGTGGGAATGAAGACCTGGCAAGGAGGTGGGTACTCTTCAGCTTACCCGGGGGAGACAGTGGGGTGCAATGCTTACCAGTGAGGCTCTCCGGACTCACGGCTTCACAGAACCCTGGCTTGCTGCCAGGTTCTTGATTTAGGTTTAAGATAGGAACAGAAGTGCTGCTTCCAGAAGAGTGTGAGAGTGTGTGTGTGTGTGTGTGTGTGTGTGTGTGTGTCTGTGTGTGTGTGGGGGTGTGTGTGGGGGGTATGCCAGTTAAAAACGTGGAGCCTCAAGGCTGGAGAGAGAGCTCAGCGGCTGAGAGTGGTCACGGCTCCTGCAGAGGACCTGGGTTTGGATCCCAGCACCTGCCTGTATCTCCAGTTCCAGGGGATCTGATGCCCTCTTCTGGCCCCTGCATGCATGACACGTGCATGCATGTGGTGCATATAAATTCACATAGTGTACATACAAACAAATCTTTGAAAACTCTCACCTAAGAACCTGGTACACAGTGTGTTGTCACCACTATTACTCAGCAAACGAGGCCAGACTTGGTCAAGCACACAAACACACTGGCTTCCCATTATAAGGTTCTCTTGTCTAGAAAAAATAAAACTGAAGTGCTGCACTTGGGAGGAGGAAGCAGATGGATCTCTGTGAGTTCAAGGCCAGCTGGTCTACAGAGTGAGTTTCAGGACAGCCAGAACTATAGGGAGACCCTGTCTCAAAAAGACCACCCCCCCAAAACCTGAAGTGCTAAATAAGAATTGAGACCTGCTTTTTTTTTTTTTGTCTTTTTGAGACAGGGTCTCCCTGTAGCCCCAGCTGTCCTGGAACTCACTCTGTAGACCAGGCTGGACTTGAACTCACAGAGATCCACCTACCTCTGCCTCCTGAGTGCTAGGCGTGTGCCACCACATCTGGCTTGAAACCCACTTCTACTGAAGCCCCATAATCCTGCAGTGGGCTCCAAAGGAGCCCCTCTTCCATTCATTGTCCATATTAAATGTCAGGGTGCTAAAAAAAAATCTGTTCTTAAATTACTTCCCATCCATTCATTTATTCATGCAACAAATATTTATTTGCTAAACAGCCATTATGTATCTGGTGAGCTAATAGACAGTGGCATCAAACAATGATCAAAACACCAAAGATGCCTGTGTAGAGCTGGTGCTCCACCATGAAGCAGGGCTAGACCTAAGCAGTATGCAGTAAGCCAATGAAAATGTCAGTGTTCTGGGAGAGAAAGGGAGGCCAGGGTGGGCAAGGAGGCCCAGGTGACGGGGGGGGGGTCCCAGGTGACGGGGGGGTCCCAGGTGACGGGGGGAGGCCCAGGTGACGGGGGGAGTCCCAGGTGACGGGGAGGAGGCCCAGGTGACAGGGGAGGAGGCCCAGGTGACGGGGGGGAGGCCCAGGTGATGGGGGAGGAGGCCCAGGTGACGGGGGGGGGACCCAGGTGACAGGGGAGGAGGCCCAGTTGGACTGGGGGGGGACCCAGGTGACCAGGGGAGGAGGGCCCAGGTGACGGGGGGGGACCCAGGGTGACGGGGGGAGGAGGCCCAGGTGACGGGGGGTTGGGAGGCCCCAGGTGACAGGCGGGGGGACCAGGTGATGGGGGAGGGAGGCCCAGGTGACGGGGGGTGGGAGGCCCAGGTGACGGGGGGGGGGAACCCAGGTGACGGGGGGGAGGAGGGCCAGGTGATGGGGGAGGAGGCCCAGGTGACGGGGGAGGAGGCCCAGGTGATGGGGGAGGAGGCCCAGGTGATGGGGCAGGAGGCCCAGGTGACGGGGGAGGAGGTTCAGGTGACGGGCGAGGAGGGCCGGCTGGGTGGGCGAGGAGGGCCGGCTGGGTGGGAGAGGAGGGCCGGCTGGGTGGGAGAGGAGGGCCGGCTGGGTGGGTGAGTTTACAAAGGCTATTGGTCTTCTCCAGTTCCAGCTCCTCTCAGAACTGTAGTTTCTATAGGCCACTGGGGTTGATTTTACTCAGGACAGACGTCAAGAGCACTGGATACCAGCAGGACAGAGAAAGTTACCATGGCTTTCAAAGGTTGGCTCCCTGCTCTGAGAACAGACAGCAAGGGCAGATCCAGGAAGGCATCAATGAGGCACTGCGGACATTCCTCTGGGTCCATGCAACATGGATTTTGTTTTTGGTAAAGTTCCTGCAAGCTATAGTTTAAAAACCCTAGTTTATACCATTTATAGCAGTCACAAAATGCTCATGTTTATACAGTTTATGCTTTGTAATATTAAGAAGGGGTTGTGGAGGGGGGAAGCATTCTTAAACAGATAGCATCTGCTATCGATCTCAAAGGATCAATAAAGCTGAAGGCAAGCCAAGCAAAATAGGATCTGTGAGTCGGCCAGTCCCTCCCAATCAGGTTGTCCTGCAACGTGATAAAACAGCACTGCCCACCACGGAGGCTCTCTGCAAGGCCGGTACCTCTATCCCGGGGGGAGGGGGGGGTTTGGCTGACATACACAGAGTGAGCAGTGCCTGAGGGCGGCGGGCAGCTCAGGACCCCTCTTGGCTGGTCGGCCTTGAAAGGCAGACCCTGGGCAGCAGCCTGGGCTGGCAGAGCGCACGCAGCAATGGGAGCATTCATGTCTTGTGGCTGCTGGCCTGGCTACGGTCCCTGCTGGAGATGATGCGCTTATTTTTAGCCATCATGTGATTCTCAGTATTTTCCAGACTCTGCTCGAGTCACTCTGGTTTCAGAGAATTTTTCATAGGAGAAATAAAAATGCAGGAAAGGGCTCAGGTCTTAAAAATCATAACTTTTAAATAGCTATTTCAATGTGGAATGTATTTATTGCAATAAACTGCGGACTTTCCAAGCCTCTAGAATCCTGGTGGGGGATTAAGACAGGTTTCAAACATATCACATCATGTTAGCTTAATTTGGCTCTTTTTCATTTGTTCTCAGAGAAATAGGGCGGGGATCTCTTTACCCCAGTGAGTGGCCCCTACTCCATCCCAGCACCCAGAGAGTGCAGCCCTCCCTGTTTACTGCAGAGTAAGGAAAGGAGTGGCTGATGGGGCTGCAGACTGAGTCACACAGGCGTTGCCATGACGACACCATCCCAGCGCTGCTGTATTTCTGGCATGCAGCACTCACTAAAGCTCATAAAGTAAGGTGGCCGTTTCTGGGGCTCCTCAGGACTTAATTACTTCAGCTGTGCTGAGCTTTAACTCTGGTTCACGTCCCTGTTGCATACAACGTCCCTTTTCGGGTGGCAGCGAGCCTGTTGTGTTCCAATAACACTATCTTATCCAGACTTCCCAGAAAAGAGACTCAGAGCTCTGGAAAGGGAGATGATGTGCAGAGCTGCCCGAATCCCCATCTCCCTTCCGTACCTCAGCTGGCCTCAACTCCACGGCTCTCTGCTTCTACCAACCAACCCCAGCCGATCCCACACACAGCTGAACAGCTCTCCACATGTCACCTCCCCTTTATTTCCCAAATCCCCCCATCACCGCACCATGCCTATCATGCCTCCCTGAAGTCTCAGTAATACACACTCCAGCCACTGTCACAGTCTACCACATTCCCTCCTCTGTAGTAAGCCAGGCTCAAGGCTGGAAGTGTGTTCCTTTAATATGTTCTTGGTAAGGCAGAGAAAATATCTGCTTTAACATTTCAGTGGCTGCCAACATACTCCATTATAAAGAATGAGTTCTGGGGCTGGAGAGATGGCCTAGTGGCTAAGAGCACCGACAGCTCTTACAGAGGACCCGGGTTCAATCCCCAGCACCCACATGGCGGCCAAGAACCGTCTGAAACTCCAATTCCAGGAGAACTCCAGTTCCAGGGGAATCCGACACCCTCTTCTGACCTCCGTGGCATTGCACGACACGAATGCACAGACTTGCATGCAGACAGTACATTCATACACATACAGAAATAAATAAAATTAATAAAAAAAATAAAAATAATAAAGAATGAGTTCTGTAAACCTCTGTGACCAACAGACGGGAACGTGACACCCATTCCAAGGACTTCTGCCTGTTGGTGTTAACACATGTGTGTAACATTCTTCCCTACAATATGGGTTAACTGGTGCCTTGCTTCTCACCAACAGAATATGACAAAAGTGATGGGCAGTCAGCCCACCTCACACCACTATATTCAGGCCTCTCCTGCCTGCAGACACGTGAGGCAGACTTTCTGAAGTAGCTGCCATAAAAGTCAGTGATTTGACAAATTCTCCACTTATATAAAGTCTTTCAATATAATAATCATGTTGCTTCTTAAGGAAAGCAATGCTAATAAAAAAATTTCTTTTTGGTCTTTTTGGAACAGGGTCTCCCTGTAACCCCAGATGGCCTGGAACTTGCTATGGTAGACCAGGCTGGCCTCGAATGCACAGCGATCTGTCTCTGCCTCTGCCTCCCAAGTGCTAGGATTAAAGACATGCACTACCATTCTAGCTACTAAAAAATGTATTTTATAATTTTTAATTAAGCATTTGTATAACTCATACAATGGTTCCCAATCAAACCCAACACTCCCCACCCCTCATCAGAACATCTTCATTACGACATTCAAGCTAAGCCTTATCTGGCAAACCCAGACATCCTTCTGTGCAACTAGATCCATTGGTGTCTAGTCAGCACATCTAGAAATCCTAGGCAAGGCATACTCTTCCTCATCCAACAGTACTCAGTTTTTTTTAAAGTCAGCACTCTGCTGGCAAGGCCTGCATGGCAGGGGCCTCCAGGAACTGAGCAGTCTGGAGCAAGAAATCAGAGCCTCAGTCCTACAGATGCAACAGCCTGCGAGAGAGTCTTTTCCCCAGTTGAGCCTCTGATGAGATCATGGCCCGTTGGAGATTGGACTGCAGCCTGTGGCTTCCACATCAGAGACTCCAGCTGAGCTGCGCTGCACTGTGAGATCACACGTGTGTGGTTTTAAGCTGCCAAGTTTGTGATTTTCTTCTTCTTTTGAAAGCAGTAATGAGGGATCTGCTTACCCCTGCGGTCTCCTGTCTCAGAACATCTAAACAAACCACATGGACTTCACTGAATTGAACATACTCTCTGTGACCTCAACATTCTGTGCTTTCTGTCTGGAATGTTCTCTGTCACATCCTTTGTCTGATTAGCTTCTACTCTATCCTTCAGGCTCAGCTGAATCTTACTTTTCACAGGAAACCTTTGCAGAATCCGTAGAGCCAGCCCAGGTGTCCTGCTACACCCCTAGACCAGCTGGTTTGAGCGTTACCATTTCCCCTCCAGGCAGTGACTCCTCTGAAAACAGGTGTCTGGTCAGAATCACTTCGCGTCTTCAGATCCCCTCACAATGCCCAAAAAGTACTTGACAGACTGTGTGAATGAATGAGATTCAAGTAGAGCTTTCAAAAAAATAGGACAAGAGATCCAGGAAACAGGAACTGTTAGCTGTTTTAGTATTTTCCAAGCTGCTATGTAGGACACTGTGTTATAAGTTACACTGAGGTGCTTTGCGGGCGATGGAAATGGCTGGACAGACTCCAAACAACAGTCGTGTGTTGGCTCATGTGCTGTGTACCCCTGATCTAAATGAACACTGCAATGGTTCAAGTTG
This sequence comes from Rhizomys pruinosus, assembly GCA_009823505.1. Classification (NCBI taxonomy): domain Eukaryota; kingdom Metazoa; phylum Chordata; class Mammalia; order Rodentia; family Spalacidae; genus Rhizomys; species Rhizomys pruinosus. The sequence continues at coordinate 227,208 of VZQC01001903.1, forward strand.
AACAGGTACGTAAGAGCCTCTATGAGTCAGCTGTTGGGGAGGCGATGATGAACAACGCAGAACTGGCTTACAATTCTGACTCTTCTTTTAAAGGGACTCAGAACTGGATTTTAAATCAGGGAAACTGGCTCGGTGGGTATAAAAGTGCTCACTGCACAAACCTGAGACCCAAATTTGATCCTTGGAATCCATGTAAAAATGGGGTGCAGTGTGTTTCTGTAATCCCAGCACTCAGACCGTGAGATGGGAGGTGGAGAGAGAAAGGCCTGAAGCTGGTGGTCAGATAGCCTGGAAGAAAGTGGCAGAAACAGAGAGACCCTGTCTCAACAAGGAGCTGACTCCAGAAGGTGGTCTCTGATCTTTCAATGCTGGTGCACACTTAAACCTACATGCATACACATGCTAGCACCCATGCATGCACACACACTAAATAAACAGAAATACTGCTTTAAATTCTGCTAAATACACCAAATGATTAAGAAATACACTTGTAAAGCCAGGCGTTGTGGTGCATGCCTTTAATCCCAGCACTCTGGAGGCAGAGGCAGGCGGATCTTTGTGAGTTCAAGGCCAGCCTGATCTACAGAGTGAGTTCCAGGACAGCTGGGGCTACAGGGAGACCCTGTCTTGAAAAGAACAAAAAAAAAAAAAAGAAAGAAATACACTTGTAGTAAATAAGAGTAGGCTCCCGGACACACTCTGTACCCTTCCTTCTGCACTTTGCGTATAGAACCAAGAATTACCAGAGTGTCGTTTTCTTTTGAGAACTGACAAGACTTACTGTCAGACTGAAAAGCAAAATTTGACCTTAGGATCTACAGAGAGAAAAAGGGCCGGTATGTCAAGAGGAACACTTAAGTTGCAGAATTGACTAACATTCCAGCACAGGGAGGGGACAGCCATGTAAGAGTGACGCATGCTGCTATGGAAAGAGAAGAGAAGACCACCAGCCTCCTGGACAGTGCTGTTTGCCAATTTTGTTTCTGAGGCTTTTTTTTTTTTTTTAACTTCAAAATCCCTCAGACCATTTGTCTAGAGAGATATCTGAATGGAGGAATTAGGAAACCAGAGGTTAGCAATCTTATTAATCTACGCCTGAGCCATCAGCTTAATATATGCTTCTGCTTTGGGGGTAATAAGAGGTCACGGACAAGTGACTTAACATGTCATGCATTTATTAAGAGGGATAAAATATAGTCCCTCTTTCTCACTCAAAACTCTGTTGTAAAGATGGATGGGAATGTTTTAAACTTAAAAATACGAGTCCACCTCAAGAGTCTAACATGTTTCTGTTGTTTCCACAGTAACACCAAGTGCTTCTCATTTCCTCACTTGCCTTTCAGTTTGATTTTGGATTGTCAAATTTTAATGTGGGGATGGGGTAAGAATATAAGACCCAAGGCTGAATCTGTGGAATCTGAGAGAGAAGCTCTTGTGAAACCTGAGGGTCCGAGTACCCAGGTCTGACTTCAACCTTCAATCCCTTACTTTGGTTAGGAGCTCTGGGCAGATGACTGGAGCGCCACAAGAGCTTTCCAGACCCTAAAACGAGGATAACAATATCTGTCAGTTAGGACTGTTGTGATGCTAAACTGAGCTAAAACACACTGGCTATATACTCAATAATACTAGAACAACACTTACTGTATACTCAACAAATGTATATTACCGATTCCTTCAAAATTTTACTTTACCTAAAGTTCATGAAAAAAGTTTATTCATAGTAAATTAGATTTTAAGTTATGTGACAAGAGCACCAAAACATTTAATAGGTTTTGATCTCCAGGCTTTACAAAATTCTCATTTTAAGGAAAACTGTATATCTATCTATCTATCTATCTATCTATCTATCTATCTATCTATCTATCATCTATCAATCATCTACTCATTCTAGAAAGCCAATAATTAAAATACATTGAATTAGTACTGTCTGTCAAAAATGCTGTCTCAACAAGTAAACAAACTAGTACAGAAATGAAAATAGCTTGACTCTTCCACAGACACTGCCAGGACCTCCTATCTGAAACATCTGATTTCTTCATGTTTCTTTTTTAGAAAACAATAGGGAAGAGCTGGAACCAACCCAAGTGCTCCTCAACCAATGAGTGGATAGAGAAAATGTGGTACATCTACACAATGGAGTTCTATGCAGCAGTAAAGAAAGATGGCATCATGAAATTTGCAGGTCAACAGATGGAACTAGAAAACATTATGCTAAGTGAAGTAACAGTCCCAGAAAAACAAATGACAAATGGTACCCCTCATCTGTGGAAGCTAGCACCAAGTACCTAGTAGTAAGGCAAACTGAGCAGTGCGTGTGTGTGTGTGTGTGTGTGTGTGTGTGTGTGTGTATATATATATATATATATATTCTTTTACCTGAAAGCAACTGTACCATTATAATGTGAATACCTTAATGGGATCTAGAATTAACTTACCACTTATTTTCAGACTTTGTAATTATGGTATATGGGGGGGAGGGTATGTATGTATACTTTAGAGTAATATAAAATTAAAGGGGAAAATGTGAATTCCAAAAATGGTTACCTTCATTTGTGGATGAGGGTAACACCAAATCCCTAGTTGAAACACAAATCCCCAGTTGAAACACAAGCTGAACAACATTATTGTTATATTTCTTTTTATGTGAAAGCAACTGTGCTGTTATAATATGAATCTCTTAACGGGCTCTAGAATTGACCTATCATTTATTTTCAGACTCTGTAATTACTGTATATGGGTGGAAGGTACGTATTTATATCTTAGAGTAATACAGAATTAAGGGGGAAAAATGTGAATGCTTAAACATATTTTGGAATTAACATACAGTTTATTCTCAGAGGTCATAATTATTATTTTTTATTTTTTTTAATGTGTATGAGTGTACTGTCTGCATGCAGGTCTGTGCACCCGTGTCATGCAATGCTGCTGGAGGTAAGAAGAGGGTGTTGGATTCCCCTGGAACTGGAGTTAAAGACGGTTCTTAGCCACCATGTGGGTGCTGGGAATTGAACCTGGGTCCTCTGCAAGAGCAGTCGGTGCTCTTAACCGCTGAGCCATCTCTCCAGCCCCGTCGGAGGTCATAATTTTGATACGTATGTGATGCTTATATAGGCTATGTTGGAGCAATACAAAGGGGAGGGAACAAGAACAACATAAAGACTGGGTCAAAGAACTGACTGATATAGTTAAACTTTGCCCCAAACAACAAGCCTCTGCAGTGAAAAACTTTGGAAAGACTGAGAGAAAGATGCAAGGCATTTATGGCAGAATGCATGAACAGGGGTGGGGTGGGGGGCAGGGAGAGGGGACTGTGTCTAAATTGGACTGAAGGATAATGTGTGAAATACACAAATCATCAATAAAAGTATTTTTTAAAAGTTATTGTTTGAGAATGATTAAAATACATAATGTAGTCTGGTCATATTCACCCCCCCCATGGCTCCTCCCAGATCTACCCCCCCTTTTCCTAATCCTCATCTTTGTGTCATTCTTTTTAAAACCTTTTAAAAACCCACCAAGTCCAATTTGTGCTGCCCATATGGTGAGACCATCCACTGGGGCATGGCTGACCCACAAGGCACTGCACCTTCAAGGAAAAACTGACTCTCGCAGCAGTTATCCATTGCCAGTAGTGCCTAAGCCTGGGTGGGACTCTGTCTACTTCCCCTTTCCATGATCGATTTTGTCCTGTCTGGTGCTGGTCTTGGACATGTAGTTATACCCACTGTGGGTTACACCCGCTGTGGGTTCATACTGCAACTAGCATGCTGTGTCCAGAATATACTGTGTTGTAGTCATTCACCACCTCTGGCTCTTAGCATCTTGCTAGTCCCCTCTCCTGGGATGATCCCTGAGTTTGGTGGAGGGGTGTGATACAGTTGTTCCTGTTTAAGGCCAGGCACTTGCAGTCTCTCATTCTCTAAGCCTTGGCCAGTTGTGAGTCTTTGTGTGAATCACCATCTACCACAAAAAGAAGCTTCTCTGGTGAGGACTGAGAGATGAACTAAGCTATAGGGATAGTGATGAGCCATTAGGAACTGGCTTACCACTGTGCTCATTTAGCAGAATAACAGTAATAGGATCTCCTCTAGAGTCTATGACCTGCCTCGCCACAGGTTCTTGGCTCTGATAATGGTGCCAGGTATGGGCTCCATCTTGGAGATCAGGCCTTAAATCTAATCCAAGTGTTTGCTTACTCCTATAACACTGATGCCACTATTGCAGCACTGGGCCTGTCTTACGAGGCCAGTTGTTACTGTAGCACATGGGCTCACAGATGGGTAACATGATGGTACTATGCACACTACGCTTTTGGTAGTGTGCACAGTACCTTCTAGCATTATGAAAACTAGTCAGTAGGGAAGAAGCTTTCAGGTCAGTACTAGCTTGATTTCTCCATAGCCTATGACTCAAATATGTAATGCCCTCAGCAATAAGGTCTCTTTCTGTGAAGTTCTGGAGGGTAACCAAGACCAACAACAATAGCCTGTGATATTTGGGGGTCTATGGGACCTCACTGTCCAGGAACTGCAAAGGAGGTAACCCATGCCTGGCATGGGGCCTATTACTCTCTAGCCTGTGATGTTTAGTAGGGGCACTGTCATCTGACTATAGGGTAACTATATTTAAACTCTTTTATATATGCATATTATTTATGTGTAATATTCTAAACTTATAGATATCTAGAGATTATGACATGGCAGAGTTTTACTTATGATTTGTGCTGTGATTTTATGATCATTATAGTTTTGTTACTACTCATATGTTAAAACCTGATCTCAATGGACAGTATTAAGAGGTAGAGCCTTTCAGGGGCAAGTCATGAGGGCAGAGACCAAAGGAATGGAAGTGGTGTCCTCATAGAAGGGGCCCAAGAGAGTTTGCTTGCAAGAAGCACCATCTGAGGACACAGTGAAAGGTCTCATTTATGAAGGATGTCTGGAAGAACTGATCCTTATCAGAGAATGAATCTCTGAGCATCTGTATTTCTACTTAGAAGGAATAAATTTCTGTTGATTATATAGCACTCAGTTCATTCTATTTTATTATAGCAAATCAAATGAACAGCAGAAAAATAGAGTTTTGATTATTCATGAAGAAGAAGGCGGCATCTTGATGGCCAGTGGCACCTCTCAAACATCTCAGATGTGACAGATATGTACCTGAAAAATACCACCTCTGGGACTCCGCTTCTGGTGAGGGAGCCCCTCTAGGAGCTGAATTAGTTGGAGCATTAAAGGCTCTCTTTACGTTTTCTCTTTATGTGCATGAGGAGCAGCCCCACACAGTTTAGTAATGTGACAGTTTCTTTTTTTTTTAACTGCTACCTTTTATTTCAATTTTATTTATTTATTTATTTATTTATTTATTTGTTTGTTTGTTTGTTTGTTTGTTTATTTATTTGTATGAATGTACTGTCTGCATGTAGGTCTGTGCACCCGTGTCATGCAATGCCACGGAGGTCAGAAGAGGGTGTCGGATTCCCCTGGAACTGGAGTTCTCCTGGAATTGGAGTTATGGACGGTTCTCAGCTGCCATGTGGGTGCTGGGGATCGAACCCGGCAAGAGCAGTTGGTGCTCTTAACCGCTAGGCCATCTTTCCAGCCCCAATGTGAGTTTCTTAACTGAACAGGACAAGGGAAGGCAATCCTGGTGAGGAACAAGAGCTGAGTGAAAGGCAGCATGGTTCTATGTCAAGTACCGTGCTGGCTGGGCTGGAGAGGTGGCCTAGCAGTTAAGAGTGCCAACTGCTCTTACAGAGGACCCGGGTTCGATCCCCAGCACCCACATGGCGGCCGAGAACCGTCTGAAACTCCAATTCCAGGAGAACTTCAGTTCCAGGGGAATCTGACACCCTCTTCTGACCTCCGTGGCATTGCACGATACGGGTGCGCACACTTGCATGCAGACAGTACATTCATACACATACAGAAATAAATTAAAAAAAAAAAAAGTACCGTGCTGGTAAGAAGAACGCACTTCCTCCTTGACACTGAGCTGATAGCGTGTGATCTCTGCAAAGGTCCCCAAAGCAGGTATGTGTGCATAGGTGACTGGGGCAGAGTGCGATAGCTGTATCAAGCGCGCATCTGCTAGGGTGTGGTCAGAAAAGCAGGAATGACTCCTCTTGAAGGGACAAGTTGGTGCCTGTGCCCACCCTACTGGGTTTGTTCCAAGAAATCAAATTTTGACCATGAACTGTTCCTGATCTAAAGAGCAGCTATCAGGAAACATACTTCTTAGAGAAAATTATGGCTCAATAGATGTGGTAACGGAAGTCGTGCAGAGGTTAAGCCCTGGAGGCCCTTGAATGGCACTCCACTTCCTTAGTACTCGGCTCTTTAGATTGTAGCAAAGTATCAGCAAACAAAAATATCAATATCTTTGAGGCATACCACTAATATTCAGATATCTAAGATGCAATGCAAAGTCATCTGACATAGGAACCCGTAGGAAAACACGACACTAGCCTTAAAGGAAAAGGCAATCAACAGAGGCCCGGACAGTGGAGTTAGCTTAGGGGATTCTAAGCAGCCAGCACAAACTGACTTGGTGGACTGAAGGAAAATCTGCTCACAGTGAATGAAGGGGCGAGCACACTAAGCCAAGCACAGACAAAAGGAAAACTGAAAACCACAATAATTGAAATACATTTCTTACTCAATATTAGGAAATAAGAGGAAAGAAGATAAATTCAAAGATACAGAAACAAAAATCCTAAGAGGAGAGAAAAAAAGACTGGAAAGACCGCATGTCAGAAACCTTAGTGTAGTTTCAAAAGGTCGAACACTCAGATGAAAGACTTCCAAAGGGCTGAGTGGAAAGAAGAGAGCTGTGAAAATATTTGAAAAACTATTGCTGCAAATTCCCTAATGACATAACCTTAGAAAACCAGGAAAGGTAATGAACACTAAAATCAAGTACAATAAAATCACGATTAGTATGGAGAAGCATGGCTAAAATAAGCATGTGCTTCTGCTCAGAGGCTGCAGGCACTGGAATGCTCTGTAAACTGCTCAAGTGAGTGTTTTATCCACTGAAGATATTAAGATGAATATACAAAAGAGTTTCACAGAAAAAGGAAAACTAAAAATGTTTTTTTCCAAAGAGCCTGCCACTAAAGAAATGTTAATGCCCCTCAAGTTTAAAAACATAAACCAGGGGCTGGAGAGATGGTTCAGTGGTACGAGCACTGGCTGCTCTTCAGAGGACTTGAGTTTGATGCCCAGCACCCACATGGTGGTTAACAACCATCTATAACTTCAGTTCCAGGGGATATGACACCTTCTGTCTTCCATGGGCACTGAACCACACAAGCGCTTACATGCTTGCAATGCATTCATTCACATAAAAAAGAATAAAAACAGATAAACCAGTATGGAAGTCAAATATCCAGAAATGAGGAAACTAAAAATGGTAAAAATATGAAAAATAGACTATTTATAATGACAAAACAGAGAAATGAATGGGAACTAATAATTATTCAGCAGTCCTAGATCCAGAAAAATCAATAGGGATATTAACTATAAGTGGACTGACCATTCTAAAAGGCAGAGATTACCAAAATGAAGTTTAAAAGGTAAAATTTGGGTGTGCTGGCACATGCCTTTAAACCCAGCACTTGGGAGGCAGAGACCAGCTGGTACTGCACAGTGAAACATGGTCTTGAAAATAAATAAACAAGGACTGGAGATGTTGTTCAGCAGTTAAGAACACTGGCTGCTCCTGCAGGGGACCTGGGTTCTTTTCCCAACACTCACATGGTGGCTAACAACCTCACATAACTTCATTTCCAGGGGATTCAAAGCCCTCTTCTGACCTCTGTGGGGAGTGCACAATGCAGGTACACTTACGCACATGTAGGCAATGTATTCATACACAGAAATAATAAAGAAAATATTAAAAAAAATAAAGAAAAAGAAAAAGGCCAGACTTATTTATATGATACCTGAAGACATATTTCACACATAAGAGACAAAGACGGGTGGATGTTTAGCTCATTGTAGATAAAGACATACCATGCAAACGGTAACTATAAGAAAGTGGGGTACTGAATTCTCATCACCACCTTTAGGACAAAGAGTGGTTTAAAAAAACACATCGAGCCGGGCGTGGTGGCGCATGCCTTTAATCCTAGCACTTGGGAGGCAGAGGCAGGCAGATCTTTGTGAGTTCAAGGCCAGCCTGGTCTACACAGCGAGTTCCAGGACAGCTGGGGCTACAGGAGACCCTGTCTCAAAAAAAGACAAAAAAAAAAAAAAGTAAATAAAAAAAACCACAACAAGTTCAGTTCAATAGGATGACTTAGCAATCATAAATATGTATCTCTAATAACAGAGCCTTAAAAATCAGAAAACAAAAGCAAAGAGAATTGAAGGAAGGAAAATACAATTCCATTATCAATGCAGAGAAACTTAAGATCCTCTTTGTCACAGTTACAGAATAGACAAGGCTCCATCAAACCATACAGGATCTGAATAACTGTCCAATGCTCTGGCTTAATACAACTTTGAAGTACTCTAGGATGCAGAACAAACCTTTTTTTTTTAATTATTTTTTTTTTTATGTGTATGAATGTACTGTCTGCATGCAAGTCTGTGCACCCGTGTCGTGCAATGCCGCGGAGGTCAGAAGAGGGTGTCGGATTCCCCTGGAACTGGAGTTCTCCTGGAATTGGAGTTACAGATGGTTCTCAGCCGCCATGTGGGTGCTGGGGATCGAATCCGGGTCCTCTGTAAGAGCGGTCGGCGCTCTTAACCGCTAGGCCATCTCTCCAGCCCCAGAACAAACCTTCTTTCAAATGCATGCAGTACTTTAACCAGCAGAGACATATTCTGTACCATAAACCTATGATCAGAATGAGGCTAAAAATTGTTCTTACTGTTATATTATGGTATCTTTCCTGAAAACAAAACTAAACACAAAAATACAATGAAGAAAAACAACTTTTCTTTCCTCAAAGAAGACCAGAGGTGATGCCTGCCTAGATTGTAGTGCTCAGCAAATGCTTGCACATTTTTTAAAAAATGCTTCAACGCAGTCAGATTTTAAGATTGTATGAACAACCTAATAAAGAATCTAAAATTACAACTTGGAGAGTCTAAAATTATAAGTAACTGAGTGAGAGTATTCACATATTCAACACAGATTTTGAAAAATTACTATTAAGATTTACTAAAATCTCTATTTAGGGATTTAATATATTCAAATACCTTATTGTACAACTGGCTTCCTTTTTGAAATCATTTTTCTAGCAATTCTGTTAACCTGGTTTTAAGGCTGAACCACTGTTCTCAAAGGAAAAGAGAAAGCTAAGTGTCACTTCCCCCAGCAACTCTAAATTCATCATGCTATATCTACATATGGGAGGTTTATTTAAATAAATTAATTTATGCGAATTTGCAATGTGTCTGGGCTGCAGTTGCTATAGAAACCATAACTTTGAATTTCCTTTTAAGTTTAGTAAGTGCTCACACATAAAATCTTACCTCCCAGACAGCTGCTATCTTGAGTTCCAGACATGGCTCAGAGTAAGTACATTTATAAACGTCATGACTCACAATAATGAATGCATTTAATTGACAGCTATCATGAAGATGTGCATTCTAAATGCAAGGGCCTGGTTGGTAGATCAAAATCAGTATAAGATAAAACTCAGAATGTGGACAGAATTAAACTTACTTGGCAGCCATTTGCCTTTATATAACACTTCTGTCCATACTAACGTTGATTACAACAGAGGCTAGCTGCCTACCCACACAGACACCAAACCACCTCATGTTTCTTTGAATCCAAAAGAGAAAATCTTTTATCTGCATTGAAATGGCCCAAAATTGAGCGTGTTCTGAGAGAATTCACCAAGTGTGCACACACAGGCAAGCCTCTCTGGTGTGCAGCCACATAAGCAGGACTCATGTTGCAGAATTACGGCTTTCTTCCCTTGCTAACATGGATGGGCTCCTGTCAGTTACTGTCACATGGGGAATACTCATTGTTCCTACTCTAATCTGGTCCCTTTGTCACACAAGATGCTTTGAAGCTGCCACTGCTCTTAGAGTGTAACAGTCAGGGCACAGCAGTTAAATTAGCCTAAGTCTCTATTTGTGGGGAGAGATCCAACCACTCGAAATTAAGTATTCCAAAGCCAAAAAGAAAAAAAAAACAACATTGAGGCCGATTTCCTGTTTTCAGCTCTACCAGGCATTGCTATTTCTATGGATACAGATAATTAGAAAAGACAAAGGTTTAGAGTTGAGAGTACAAAGTTTAATTTAGAGTTGAGAGTTAAATGATACCAACCTGGCACCAGATAGCTGACCCTCACCTCATCAAGCACTTTAATTTATCCCCAGTCATGAATGGACATATCAGACTTGTATAACAAGAGTGTTCTTGGAGTGGTTTCACACCAGAGGCAGGGAGACCAGTTAGAGTGTAAAACTCATTCACAGGGGAAACGACTCAGTGTTAGCATTATAGAAGAATTATAATAGAGTTGTGGGACGCACACTCACTGTGGGCTGCTAGCTTGGAAGGATCGCATTCACACACCTGGGCTACCCGACTCTTCAATACATTTTCCGATTAAAGACTCTTGGATCCTCTACTGCTTTCTCTGCTCGCCACAGTCACGTACCCTGTCCTAATACATCATGTGGTAGGAAATCATGCTCCATGTTTTATTACATGTATGTCTAAAAGAAGAAATAGCAGACAGACTCTGGAAAAGCACCTAAGAAACCCTCACTGGAACACAGTACTGAGTTTTACAGCACAGCCTTTACAACACCTTTTGTGACTCTCAGAAAACACAGTGACTTACATTTTCTTGGCTGTATTCCCAATATCTAAATACATGACTTCTGGAAAAAAAAATGGGGTCTTTGTGCATTATAGGGCCTTTCTCCTAGTATGGCTTTAATAACAATGTTCTGCATGTGATGTATGCCTTTCTGTAATTTTTCTCCAATAAAATTTTACTACCCCACAATGTCCAATATTCAGAACACATTTTATTAAAAGGGGGATGATTAATTTGACTCCTGAAAATAGCATTCCCTCCTGATTAAGTCCAACAAAGTAAACATGGTCAAGTATGGAGAACAGTCTTAGAAATCACTGCCTTCTGGAACATTAAAAATCAAATTTATTAACAGTTGACTTTAATATATTTCCTGAGCTTTGTCACCTGAGAGGTTAAGTTCTGGAAAAAAAACTATATACTTGTTTCAGGTTCATGGGCATTCTATCAAAATGGAACAAGTTTCTCTGTGGCTTTTCTGAGACAGGGATGAAGGACAGGCCAGCACAATGCAGATCTGTTTGGGAGATTACAAGTGTCAGAATGAGGACAGGCTGGCAAAATGCAGCTCTGTTTGGAGACTACAAGTGTTAGATCCGAGGTGAAAAACACACGGATATGTTATGATTGTGGAAGAAAACTATCCTGAAGTTTATTATTATTTCCTAGTTTGAAAAAAAATAGCAGTTGAATTTCAAAGCCAATCTGTCCATCTGTAACAGCTATAGAAAGTGATATTAAGATGGAAATACCAGTCAGCCTTGGTCCTGTCACTTCCTGTGCTTCTGGAACTCCAGTCTCCGGGAGGACACAGCGCCACCCTCCGTTCTGCCCCGACTCTTGCCGGTTCACATGGACTCTTGCATGGATTTGGGCCTCCCAATCTCCCCGTGGCTTGAATTTCATCCAACCTCTCCCTTTACTTCTGCTCTGGAAAATAATCCTTCCTTTGCCCTTGAAGCCTCTTTCAATGCCCTTGAAGCCTCTTTCAATGCCCTTGAGCTTCATTTTCTCCTTCCAAGTTCAGGGTCAGAGCCTCTCTGTTCTCCTTTTTCTCTAATCATTGGTTCATCATAGACTTTTCTCCTATCTTACAAACCTGATAATTTTCCCTTGTCCTTAAAGTAACCAGAAAGACTTCCTGTCTCCAAAATCTTCCTGAAGAAATGCTTCTCCGGGTCTTCCACTTTTCCTTCTGACAAGCTGTGAAAAGTCGATGCACAACCCTGCCTCGCCCCTCCCCTACCTCACTGCTCACTCCCCTGCCTCACCCCTCCCCTACCTCACTGCTCACTCCCCTGCGTCACCCCTCCCCTACCTCACTGCTCGCTCCCCTGCCTCGCCCCTCCCCTGCCTCACTGCTCGCTCCCCTGCGTCACCCCTCCCTTACCTCACTGCTCGCTCCCCTGCCTCGCCCCTCCCTTACCTCACTGCTCTCTCCCCTGCCTCACCCCTCCCCTACCTCACTGCTCGCTCCCCTGCCTCGCCCCTCCCCTACCTCACTGCTGTTCTCTGCACGCCCTGAGTCAGTTGCTGCTACCCAGATATAAGCTCTTATTGTTCTGGTGGACCAGGTCTCTGCAGGATTATAAATCACTTCCTAGGAGTCAGATTTCCTTGGACTATTTTCAGGGCTCATCTGACTTGATATTTCCATAGTAAACATTCAGCACTGTTGGTGACCATCTTTCTAGAAATTTCCTGCTGTTTGTTCTGTGAGACACAGAAGAGGGATTCTTAGAAAATGAAGACAAGATAATCTAATGGAGTTCTGTTTGGAAGAGAAGTGCTGAGATGGATGCAAAAAAAAACAAACTAAGGGTGGGTGATGACCGTGGAAGAAAGCTCCACCCACTTTCATTCACTGCAGGTCCAGGAGCTCTCCTGATTCTTTTCTACGCTCGCTCGTCCTTCTTCCCCTCGCGTGTATGCATCCTCCAAGTTCTGTACTCAGTGCTGTCTACGTAGCTCATCCATTTTAGATGTCAATGGACGAGCTACATAGACTCTGACCCTGCCTCAGTCCGTTTCCTTTACCCATTTGGTTCCTTAATCCAGTCCTTGCCCCACCACTCTGTGAAGGGTTGCCCACCTGAAACACTCCAACCATCTCCCTTGACTTCTCAGAGTCAGACACCGCAGAACATTCCAGTGCCTTCCTTCTGCTTCACAGAAAACCAGTCCTCTTCCCTCCCATCTTTCTGGTGTCTCTGCATCCTGGAAGGGCTCTTCCTACTCTGTTTAACCAGTCATGGAACAAACAATGTGTGCCTCTAGTCCACATCCTTTGACACCCCATCCACATGTGCAAGCACAAACCACCTACTTAGATCTTCTTTTGGAGGTTGCAAAGAAACTGAAACACAGCATGTCAAAGTACACACTTCTTCCCAAAGCTGGCCATCTCTCAGTTCTTCCTGAAGAATACCCTCATCCTCCAAGAATGGGAGACAAATGAAGAAGTCACGCTTGGCAGCATCTACTCCAGGATCATCCATCACCAGCCAAGTCCGCTGACTTCCTACATATCTTCTAGAGCTATTTCTTTTTTCCCTTCTATTATAGTAATTCAGACAAATAAAATTCCATCTAAAATACTGGTAAGTATGTACACCAAACCTGTTATCTCTAACAATATTTTTTAAATTTATTATTTTTTATGTGTATGAGTGTACTGTCTGCATGTAGGTTGGTGCACCCGGGTCGTGCAATGCTGTGGAGGTCAGAAGAGGGTGTCGAATTCCCCTGGAACTGGAGTTAAAAGATGATTCTTAGCCCGCCATATGGGTGCTTGGAATCAAACCCGGGTCCTCTGCAAGAGCAGTTGGTACTCTTAACCACTGAGCCATCTCTCCAGCCCCTCTAACAATATTTTTAAAATATTTGTTATTTTTAAAATTTATGTGTGTCTGTCTGTGTGAGGGAATGTACGTGTGTGTGTGCAAGTACTTGTGGCATCCAGAAGATGGCGCTGGATCCTCTGGAGCTGGAGTTACAAGCAGTGTGAGCCACACAACGTGGGAGCTGGGTACTGAACTCTGCTTCTTTGTGAGATCACTATACACTCTTATCCACTATGCTCTCTCTCCAGCTCCCTCTAACAAGACTTAAACGCAAAAACTTGAAAAATCTTTTGAAGATGTCAGATTTCCAATGGACAAGGCTTATCTGGAATAGAACCATGAATTTTAAAAGGAGGGAGCCTTCTAAGTCATGAGGAAGACTGTTATTATAAAGCTATAACTATCAAGAGACTTAACAGTCTGCACAATGTGCCCTGTACTTTGGGTGGAAACAAGTGGTTTCTGAGAATTTCACCAAGGCAAGGATATTTCTAATATATTTTAGAGAGTTGGTTTTTTTTATCCATAAAGGTTTAAAAACTCTTAAAGTTCCTGGTATTTATCTGCATTGATTTCATTTCTGAAAGGGATAGACAGATGAGGTGTCTACACTATCATGTAAAAACCGTCCCTAATTTCCTATGAATCACTGCAGATGAGCCACACTTAACAGACAAATCAGTAAATGTTATGGTCAGTACTGCCATCAGTTAAGCAGTAAAAATATTCCAATAAAAAACTAAACAGAATACTTAAAAGTTTTCAGAAACACTGGAGAGAAAAAGGAATCTACCCCCAGAACATATCTAATAGCCTGCTTCAGGGACACAGCGCGAACAGCTCTGCCTCCTAACAGCTGAAATCAGTCATGAGACTCAGGACAAATGGCTCATGGGAAAATCACTGTGGTCACATAAACGATCATAAAGACCATTCCAAGGCACCGGAGTACTGACTGCTGTGAAGGCTCCGTCACAAACACGTGGCGAAGCACAGGAGGCCACAGCCATTTCCGCACCATGCGGATGACTGAATGACTGATTTCCTCGTACCTGCGGTGGGGGAGTTCGCATGGTGAGACTTCTTGGGCAGGTTGAAGATCTGTTCGCCAGGGTCAGGAGGGGGTATTGCATCTTGCCCTTGTCGAGCCTCGACGGGATCGTATTCCTTCCCATCATAGTTGGCATCGTAGAACTTCTTAAACCATTGAATAAAATCCAGGTTGTCTTGGAAACGTCCTTTCACCAGCTTCTCCACTGGAATCACCTGCAATGTGAGGTCATTACGTGAGTTGTGAATCTCAGATTGCTTGGCATTTGATGCAATTATATCCCAAGAATTGCTTGCCTGCAATTCTTTTTTTAAAAAAAAATTTAAATTATTTTTTTTTGTGTTTTTGAGACAGGGTCTCTCTGTAGCCCCAGCTGTCCTGGAACTCACTCTGTAGACCAGGGTGGCCTTGAACTCACAAAGATCCACATGCCTCTGCCTCCCAAGTGCTAGGATTAAAGGGGTATGCCACCACACCAAGATTAATTTTATTTTTTATCAATTTTTGTGATTTTCATACAATATGGTTTAATAGTAGTTAGATCTCCTCCTATCCACACACCTCCCCCACTCCCTGTCAAACTAAATACACTCTCTTATACATACAACATGGCCTACAGAGTCTGATTTGTGTCTCCAAATGTCCTAAAGTGTGGGTCCATCTACTGGACCTACTAAGAGTCCCATCCCTGTAAGACACTTTCTCTCCCATTCCCAACAGCCATCAACCAACTGCCAAAACCTCTTTCAGTAGGTTTGTGATTTCCCTCCTACCTCCCCATGTCTACGCTAAGATTCTGTGTGGTTTGGGCTTGAACAGGACTTGTGATGCTGTCAGCATTGCTGTGAGTTCATATAAGTAACTGACTGGCTATCTGGAAAACCCTGTTTCCTTGTGGTCATCCACCCCCCTCTAGCTTCCCCCTCAAAAATGATCCCTGGGCCTTGGGAGGCAGAGGTTTAAAACTTTTTTATTTATGTGTATACATGTGTGTGTGTCTGCTTGTCTGAATATGTACACTATATACACACAATGCCTGCAGTGGCCAGAAGAGGGCAGCAGATCCCCTGTAACTACAGTTATAGGCAGTTGTAAGCTGCCAGATGTGGGTACTAGGAACCAAACTGGGTTCTCTGCAAGAGCAGGCTGTACTTAACCGCTAAGCCGTGTTCACGTCCGTTGCCTACACCTGACTGCTGATCACCCCCTCACTGTCTTCTTAGTTAAGCTGTATTCCAGAACATACTTTTTCATTATTTAAAGGATGGATCCAAAACAACAGGGTTGGTTCTCCTAGAAAATTTTATACTTCTGAACAACTAAAATAAAAAAGAAATATCCTTAGTCAAGAGGGGTTGATCTGCCAGGCCTGGTGGGAGCACATGCCTATAATCCCAGCACTCTGGAGACTGAGGCAGGACTGTGAGTTTGAGGACAACTGGGATACACCTAAAGACCCTATCTCAAAAATGCAACAAATGATGCTGGGCCCCGCCTTTAGTTCCAGCCAGTGGCCGGTGAATCTCTGATGGAGGCCAGCCTGGTCCATATAGTCACTTCCAGGTGGGCTGGGACTAGGAAGACTGACAAACAAACAAACAAACAAAACCAGAAAACAGAGAACGAATTAAAAGGAGATTTAGGGTTAAAGAACCTCCCCCTCCAAACACAAAGGCCTGGGATGTTGTGCTGTTTCAAGATTAAAGAGCCTTGCTATTTCTTTGTAATCCCTTGGCCTGGTTGTGATGGGATAAATTCTTACAAGGATTATAGCATGAATCAGAGGCAAGTCAGTAAAAATGGGTAGCAAGTTATGGTCCGCATGGAACAGAGCTCATCACAGGCCAGAGAGACAAGTATGCAAGCGGCTCACCCGTGTGCAGGGATTCTCCACTACCCAGGAGCATAGCTAAGGCTCCACGGGAGTACAGAGGGTGGGAGGTAAGGCTGATTACAGCACCACAGAGCACACAGAGGCAGCATGCCAGTCAGCTTCCGAGATGCAAAGATCTCACAGTGCTTTTCAGAGTAACCTTTTCACAATTGGAGAAGCCAACCAGTATTCCCTACTGAAGTTTTATAGGAACCTTTGAGATGATGACAAGGAAAGAAAACGGGGCCTGATTGCTTAGCTGTAGTTCAGTGGGCCATGGGAGGGTGCTAGGCATTCCCATGGCATCATTACCTGGGACCTGATTGCTTAGCTGTAGTTCAGTGGGCCACGGGAGGGTGCTAGGCATTCCCATGGCATCATTACCAGGTTTTACTTTCTATGTCTCTGGGGGTGAGAACTGAACAGGAATCCCGAGAGAGACAGAACTAAGGCTTTAGTCAGAATGTTTATGTGTATGCATGTGGGCATGTATGTGTGTCTATGTATATGTTTAAGTGTATTCGTGTGTGTGTGTATGTCTGTGCATGTGTGCGAGTGCACGCCCACGATGAAGGCAGATACCCAGTGTACAAGAACCACAGCATCACTGCGCCTCATCATGATGGAAGCTACACAAACTAAACTGACAGCAAGGCTTTGCCATATAGCACTGAGAGTCATAACTGCCTCAGTAGGATCTCTTTAAAATGGACAGGAGGCCGTCATTATCAATGATACATGAAAGGAAAAGGGCTGGCATCACCTGAGGATATCCGTTCCGCTGCATCACTCGGACAGCCTTTTCAGGATGTTTGTGTGTAAATGGAGTAGAAATAGACCCCCAAACAGGCAAGAACCAGACAGAAGCCAGCTGTTGGAAGCGGCCACATTTTCATGAGGGACCCTCTAGTGCTGGAGACTTGGGTGTTGCAGTCTATACTGGGAATGTGAGGGATGGTCTACACTGGGAATGTGAGGGACGGTCTAGACTGGGAATGTGAGGGACGGTCTACACTGGGAATGTGAGGGACGGCATACACTGGGAATGTGAGGGACGACGTACACAGGGAATGTGAGGGACGGTCTACACTGGGAATGTGAGGGACGGCGTACACAGGGAATGTGAGGGACAGTCTAGACTGGGAATGTGAGGGACGGTCTAGACTGGGAATGTGAGGGATGGTTTACACTGGGAATGTGAGGGACGGTGTACACTGGGAATGTGAAGGATGGTCTACACTGGGAATGTGAGGGACAGTCTACACTGGGAATGTGAGGGATGGTCTACACTGGGAATGTGAGGGACGGTCTACACTGGGAATGTGAGGGACAGTCTACACTGGGAATGTGAGGGATGGTCTACACTGGGAATGTGAGGGACGGTCTACACTGGGAATGTGAGGGACGGTCTACACTGGGAATGTGAGGGACGGTCTACACTGGGAATGTGAGGGACGGTCTACACTGGGAATGTGAGGGACGGTCTACACTGGGAATGTGAGGGACGGTCTACACTGGGAATGTGAGGGACGGTCTACACTGGGAATGTGAGGGACGGTCTACACTGGGAATGTGAGGGACGGTCTACACTGGGAATGTGAGGGACGGTCTACACTGGGAATGTGAGGGACGGTCTACACTGGGAATGTGAGGGACGGTCTACACTGGGAATGTGAGGGACGGTCTACACTGGGAATGTGAGGGACGGTCTACACTGGGAATGTGAGGGACGGTCTACACTGGGAATGTGAGGGACGGTCTACACTGGGAATGTGAGGGACGGTCTACACTGGGAATGTGAGGGACGGTCTACACTGGGAATGTGAGGGACGGTCTACACTGGGAATGTGAGGGACGGTCTACACTGGGAATGTGAGGGACGGTCTACACTGGGAATGTGAGGGACGGTCTACACTGGGAATGTGAGGGACGGTCTACACTGGGAATGTGAGGGACGGTCTACACTGGGAATGTGAGGGACGGTCTACACTGGGAATGTGAGGGACGGTCTACACTGGGAATGTGAGGGACGGTCTACACTGGGAATGTGAGGGATGGTCTAGACTGGGAATGTGAGGGATGGTCTACACTGGGAATGTGAGGGACGGTCTACACTGGGAATGTGAGGGACGGTCTACACTGGGAATGTGAAGGACGATGTAGACTGGGCACTTTCACATTCATTCCCTCACCACAACTTCAACAGAGAAGAGGTTTTAGACTTTCTTTTATAGAGGACCAGACAAAGAATTTAAAATGACTTGCTTTGGTTGGGGCTGGAGAGATAGCCTAGCGGTTAAGAGCACTGACTGCTCTTGCAGAGGACCCGCGTTCGATCCCCAGCACCCACGTGGCGGCTAAGAACTGTCTGTAACTCCAATTCCAGGAGAACTCCAGTTCCAGGGGAATCCGACACCCTCTTCTGACCTCTGCGCCATTGTGTGACACGGGTGCACAAACCTACATGCAGACAGTACATTCATACACATACAAAAATAAATAAACTAAAAAAAAATAAAAATAAAAAAAATAAAATAATAAGATGACTTGCTTTGGTCACAGAGCTGGGATTCAAACCTATGACAGTTCTTCTGTAACATGTTTTTCTAAAGGAATAAAATACCAAGGAACCACAGAAGCATCTGGCAAATACAAAATCATCTCATTTCCAGCACAAGACACAGCAAGATTTCAGCTCAGGGATTCTTACTAAGAGGTTTTAGTCTCATGGCTGCAGATTAAGAGAATTTTTTAAAAACTCGGGGCTGGAGAGATGGCCTAGCGGTTAAAAGCACCTACTGCTCTTACAGAGGACTCAGGTTCGATTCCCAGATCCCACATGGTGGCTGAGAACCGTCTTTAACTCCAGCTCCAGGGGAATCTGACACCCTCTTCTGATCTCCGCGGCATTGCATGACACGGGTGCACAAACCTACATGCAGACAGTACATTCATATACATAAAAAAAAATAAAATTAAAAAAATCTAAAACCCTGACATGCACATATGGAGTTAGTGTTGATGTTTTATGTTATGTATAGGCCCCAATATGGTGAGGTATCTTCATGGATATGTTCTTTTTCATTTCAGATTAAAAACCATTTTAAGGGGGCTGGAGAGATGGCTCAGTGGTCAGGAGTATGCATTGCTCTGCCAGGGGACCTGAGTTCCATCCTCAGTGCCCATTTCAGGCGGCTCACAACTGCCTGTCACTCCAGGTCCAGGGCATCTGAATCCTGTTCTGGCCTCTGCAGACACTGAACTCATGTCTACAAACCCATTCCCTCATACAGATATATAATTTGATGATAATAGCAATACTTAAGAATAATTTTAAGGAAAGACAGTGAATATATAAACAAAACTCACCTTGTCAACGTTCATTCGCTTAAACGATGCTTGAAGGAGTTTAAAGTTGTGAATATACTCATGCTCCAATTTTGCTTGAAACTTTACTTTCTTCAAACTGATACAACCGGGGAAGAGCATGTCCATGAACTGGCAGTAGGCCGCTCCTGCAAAGGGACAAGGGAGGCGCGTGAGCCTGGGTGTGCTGGGATGCAGTGGGGAATTCCTAGGCAGGAAAACTGTCATGATTACAGACACGTGACACACAGCGGAGCCTCCTGGGTATATGTGTCTCTTTTTAGCACTGTGCCCGTACCTCTGTGTCCACAGGCGCTGAGTACTAGAGGGAAGAGGCTGTGACTCAAGAGCACAGCACCAGCCACTTCCCTGTCCAGGTCACTGTATTACAGGGCACACAGGAGCATCACCAGGTTCCATGACTGACCACCAGGCAGAGAGCCTCACACACTGATGTCAAGGAAACCAGGGTAAGAATAACTCTCTTGAACTTCTATCAGAGAAAAGGAACACATTTTGTTCTGTCTAGATCATGTCTTGGTCCACATCATCAAATGTACTTAGGAGTAATGAACACAGAGTAATACAGAAGTCCTCATCAACTGTGTGGTTCAAGAAAAGGCTCGTGCTGTTTACATCCATCCCGCAAAGTAACTGGACACAGTGGGAACTGTACTGCCAATACCCAAAGCAGTTGCATACCAATCTCACTGAAGTCCAAAGAGCAATGGGGCTCCATATTAACATGAAGGATGAAGAGAGGGACAACCAGAAATGTACAGGGAGCCCAGAGTCACGCTGTTTATGACAAAAAGAAACACGACAGAAATGTTCAATGAGTCCCCTGAGGAAATGGTCCTAGCAAAAAGCTTTTCTTCTTTTTACCATGAAAAACACTTAGAACATGATGATTTCCATTAGAAAGGTCCTAGTGACCCTGGGGGTAGGCAGGCCTGGCTTGAGCGTGCATGCAGGTGTATGGGGTGGCGACCCCCAGCAGGCAGCCAGAGGCAGGCCTGGAGTGCATGCACTTGAGCTTCTTAACAGAATACATACAAACAACAAAACAAATCTACACGCCAAAAGCACAACGAAAAAACAATAACATGGGAAAACCAAATAAAATCCCCCCACGCTAAATTCTACCAGCCCTACAGAAGACTCCTACAATGAGATCTTCCTGGAGATAACCCAGGACACAGATCTTAAAAGATCTATCATAGACATACTCTAAGAAATATAAAGACATACTCTAAGGAATATAAAGAACACACAGACAAACACATCAAAGAACTAGAAGGAGAGAATGACAAACACTGGAAGGAAGTGGAAATACTGAATAAATCTCAGGCTGAAATGAAAATGGAAATCGAACACTGGTTCAGTCAACAGGAAAGGATGTGAGAAAGCCTCAGTAACAGATCAGATGAAGCAGAAAATAGAATATCAAGACTGGAAGATAACAT
The DNA here is from genome assembly GCA_009823505.1 of Rhizomys pruinosus. Lineage (NCBI taxonomy): Eukaryota > Metazoa > Chordata > Mammalia > Rodentia > Spalacidae > Rhizomys > Rhizomys pruinosus. The sequence goes on from VZQC01001903.1 coordinate 248,611, forward strand.
GGGAGAACTGGAATGCTCAAGCAAAGACTATGAAACATGAAAAAACAAACAAACAAACAAACACAAGAGTGGAATAATCAGGATATGTAGGACATGATGAAAAGACCAAACCTCCACATGGTAGGGACAGAGGAAAGAGAAGAATCCCAGGATAATGGTATTGACCAGATTTTTCATAGAATTATAGAAGAAAATTTCCCCAAATTGAAAAAAAGACATACACATACAAATACAAGAAGCACATAGAACACCAACCAGACAAGATCAGAAAAGAAACTCCCCATGCCGTATCATAGTAAAAACGCTAGATGCTCCAAACAAACACAGAATACTGAAAGCCACAAGAGAAAAACATATAAAGGGAAACCCATCAAAATTACAGCTGACTTTTCTATCTATCTATCTATCTATCTATCTATCTATCTATCTATCTATCTATCTATCATCTATCTATCTATCATCTATCTATCTCTCTATCTCTCTATCTATCTATCATCTATCTATCTATTTTACAGCTGACTTTTCAATGCAAATGATGAAAGCCAGAAGAGCTTGGGCCAAAGTACTCCCAGTTCTAAATGACTATAGATGCCAACCTAGGTTACTTTACCCAGCAAAAATGTCAATTATAGCTGAAGGAGAAAGAAAAATATTTCATGACATAAACAAGATGAAAGAATACATGTCCAGAAAACCAACCCTTCAGAAAATACTTGAAGCAATTTAAAGGACAGAGAAAAGGAGCAACTTCCCAAGTGGCAAAATAAAGTAATTAATGAAGGTGTAATTGTGGAAATACAAACCTACACCAAAAACGCAAACGGAAAATAAATTGAAGGGAAGCAATATAAATATGTCAATAATAACCTTAAACATTAATGGTCTGAACTCCCCAATCAAGAGACACAGACTGGGAGAATGGATTAAGAAGCTGAATCCATCTTTTTGTTGTCTACAAGAAACCCATCTCACCTTCAAGGACAGGCACCATCTTAAGGTGAAAGGATGGAAAAATATTCCAAGCAGATGGTACCCCAAAGCAAGCAGGAATTGCTATTCTAATATCAGACAAAATAGACCTCTAAAACTAATCAGAAGAGATGAAGAGGGTCACTGCATCCTTATCAAAGGAACAATTAACCACAAAGATTTCACAATCATAAATATGTACGCACCAAACTGTGGTGCACTGAACTTCATTAGTATAATTCTGCAAAACGTCAAGGCACAGATTAATCCTAGCACACTAATAGTGGGAGACTTCAATACCCCACTAAGCCCAGTGGACAGGTCAACCAGACAAGGAACAGAGAGACATCTGAATGGAACAATATGATACATCAGATGGACCTAACATACCCCTACTGAATATTCCACCCAAATACCAAAGAATATACTTTCTACTTGGCACCCCATGGAATATTCTCCAAAATCAACCACATACTGGGACACAGAGCAAACCTCAACAAATACAAAAAACGTAAAAGAATCCTATGCATTCTATAGACCACTGTACAATAAAGCTTAATATCAACACCAGAAAGAGACCTACTATCTACAAGAACTCACGGAGACTAACTCCTCAATAAGGAATGGGTCAAAGGAGAAATAAAGAAATAAATGATACATGATACCAAGTGCTGGAGAGGTTGTGGGGAAGGGGGAACACTCATCCACTGCTGGTGGGAATGTAAACTCATACAGCCACTATGGAAAGCTGTGTGGAGAACCCTTGGAAGACTTGGAATGAACTTGCCACCCGAACCAGCCATACCACTCCTGGGCATGTACCCTCAAGATTTACGACACCACAGAGATACATGCATGGCCATGTTTATTGCAGCTCTCTTCACAATAGCAAGGAGCTGGAACCAACCCAAATGCCCCTCAACTGACGAGTGGATAGAGAAAATGTGGTAATTCTACACAATGGAGTTCTATGCAGCAGTAAAGATGACATCATGAGCTTTGCAGGAAAATGGCTGGAGCTAGAGGACATCATGCTGAGTGAAGTAACACAGTCCCAGAAAAACAAACGACGAATGGTATCCCTCATCTGTCGATGCTAGGGCCAATTACCTGGTTGAAAGTATTTCTTGTGTAGGGCCCCCTGAGCTTTTGTCCAAAGCAGTTGGGCGTAATGCATATTGGAAATAACAACAACAACAACAACAACAACAACAGAAAGGACTGCAT
>VZQC01001903.1:252229-265505 GCA_009823505.1 Rhizomys pruinosus
GCTGAAAAATCAGTTGTAAGTAACAAGAGACCAGCATCACTGTGGTGAAATCTTCTGGGAAGAATTTCTTCAGGGTCAGCACACAGAAGCTATGTTCCAGAAGGGGCCTGAGCCTCCATGTCAAGCCAGAAGCAGGACTTGGTAGTGTGTAAGAGTCTCCTATATGGTTCTGGTGTTGAAATTTGAGAGGGTCACAGAGAGCAGCCGAGACTTGGCTCTGTGAGAGGTCAGGAAAGACCATTGGTGGAAGTGCACCTCGGTTGCAGTGAAGACCCCGGGATTGCAGGGGTCATGGAGAGAAGCTGAGGCTTTGCACCAGGAGAGGTCAGAAGAGGCCATTGGTGAAGGTGCTGCCTCAGTTTCAGTGATGACCCTGGGTTTTTGGAGATGCCGGGACCGTGGGACGACCACCAAGAGCAGCGTCAGGTGTGGAATGGAGTTGGCCTGGGCCTGCGAGATGAGCTGTGTGTGCCACAGACGGCAGAGTCGGAGAGGGGGAGCTGCCGAGACCCTTTGGAGCCTAGAAGATCGTGAGTGAATCCCAGGTGTCCAGCCTTGAGCTACTTGCTGGACTTAGGTTTTGTTTGAGAGTGCCTGATTCTTCCCTTTGAAATAAGACAGTACTTGTTTTGGATTTTACAGCAGCCCACAGTTAAGAGACTTTTAACAGACTGTGAACTTTTAAGTGTTTGGATATTTTAAGGACTGTGGGGCTTTTAAGGTTGAACTGTCTTAGGTTGTGATTAATGTTAACATCATACTTTGGGGATAAGAACTGGAAAGGTGGTGGTTTAATAGTGATGTGTTTTGTGTGTCAAGTTGACAAGGGGTCATTTGTGCTGGATAGCTTTAGTGTCAACTTGACACACGTGGGTTGAGGGAGCCTCAATTGGGGAATTGGCTCCATTGGACTGGCCTGTGGCTATGTCTGTGGAGTATTGTCTTGATTGTCAGGCAATGTGGGAGGGCCCAGCCCACTATGGGTGGTGCCACCTGGGCAGGTTGTTGTGTACTGAATAAGAGGTCAGGCTGGGCATGGGCCAGGGGAGCAAGCCAGTGAACAGCATTCTTCCATGGCCTGTGCTTCAGCTCCTGCCTCCAGGTTCCTGCCCTGAGTTCCTGCCTTGGACTCCCTAAGTGATGAACTGTGACCCAGGAGATGTGAGCTGAATAAACCCTTTCCTCCCCAAGTTGGTGTTGCCAGAGTGTTTTGTCACAGCAATGGAAGACAAACTAGGACAAGGACCTACCATTATTACTCAAATTATTCAAGAGGATAGAAACAGGGAAATCTCCCAAATTCCTTTTATGAAGCTAACATCACTCTAATACCAAAACTAGGCAAAGATACAACCAAAATAGAAAACTATAGATCCATTTCATTAATGAACATTTATGTAAAAATTCTCAACAAAATACTTGGAAACCACATACAGGCACACATCAAAAAGATCATCCATCATGACCAAGTTGGATTCATACCAGAGATGCAGGGATGGTTCAACATATGTAAATCAATGTATGTCATAAAGCACATAAACAGACTGAAAGAGAAAAACCACATGATCATCTCAATTGATGCAGAAAAGGCCTTCAACAAAATTCAACATCCCTCTTAGAGGGAACTGGACTGGAGAGAACATTCTTCAACATAATTGAAGCCATATACAACAAACCCACAGCCAACATTATTCTAAATGGGAAAAAATAGAAGAATTCCACTTAAAGTCAGGAACCCAGCAAGGCTGCCCCCATCCCCACTCCTTTTCACTAGAGTGCTTGAAACACTCCCTAGAGCAATAGGACAAGAAAAGGAAATTAAAGGAGTGCTAATTGGAAAAGAGGAGGTTAAGCTATTCCTTTTTGCAGATGACATGATAGTTTACCTAAAGGATGCAAAAACTCCATCAGAAAACTAGAAATGATTAACAGGTTCAGTAAAGTGGTGGGATACAAAATTAGCCTAGAAAAATTGGTAGCCTTTCTTTATTCCAATAACAAGCAGTTGGAGAAAGAATACAAGGAGACCTTCCAATTCACAATAGCCTCAAAAAAATACCTAGGAACAAACCTGACCAAAGATACTAAAAATCTCTACAATAAAAATTTTAAATTTTAAAATTGAAGGAGATTGAAGAAGACACCAGAAGATAGAAGGACCTCCCATGCTCATGGATTGGAAGAATATACTAAAATGACCATCCTGCCCAAAGTAATATATAGATTAAATGCAGTCCCAATTAAAATCCCCATGTACTTCTTTAGAGACCTAGAAAAAACATCCTAAAGTTCATATGGAAAAACAAAAAGACCCTGGATAGCCAAAGCAACCCTGAGCAAAAAGAGCAATGCGGGGCAGGGGGGGGGGGGGGATTACTATACCAGACTTCAAACTATATTACAGGGCTATACTTATAAAAACAGACTGGTACTGGCACAAAAACAGACCCATAGATCAATGAAACAAAACTGAAGATCCAAACTTGAGCACATGCAATTTCAGCCACCTCATATTTGACAAAGGGGCCTAGAAGACTCAATGGAGGAAAGACAGCATCTTTAGCAAATGGTGTTGGTAAAACTGGATCACCACTTGCAGAAGAATAAAATTAAACCCCTCTCACCCTGTACAAAAATAAACTCCAAATGGATCAAAGACTTCAATGTGAAACCCAAAACTCTGAATATGAGAGAAGAAAATGTTGGCAGTAACCTACAAGACATAGGCGCAGGAAAAGACTTTCTAAATCAGACAGCAACTGCACAGGAAATAAGGTCAACAATTGACAAGTGGGGCCTTCTTAAACTCAAAAACTTCTGTACAGTGAAAGAAACAAAGAAGTGAAGAGGAAACCACAGAGTGGGAAGAAACCCTCACCAGTGATACATCTGACAGAGCATTAACTTCCAGAATATGTAAACTACTCAAAAAACAAAAAAGCAAGAAAACAAATGACCCACTCAAATGACGGAGTAAAAAGCTGAACAGAGACTTTGCAAATGAAGAAGTAACGATGGCAGAGAAACATCTTAGAAAGTGTTCAACATTGCTATTAAGGATATGCAAATTAAAACCACCTTAAGATTTCATCTCACTCCAGTAAGACTAGCTATGATCAAGAAAACAAAGGATACCAAATGCTGGAGAGGTTGTGGGGAAAGGGGAACACTCATCCACTGCTGGTGGGAATGCAAACTCATATGACCCCTATGGAAAGCAGTGTGGAGAACCCTTAAAAGACTCAAAATGAGCCTATCACCTGACCCAGTCATAACCACTCCTGGGTATATACCCACAAGCCTCATCCTATTGCAGAGATACATGCACATTTATGTTTATTGCAGGTCTCTTTACAATAGTGAAGAGCTGGAAGCAACACAAGTGTTCCTCAACTGACGAGTGGATAAAAAAATGTGGTACGTCTACACAATGGAGTTCTATGCAGCAGTAAAAAAGATGACATCATGAACTTTGCAGGTAAATAGATGGAACTAGAAGCCATTATACTAAGTGAAGTAATACAGTCCCAGAAAAACAATGTGTGGTGTCCCTCATTTGTGGATCCTAACACCAAATCTCTATTTGTAAGGCAAACTGAATAATTCTTTTTTAGTAAATATAATACCTGATATTACTCATCAACTTGCTATGTAATGGAATGTAAAGTAATATTTTTTCTTTATCTGCATACAACTCTACTGTCAAAATATGAATCCCTAAACTTGATTTGCAATTAACCTATAGTTTATTTTCAGACATCATAATTTTGGTATGTGTGGCATGTATACATTCATATTTTTGAGTGATACAAATTGGAAGAAAGAACAACAACAACAAAAAGACTGGGTCAAAGAATTGACTGAAACAGTAAACTTCTGCCCCAAACAGTAAACTTCCGCATCAAAAAATTTAAAAAAAGACTAAGAAAAAGATGCAAGACATGTATGGCAGAATGCATGAGCTCTGGCAGGGTGGGGGGCAGGAGGGGGAGTGGGTCTAGAGTTGATGAAGAAGTGTTGTATGAGTTACACAAAACCTCAATTTAAAAAGTTTGCTAAATCAATAAATTGAGCAGAGTTCATCTTAAAAAAAAGGAAAGGTTGCCGGGCGTGGTGGCGCACGCCTTTAATCTTAACACTCGGGAGGCAGAGGCAGGCGGATCTTTGTGAGTTCAAGGCCAGCCTGGTCTACAGAGTGAGTTCCAGGACAGCTGGGGCTACAGGGAGACCCTGTCTCGAAAAGACCAAAAAAAAAGAAAGAAGGCACTGATTCCCCTAGAACTGGAGTTAAGGATGGGTATTTGCCTCCACGTGGTGCTGATTAGCCAATATGTGGATAAACAAACCCAGGTCCTCTGAAAGAGTAGTGAGTGCTCTCAACTACTGAGCCGTCTTCCTAGCCCGTTTACCTGGTTCCTATCTTCTTTCTAAAATATTTTATTATTATTATTATTTACATTTTGTTTTGTTTTAGCTTTTTTTTCTTTTTGGTCTTGTTGAGACAGGGTTTCCCTGTAGCACCAGCTGGCCTGGAACTCACTATGTAGACCAAGTCAGGCTTGAAGTCATAGAGATCTGCCTGTCTCCTGAGTGCTGGGATTAAGGGTGTGTGCCACCACCCATGGCCTTTATTATTTTTATTTTACATGTATGAGTATATTGCCTGCATGTGTGTAAGTGCACTTGTGTCATGTATGAGTTTATTGCCTGCATGTGTGTAAATGCACTCGTGTCATGTATGAGTATATTGCCTGCATGTGTGTAAGTCCACTCGTGTCATGTATGAGTATATTGCCTGCATGTGTGTAAGTCCACTTGTGTCATGTATGAGTGTATTGCCTGCATGTAAGTGCGCTCCTGTCATGTATGAGTGTATTGCCTGCATGTAAGTGCACCCGTGTCATGCAATGCCCAAGAAAGTCAGAAGAGGGCATCAGATCCCCTGTAACTGGAGTTATGGTTGGTTGTTAGCTGCCATGTGGGTGCTGGGAATTGAACCTGGGTCCTCTGCTACAGCAGCCAGTGTTTGTAACCTCTGAGCCATCTCTCCAGCCCCCTCTCTTCTTACTAATAAAACCACTGACATTTAAGAAGCAATTCAACATCAGAATGACTCTTTGGCTCATACAAGAAAGAAGAGCACCTGTGTTGCAAGAATGAAATACATGGCTGGTTTGAAGTCTCTTTGTTTGCTGTCTCCAGATAGCTTGCTGTTTCTGCCACATGTCATTAGCAGTCTTCCTAGGCTATCAAGGGCCTCCCTCCCTCCCTGTGTTTCCTATCAGACTTCTGGGAGGAGCTGGAAGGACACATTCTGTCTTCTGCCAAATCCTCTGAGACAGGAATCCCAGATAAGGGGGAAAGAGGCACTAGGAATGTGAAGGTGGTAGAACAGGAAATGCTGGGGTAACTCATACTTTGTAGGTAAGGCCATAAAAGTGATGAAATGTAGGCTGTCATAGAATCTCCAGTCACTGAGTCTGGCTTCTCCCAAGATGCCCTGAATTGGAGGGTTTCTTCTCAAACAGATGGCTTCTCTTAAAACCAAGACAGAGCACAACAAACCCAAACAGGGACCACTGGGAAGGAAAGCGAAACATTGGGGGTGGGGGTGGGGGGTGGGGGCGGCGGTGCATTCAATTATCCCTTCCTCCTTTTCAAAGTACCAACAGATGGTGAAATTCCAAGGCAATCCTGTGAGCAGGAACGCGGAGGTGCAGCCTCTGATGGCTCTGCCAAGTGACTTTGGTGCTCCATTGAATTTACCTCTAGGGACACATGTGTTATGTATTTTCATGAACCACCTGACCAAATCATTCATGTTCTTCTAAATTTTAAATCTTCTAAATTTTTGGAACAAAAAGTCAATACAGTGAGGGAGAAACAGTCTCTCTAGTACCTGCCACTCAAGAAGCAAGCCCTGCCCGTGTTCTGATACAGGACACTTCGATCTTTTTAAGGGGAGGTTGTACATTTATTTATTTTTATTCAAAATGTGACAATACTTTTATTTTTTTATTTTTTTGGTCTTTTCGAGACAGGGTCTCCCTGTAGCCCCAGCTGTCCTGGAACTCACTCTGTAGACCAGGCTGGCCTTGAACTCACAAAGATCCGCCTGCCTCTGCCTCCCAAGTGCTAGGATTAAAGGCGTGCACCACCACGCCCAGTGACAATAGTTTTAAAATATAGTCATACCTATTTTTATGTAAACTTTTGTTACTGTGGTGCTTGGAATCAAACCCAGGGCCTTGTACATGCTAAGCATACTGCTGAGCTACTCTGGCCCTAAACTTGTACTTTAAATTTAACAGGTAATGACTCATTTTCTGGGTCATTTAATACTCTCTACCAACATTTTTAATGGTATTCTGATATTTATATTGTGCTTAGCAACTTCTCCAAACCAAGATCCCATAAATATTCATGTATAGTGTCTGTAAGTGCTTTTATGATCTCGAATTTTACATTTAAATTCTGAATCCATGTGGGATTTATTTTGATCTATGATAGAAAGTATGGTTCTAATTTGAGTCATTCCAAATGTTAGTGGAGACCTGACACTTTTGATTCCCTTGCAGTTGGACACTTTCTGACCTGGTGCTACAGAGTCCTGCTTCCATCCTAGTGGCTGAAAGTTGGTGGGATCCTCTTTCCCACCCCACACTAAGGACGCAGGTTCATGAGCTGGACTCCGCCCTGGATACTTCAGCCCCCGTGTTTTGGAGGAAGTGAGAGACGTAGGAGGCTGAGAGTGTCATGGTGGAGCAGTGGGTTCAGGGCGACAGTGGGACGAGCACCCGGAGTGGCCTGTGTCCACGGCACGGGTAGCTGCGCTTCCAGCCCCTCGGCATCCTCTGCGTCCTTGGCTCCTGTCCATGCTGACCCACCCAGTGTCTTTCCTGTAAGTCCCTTTTTTGCTCACGCTTGCCAGGACTACTTTCTGTGACGTTCAACCCAAACTGTCACTTGATAATGTTAGCTAGGGCCTGAACCACCACTTGATGGGTAACCTGCGTACTCCGCTAGGAAGACCATCTCTATTATACTGTACTTTCCTGGTGCAGCTGCTGAGGGCTCTAGATCGGAAACCGTGTTTCGTTGATGTGTCCCTGTGACAGCCCTAAGTGCCCAGCTATCTAGACTATAGACCTGGTGCTACTATAACCTGTGCATTATTATTTCCTCTCAGAAATGTTAAGAATTTGGTCATGGGGGGGGTCTGTGGGAGGGCGTCTGTGGGAGAAGGGGGGTGCAGAGATGAGTGGCATGTTCTGTGTGACATACACAAAAAATCAATAAAATAAAAAATCATCATGCTATTCCTTTATTGTGGTTTTTATTTTTTAATAGTATATAGAAAATACATGGGTCTATGGGTCTGGAGAGCTGGCTCAGCAGTTAAGGTTACTGGCTGCTGTTTCAGAAGACCTGGGTTTGATTCCCAGCACCCACATGGCAGCTGACAATGGTCTGTAACTGCACCTACCTACATGCAGTCAACACAGTTATATACATAAAATAAAAATAATAAATAAAACATTTAAAAATAATATAATAGCCTTTAAAAACATTTGTTTTTTACTATTTATTAAGACATAATCATTTTTGAAGTGTACAATTTGGTGGGTTTCAATACATTCATAGAACTGTAAATTCATTAACACTATTTCATGCCAGAAGGTTTTCATTACCATACAAAAATGTTAGGGCTGGACATGGTGACACACATCTTTAATCTCAGCATAGGCAAGCAGGTCTTTGTGAGATTGAGGCCAGCCTGGTCTACAAAGTGAGTTCCAGGCTAGCTGGGGCTACAGGGAGATCCTGTCTCAAGATTCCACAAGCAGCACTCTTCAGACTCTCTCCTTTTCTGGCACTGGCAACGTCTAACCTGCTTTCTGTCTCTATTTGCTTATTCTGCACACTTCATATAAAGGGAACCATTATATTTGTTTTTTCCCCTCTCAGGAAAATCTTTTCAAGGGCCGTCCATGTTGTGGCATGCATCAGAACTCCATTCTGTTTATACGTGATACTTCACTGTACCACATTCTACAGACCCTCAGTCAATGGGCATCTGGGTCATCTTCACTTTGGGACTATTTGGAGTAATGCTACTATGAACATTTGTAAGTTCTTGCCTGGACATGTGCTTTCAATTCTTTTGCTGTAACCTGAAGTGGGACTGCTATGGAGTCATGCGGTCTCCACGTTAAACATCTTGAAGACTTGCCAATATGGTTTCCAAAGCAGGTGCACCATCATATTTTACTGCCAGCACAGGAACTTCAACTTCATATCTTTGCCAGCACTTTTACTGTCCATTACTCTGAGTCCAGCTAGCCTAGTAGGTATGGAGTGGCCCCTTCGAATGGTTTTAGATAGATTTTCCCAAATCACTGATGAGCTCAGCTTATCTGTGTTTATTTTTTGAGACAGGATTTCACTATATGGCCCCAGTTGGCCTAGAACTCCCTATGTAGACAAGGTTGCCTCAAATTTGTAGAGGTCTGCCTGCTTGTCTCCAGAGTGCTGGGATTAAAGGTGTGTGCCACCAGCTGAAAATTCTTTAAAGGTGCATCTTGGCTACATCTTCTTTGGAGAAATCTCTGCAAATCCTTTGTCTGTTTTTAAAGTGAGCTGTTCTTTCACTGTTGAGTTGTAAAGATTCTTTCTACACTGTAGCTACAATCCTGTGCTGCATGTATAACCTGCAAATACCGTTTCCTGTTCTGTGGATTCCCTGTCCTGAGGGCATCTGAAATGCATGCCAGTGGTTTGAAGAGATCCTATTTAATTTTCCTTCCAGTGCTTGTGTTTTTGTCATTGGCTAAGAAAACATGGCCTGACTCGATGTCATCAGGTTCACACTTGATGCTTTCTTCTCAACGTTGTATAGTTTTAGTTTTTATATTCATGCTTATGAACCATTTTACTTGACTCATGCATAGGGTGAGATTGAGTGCAGCTTCATTACTTTGCCTGTGAATTTTGTTATCTTAGTATCATTTTTTTTTTTTTTTTAGAAACTATACTATCAACATTCAGTTGTCTTGGCACTTCTACTGAAAATCAATTAACTATATTTAATTAACTCTCTTCTTGGCTTGCAAGTCTGTCTTTATGCCAGCAACACACATCTTGATTACTGTAACTCTGTGGTAAGTTCTGAAACCAAAAGTAAGCCTCTAGGGTTGGGGACGCAATTTGGTGGTAAGGCTTCTGCCTGGTATCCACAGGGCCGCCCCATGAGCACAAAAGTAAATCCCATTAGTGTGTTGGTGTTGATCTGCGCCTTTACACACAGCACTGTTTGTCTTATGCAGCAATACTACTTGTGTGTCTGTTTAGAATTATTTCCTCCAGATGGTTCCCTTCATCAATACTATGTGTGACCTTATCTCCTGACTAATTTTGGTTTGAAGCTTCTTTTGTTAGGTATCGGGATGGTGACACCTGCTTGTTTCCAGTTCTGTCTCCTGGAAAGCCTTCGTCAGTCTTTCACCTTAAGGTCGCTGATGGTGAAGTGCATTTCTTGGGGGAAATAAATAGATGGATCCTGTTGCTAACCCAGGGTGCTGGTCTGTGTATTCTGACGGGAGAGTTGAGACTTCTGGCATTCAGAGTTCTTTTTGAAGGTGCGTCTTTGTTCCTGTCATCGCGTTGATGCTGCGTCTGCATCTCCCCTTTCCTCGTTTGCTTAGTTAGTTCCTTTGCATGGCTTATTCTTCCTGCAACTCACAGATGGGTTTAGATTTCTCTTCAGTGTGAAGGATTCTTCAAGTATCATCTGTTGTGCCCCCTTAGTAACCTAGTCAATTAGTGGGCTAGTGAAATGAGAACATGAAAAATTTCACTCCGCTAGCCAACAAAGAAATTCAAATTAAACTAGACTGAGATTCCATTTCATCCCAGTCAGAATGGTAATTATTGAGAAAAAAGCAACCCCCCCCCCAAAAAAAAACCCCAACTAATGCTGATGAGGCATCTCCAAAATGGGAACTCTTAATACACTGCTGGTGGGAATGCAAATTAGTCCAGCTGCTATGGAAACCAGAATGGAAGTTCCTCAAAGTCTAAGAATAGGTCTATCCTGTGACCCAGCCCTTACCAAAGGGCTCCCAGTCAACACATCACAGAGGTAAGTGCACATTGCAATGTCTACTGCGGCACTTTGGGATTTAGTAAGAGTATATTATGTTCTTTCTCCTAAGTCTGTCACTAGCCACAGATGTTTGGTACTAAGGAAATATTCTCTTAAGTTTTACTAATAGTTTCAACTTTTACTAAATTTTATCAACTACCTTTTCAACAACCACAGAGATAAAATTTTTTCTCCTTTAATTTACTGATGTAGCCAATAGTATTCATTGCTTTCCTAATTTTGAGTTATCTTTACATTCCTGGAATAAGTTCTACTTGCTAAGTTTTCATTACAGTGCTGTTTATATTCACAAATCCTTATGATTTTTATGTGCATATTTATAAGTGAGATTGTCTGCAAAACTGTGTACCATTTTCTTATCATGTCTCCTTTACACTGAAAAGATAAGTTGGGAAGCATTTTGTATTTTTTCACCAAAAGTTTGTGGCCTGAAGTTAAAAATAAAGGTGTAGCTAGCTAGAATCTTTTTTTTTTTTTTTTGGTATTTTTGAGACAGGGTTTCTCTTTTAGTCCCAGCTGGCCTGGACCTCACTCTGTAGACCAGGCTGGCCTTGAACTCACAGAGATCTGTCTGCCTCTGCCTCCCAAGTGCTGGGATTAAAGGCGCGCGCCACCATGCCTGGCTCTAGCTAGATTCTTAACAGGATGAACCACTGCCCTCACACCCTCCCGTGCATTTCAGAACTATATCAGCATTAAATAAGCAGAACAACCATTAGGAAGGTGCAGGAAGACCAGGGCACAGGACCAGTTCAGGGTGTGCTCCATGAACCTGAGGTGTCATGATCAGAGGAGCCGACCCGGGAAGCCGTGCTGAGGTTCTGCTGCTGTCCTCAGCTCCCGGCTCCCTGTGCTCTTTAAGGGGCTGTGAAATCAACTGAGGCCACCAAGAACACCTTCAAAGGAAACTTCGCCAAGGCACAAGCCCAGCAAGGTTCTCCCACGGGTACGCCTGCTTCCCAGTCATCCTGTCTCCTCACTGAGTGACTCTTGCAACTACTCTTGGTCTCTCGCCATGCAAATTTCCTTCTGAACAGATCGTTCTTTAAACATGCATGTATTCTCTGGTACCCTGTGACTCTGACCAAATAAAAATATCTTCCTCAAGCCCACACTCTCACTGGCCATCTGCCATTTGTCTCCTGTCCCACCCGCCCCAGTGCTTCCTGTGCTGCCTATTCCCACTCAATTCCAACTCCATTGTCTGCCAACCTTTTCCTGTTCTAGTCAAGTCCACCTGTAGCCACTCTGTTATCGAATCAGTCACTTTTCTTTCTCATTTTCTAATAGTATTTAGCTCTCATCCTTGAAATTCTACATTTTCTTCCTTAATCAGATGAAGTTGAGGCCCACTGACTAGAAAATTCGCAAATGGCTGCCTCTGTCTGGGAAGTCCTAGCCAGTCACCTGTCAGAAGCTGGCTCAAGGCACATGGACTGGGGGCTGTTTCATCACCCATGCAATCACGTGGTCTATGTTGTTCTTGTCTTCTCTCACTTTTATCACACTGTGGCAGAGCTACCATTGCTCAGACTGGAGAAGACCACGCTAGGAGCACCATGGTGGTTTTCTATGAAGCCACTGTAAACTCCCAGCACCTTCCCTGGCCTACCACGCCCTGTGATCACTCTCCCAGGACTTCCCTCATGAAAGCCCCTTTGACCTTGGCTTCCTGGCTGTTCCTAGAAGACTTCAGGTCTCATCCTCCTTAGGACCTTACACCCAGTGCTCTGCTTGGAACCTCACACGCACCACTTCCTTCAGACAAAGGTTTGGAGGTCAGCACCTGGGAGAGGTCCTTCTCTGTCATGCTGCTGGATGTGGGTGTCCAGTCACTCCTTACCGCACCCTGGTTTATGCCTAGTATTTTACTGTTAGCTCCTGTATTTGTTTGTGGTTTACTTTCTAAGGAATGTAATTTTCAAGCCTGCTTGTATCGTATTGGTCTTTGTCCCTGCAGTACCTAAGCATCTAATACAATACTTGAAATAAGATTTCAGTAAGTATCTGGTTAATGAATGAAGGTCTACAGGCAATAGTCCTTGAACCACAGCAAGGGCTGAGAAACAGCAACTGCTAGCGGAATCCCCAAAAAGGGATATAAGAGCTGCTATATATTCTTCTAAGATTCCATGGGAGTATTTTTTTTAAAGGCTAAACAAAGGGCCACTTATGAGACTGAGTCTGCAGAAAACGTAAAGGATAAGCTTCAAAAGGCAAACTATAAGATAATGCACTTAAAGCAATTTGAATGGGAGGAAGCAGTGTTTACCAGGAGGCTGCCTACAATGGCCTGTCTTTGGAGCCCTGTTCAGTGTGCTACTGAAGTTATGAATGTCTAAAAGATTCTGGAAACGTGTACGAATGAAGGAAACTATTCTGTTTTCTATCGGGGCCAGGCTGCATGTAAACCCGAAGCTCTCCTTATGTTCAGCTGCTATGCATCAAATGTGACATGAGGCTGACAAGTTTGGGGACAGGAATTCAAACTGAACAGTTGGAGCCATTGTGGAAGGAAGGCAGGCAGGGCTCAAAAAATGAACAATTAGGTGCAAAAGATCTGGGAATTTATGACTTGCACTCTTCACAAGACAACAGACATAGGACCAGCAGCTTCAAGAGCAGCACAAGCCCCAGGACAAATGCACAGTTTAACACGAAATTTTCAAACATGAGAAAGTATCAACAGTACAGTCATGAACCACAGGAAATATAAAGAAAGATAAAGCATAAGTAGTTGTGTGTGTTTAATATTTAAAATGCAATATTTTGATTCATGTATATATATATATATATATATATATATATAGAGAGAGAGAGAGAGAGAGAGAGAGAGAGAGAGAGAGAGAGAGCAATGACTGATCTCTCCAGGGTAATTAGCACGCCCATCACCTTAAATTCTTATTATTTCTCTATAGTCCATTCAAAATCCTCTTTTCTAGCTCTTTTGCAATAATTAATTGTTTTTAAAACTTAAAATTTTTTTTGGTGTAGCTTCTTATATCATTTTCAAGTGAAAACTCAAAGGTTAACAGGGTTTGGAAGCCTCTCTCCCTCTCTCTCTCTCTCTCTCTCTTCCTCTCTCCCTCTCTCTCTCTCTCTCTCTCTCTC
>VZQC01001903.1:266528-344753 GCA_009823505.1 Rhizomys pruinosus
CTCTCTCTCTCTCTCTCTCTCTCTCTCTCTCTCTCTCTCTCTCTCTCTCTCTCTCTTCCAGAAATATAACACAATCTGTGGAGAAGACATCGAGCTATACTGGGTTCTGCTACAAGGAGCTACTCCAGCTGCCCATCTGACTTTCCCACAGGCCAACAGAACCTTATACAGAGATGCAATGCCTACATCATTGAGGGATTGAGTTACAGCTTTCTGTTGTTTATTATCTAACCTGCTATTGATGGGGGGGGGGGTGTTAGAAGAATTGTTTAAAAAAAAAGCCCAAACACATATCTTCTCAAGCTTGTCTATCAGTGGCAATGTAGTTTGAGAACTGAAGTGCTGGTCCTTGGACTCTGGGCCTGTACTATATGAATGGGCAGTGACATGCCATCACAGCCTCCTCAGCCAACTGTATTCTCATCTGTAGGACGCAAGGGTCGGTTAGCATGTCGAGCTCTAAAATTAGATGATTATCTGATTCTCAGGCTCTCACCAGCTTCTCCTTTCAGACTCAATGTTTCAGCCTCCACTAAGGTGCCTGCCCACCCTCCAGCTTCTGGCCACTGCCGTCTTTTGTGGTAGTTTCCATCAGAGGAGGTCCTAGCCTGCTGTGGTGGCTGTGGCCATGACTCCCTGAGCACTCTCCCCTTCTCCTTCCTTTTGGCTTATCTTCACGCACGCCTCTGTGAGCTCCTAACATCCATATACTCAACAGTAGAATGGTTTCCTGCCATCTTCAACAGTTGCATATTAACAATGAAAATAGCATTCATAGGAGAATGAAAGGTCCTGACATGGTCTGCACACCAAAATCACACAGGCATTCTGGCCTTCTTTTTAAATTCGGCTTGGTTGTTCTTTGAAATGATGCTCCTGAAGAATGTATCTGTCCCAAACCCAAGTCTCTTATTGGAGGGGGTGTCCTTGTGGAAATTGGGGTTCACCAAAGAGGAAAGAGACTGCAAAATATGGGGTTATATGTTTTCAACATATCTTCAGAAACTATTCTATCTACACACACGGTTTAAAAGAATTTAATGGTACTGTTGGGGAGGCAGCTTAGTCCATAAAGTGTTTGCTGATGATGGGGACCAGTTTGATTCACAGAACCCATGAGAAAAGCAGGGTGCAACTGGTCATAGGACATGGAGAAATCAAGTCAGTACTGATCAGGAAGCTGCCTCCCTGCTGGTAGTCCTATGCAGGCTGGGGGGGGGGGTCATTAACAGTCTTATCCAGTGTGAACCCTGTGAACTTCAATAAAGACCGGTGTGGCAAGATACACCACACCATGGATGCAAAAGTGGTGTAAATGTTATGAGGGTTACTAAGTGCTTTCTGATTGGATTTAAGGTCTGCTCTACAGGAGGAAACACATGTCTGGTATGGTAAATCTGGACAAGAACCCAGGGCTGGGGAGCCCATAGGCTCCAGCAGTGAGCCTACTAAACGGAATAGCATCACACTGCCCTCTAAATTCATACCTCTCTACCTGTAGTTTAGTGTAGCTCTCAGACCTCATCAGAAGAATATCTTTGGCAGTGGATGGTGGTTAGCATACAGAAACCTCCAACAGGTCAAGGTGCAGAGACTGTGGCAGTGGTGTGCTCAGCCGCAATGGACACCTACAGCGCACCTCCTCCTCAAGGCTCAGAGATCTTTTTTTTTAAATATATGTATATATTTTTTATTGATGCTTTGTGTATTTCATACATCATTTTCCAATTCAGTTCAGACATATTTACCTTTCCCTTTCCCCCATCCCACCCCACCCCCTCCCAGATCATGCATTCTGCCATAACTGTCCTGCATCTTTCTCTGTTTTTTTTTTTCATTTTTTAGCAATAAGTGATAATTTATGTGTACAAGCATCCCTCATGTAAAACCAATTTGCAGGCTAGAGGGATATAAGGCTCGGAGACCTTTAAGAAAGACGGGGCAGGCTGCTCTCCTCGCTTTTCTTATGCAGAAAATGCAGTGTGTGAGCGATCCTTATTCACACACATGGGTTTCTGAGAGGACCCAGCAGACAGTGAAAAGGCTTTGTTGACCGCCTGAGTGGTCTTTTTATGTGATAAAATAACTCACATGATAGCATACCTGCATACAAACTGTATGAGGCTGAGGGAACCTTCCTTCAAAATCGGGGGCTGGAGAGATGGCCTAGCGGTTAAGAGCGCCGACCGCTCTTGCAGAGGACCTGGGTTCGATCCCCAGCACCCACATGGTGGCCAAGAACCGTCTGAAACTCCAGTTCCAGGAGAACTCCAGTTCCAGGGGAATCCAACACCCTCTTCTGATGACACGGGTGCAGACTTGCATGCAGACAGTACATTCATACACATACAGAAATAAATAAATTAATAAAAAAATTTAAAAAAACAAAATCAAAGAATATTTTTTCCTATAAGTTAATGCTCCTTTTATGTCAGAGTTATATTAAGAGACTTGCAGACTACTGGGGTCTGCTGTCAAAGCACAAGAAGCTGAGCTTGAACCCTTGAACCCCTAGCATTCAGGGAAAAGCCCTACTTGGTCGCTCAAGCCGGTAATCCCAGCATGGGGGGCAGGGGAATCTTGGGAACTCCTTGACCAAGGAACCTAGCCAATCAGTGAGCTCCAGGTTCAGTGAGAGACTCTGCTCAAAAAATAAAGTGGAGACTGACAGAGGAAGACACTCAGTGTTGACCTCTGCTGTATGCCTGTGTACACACATGCTCTCTGGGTGTGTATGTACAACCACTGCATGAACATATAATATACCACCTACCCTCTGTGCCTGTGTACACACGCACATGCTCTCCAGGTGCATATGTACAACCACCTGCATGAACATACAGTATACCACCTACCCTCTGTACCTGCATACACACACATGCTCTCCGGGTGCGTATGTACAACCACCTGCATGAACATATACCACCTACCCTCTGCACCTGTGTACACACATGCTCTCCAGGTGCATATGTACAATCACCTGCATGAACATATAGTATACCACCTACCCTCTGCACCTGTGTACACACATGCTCTCCAGGTGCATATGTACAACCACCTGCATGAACATATAATATACCACCTACCCTCTGCACCTGTGTACACACATGCTCTCCAGGTGCGTATGTTCAACCACCTGCATGAACATACAGTATACCACCTACGCACACATATACAGCTACCCCACACAAACAGACTTGCAGAATGTCATTAATAGTCAGCTCCAACACAGTGATTCTGATAATGCAGGTCAGAGTTACAACACACACAATAGCTGATGTTTAAGAGTATTATGTGGAAAAATAATTTTCCCAGAAATTCATCATCATAACTCTGCACTGAAAACCAAAGCATTCTTGTCAAGAAGAGCCTAATCCTCATTCTACCCCTAGGGTCTACTTGTTTTATTCAGAAAAGTCATAGTACCCTGCAACTTTTGTGTTTAAACTTGTGTCTTGATGTTTTAGGGAAAAATATAAAACTCTGAACTTGCCTAAAGATGTTAAAAGATTCAGAGAGCTGAAAGAAGGAAAAAGAGCAGTTGAAGAACCATGTTCTTGGTTTGGAGGATTAGCAGAACTTTCCCCTGCTAAGGACCAAGCCTGGCACTCAGTTCCACACCTGGGTCCAAATACTCAGTTCCTTTTGGGTGTCTGCTCATCAGATCCTACTGAAGCATGGCCTGCCTGGTGCCTCTGGCTTCCACAGGAGAGCCCAGAAAGAGGGAAGTGGGAGGGGTAGTTGGAGAGAAGGGAGGAGTGGTGCTGGGGGCAGAATGCCATTGGCCTGGGTGGGAGCCTGACGCTGAAACTGGCCAGAGGCTGAGACCAGAGCTAAAGTTAGAACCTGGCGTTCTAGTCTTCATCACGAGCAGACAGCAAGCTAAAAGGCACATATGAAATGCATTCAGAAGTTCCTCATGAAGGTCATGAAGAAAGGCAGGTCTGGAAAGGGGGAGGGTAATGTTAGGGGATACTGTTTCTCTACATGTGATATATTTACCTTTCTACTTTTACTGACAATAGCGTTTTTTGGTTTGTTTTGTTTTTGTTGTTTTTTTATTTTTTGTTTTGTTTTTGTTTTTTAGGCTGTAAAACAGGAAGGTTGAAGAAAGGCTTGAGTTAGAGGCAAGAATTCATATCTACCTTTTGTGACAAATGCTCATTGTAGGTGGCTCAGAGATGGCCCTCTGCTCATTGGTGAATGAAAACCAGTAAACTAAAGCATTCTTCCAGGAAAAATGATCTCGCGCTGAAAGAGGCGGAAACGTGGTTTTGAGAGACCAGAGAAATATAGGTAGAGAAACAGGCGAAAACTCTGACCTGTAGAGGGACAGTTATTTTAAGCAATTCAACTATTCTGCTGCTGGGTAATGTGATTCCAACATGCCCAGACATCTGGCTGTGCTTCCTGACACCTCTCTTCTTTTTCTTATGTCACATTTGATAAGCTGTTAAGTTAAAAATTCAGAAAAAATAAAATAGAAAAATGTGTTTTCTTTTGAGGAGCAGCAGGATTTGGGCCCCTGTACTCGATCACTACGACTGTGTAAAACTGAAAGGCCTGATGACATCTGAGTCCCCAGGTGTGCTGCTCTTCAGAATCACGAGCTGTTAAAAATGCCTGGTACCTAGTTTCAGCCAGACCTTGCTCTTCTTTTAGTTTGTACTTGAACAAACTGACAAAAAGGAGCCTCAAAGCTCTGGGCAGAAATATGTCAGAGACACTTTGGTAATAAAGGAATAGGTCCCAACTGGGTATGCTCTGTGCTCTGCTGGCTACAGTCGGATCCTTGGATCCTGGCACATTGTAGGAACCCAGTCAACACCTGCTGACAGCAGGAATAAATAGAAGAATACGCAGAACCTCCAAACACCTTTACTCAAAATCACTACCTTCCTGTTCTCAGCCTGAATCCTACCCTGTGCCAACAGCTGAGGCTTAATAGCAGAATTTCAGTTCAACTTCACAATAGTCACGAACTGTCCACTAACTTTCCACTGCCATTTGGCTAAAGACCATAACCAGGCCAAGACAAAAGTCTTCTCTAACCTGAAATTACCCTGCACGTCTTTGATGATCCTCGCACCCTGTCGCTCCTGCTGGTGCTCTACTGTGTCTCCAATCCAAACCTTTTTTTTTAATTTTTATTTATTTCTGTATGTGTATGAATGTACTGTCTGCATGCAAGTTTGTGCACCCGTGTCGTGCAATGCCGCGGAGGTCAGAAGAGGGTGTCGGATTCCCCTGGAACTGGAGTTCTCCTGGAATTGGAGTTTCAGACGGTTCTCGGCCGCCATGTGGGTGCTGGGGATCGAACCCGGGTCCTCTGCAAGAGCGGTCGGCGCTCTTAACCGCTAGGCCATCCCTCCAGCCCCCCCCAAACCTTTTTTTAACTTAAAATGCCCTCATCCTTTGAAGCTCAGTCCAAGTACCATCTTTCTATGAAGCCTTTTCTCCTCCCAGTGCAGGACTGTTTCGCTGGACAGGCGATGGGAGCCCAGAAGTAGACTGACTTGGAAGCTAATTAGCCATCATTCTAGGTGACAGGGGAACGGGTCTTCATAATTGGTGCTATCATCTAGACCCTGAGGTCCATGTGATAAAGCCTCACTCCTGGGGAGGGGCTGCTGGGAGATGGCAGAACTCTGGAGACTGGGTCCTTGTGGGAGACTCTTAGGTCACTGGTAACATACACCTGATGGGACCCTGGCCCTTTCCTTGTCCTCTCATTTCTGGGCATGAGCCACGTAAATTTTGTTCCATCGCATGCCCTGTTCATGATGTGCTGCCTCACCACAGACCCTCCCGAAATGAGCCCATCAGTGACAGACTGAAAACATAAATTGGGAGCCATAATAAAAACCTTTTTTATGAGTTGAATATCTCAGGTATTTTGTTATAGTGACAGGAGGCTGATTTACACAACTAGGAATGAGGACGTACAGTTCACTTTTACTGTATTACTAACAAGCATACCATAATCCTTATCATCTTTAGAATTCTTAGTATGAAAACAGTTTAGCTACTGCAGCGGGGTGGAACAAGTTGGGAATAAAGTGATAAAAATGGATAGAAAATGGATAGTTCTCTTAACTCTGAGCCAGCATATATCTTCTCTGCTTAGAAGACTTTTCACATTCAAGAAGAGGATAGAAGCTGGGTGTGAAGGTGCATGCTTTTAATCTCAGCAATTGTGAGGCAGAGGCAGGAGGGCTGCTGTGAGTTCCAGGCTAGCCAAAACTTGTCTCAAAAGAAAAAAAGAGAAAAGAAAAGAAGGAAGAAAAGAAGGGGTTGGAGAAGTTTCCGGGAAGCCTCAGTGTGGCTCTGAATATAGGCTTCATGTATGGAATCAAATATGTGGAAAACAGTGATGAACAGACTTCCACATGTGTTTCTTGTCTATGAGTCCATGTGTGTGTCTGTGTATGTGTCTCTCTGTGTCTGTGCATGTGTATACAGAGTCCAAGCTTGCAATAAAATGATTCTAGATACTGTTTCCTCAGTGGCATAAACTGGTGGAGATGAGGACATGAAGTTCTCCAAGGGGCGACTTGCTTGAGCAAGCCTTCGGTGGGCAGGCCTCAACAGGAAAGGACAAGATCTGCGGAGTGGCAGATGTCGGGCAGATGTGCTCTAGGGGAGCGTGACTCTCTAAGGGGCACGGTTCTGGCTGTGGTTTTATTTTCCCTGGACTAGCATTATTCTGAGAGCTAGAAGGTCCTGGGTGGGCACGAAACCTCAGAGTCACTTCCTAAGAACTTGGAGGGAGAGAAGTGAGAGCAAAACGAGCCAGGAGGCGGGGCAGAGGGCCAGGAGCACTAGGAGGACTTCCATGGACTGGGAGCACGCACCTGGGATCCCTAACGAGGCTCTCTTCTTTAGGCAAGAGTTTTCTTTATGGCTATTATTATTATTTTTTCTTTTTGGTCTTTAACAGGGTCTCCCTGTAGCCCCAGCTGTCCTGGAACTCACTCTGTAGAGCAGGCTGGCCTTGAACTCACAAATATCTGCCTGCCTCTGCCTCCCAAGTGCTAGGATTAAAGGTGTGTGCCACCATGCCCGGCTATGGCTATTATTTTTAAAATAATTTCCCTTTGAACAGTTCTTTATATATATGCTACTGGGACACAACCTTGTTATGTAGAATTATTATCGGGTAGGTCTCTTTGATTATAACTGAAATATGGATTTCTTTTTTTTCTTCTCTCTGTTCCTAGGGAGGAGAAATATAGGAGATTCATGAAAAATGATCTTGGAACAATTAGAAACACACCCATCTGGGCATGCACAGGAACCCTTTTCTACATGTAGAGGCCATATATGTAGCCATGGGCACACAGGGAGATCAATTGGGAACACTTGGCCTTTGGGCTCTTACCTTTGGATAGAAATATCAATAGAATGCTTGTACTCTTGTTCTTTTTTTTTAAAAAGAGTGTTTATTATTTTTATTTTATGTGCATGAGTGTATTGCCTGCATGTGTATATGTGTACCCATGTCATGCAGTACTCTTGGAGATCCCCTGGAACTGGAGTTAGAGACAGTTGTTAGCCACTATGTGGGTGCTGGGAATCAAACCCTGGTCCTCTGCAAGAGTAGACAGTGCTCTTAACCTCTAGGCCATCCCTCCAGCCCCTGTGCTCTATTTCTTTACAGAGTAGTTACAAGAATGAAAAGAACTTATATATATCACACTGAAAGTGGTAAAGAGCCAGAGATAAAAGCTGAGGTTTATGACATCACAATGCCTCTGGTGTACAGAAGTACATATTCTCTGCCTGGTTAAAATAATCAGAACCATAAAAATGAGTGGGCTTGAGTTGGGCTGTTTCAGATATGAAATATGAAAATGCACTTTAGGTTCAAAGAACAAAATGAGATCTTTGGAACCAGCAGCAGAGAAGGGCACAGGGACAGCTTTAAGAGCCTCCTGTCTATCTCAAACTCCCAGTTCTCAAGACTCTCCTCAGATAAACACGAGGTGCTTAAGCCACCATAAATTTGTTTGTAAAAGGAAGTGACTGTTTTTCCCCAAATTTACAGTGTTCCTATAAAGTCCAGAGGTTTTAAACTGAAAGGAGAAAAGGGAAAGAAAAAATAGAAATATGAGAAAAAAGTGATATTTTATGAGGAACATATCCATCATGTAGTATAACTGACATCTCGAGAAGAATCAAAATAACTTTCAATATGTTAGAACATGCTCTTTTCTTGTTAAGATCTGGTTTTTATAGATCATGGTAAATTATTTCAAAATAAGCATGTCTTCATGTGCTTTAAAAGGAACACATTTTAAACCATGGCGGCTCACACCTATAATTCTGGTCTTTGTGTCAGGGGGGTGAAGCAAGAAAGTTGAGAATTTGAAGACAGTCTGGGCTACACAGTGAGGTCTGCGCCAGTTTGGGTTCTAGAACAAGATCTTGTCTCCAACCAACCAAGCAAACAACCAAGCAAACAACCGTTCAACCGACCAACCGACCAACCGACCAACCAAGCGACCGACCGACCGAGCGACCGAGCGACCGAGCAACCAACCAACCGACAAAACAAAATAAGACAAAAATAACATCTTAGGCCATGTGTGGCAGTGTGTGCCTGTAATCCCAGCACTTCGGAGATTATCAAATTCTAACGCTTAGACCACCAGGGAAACCCTGGGGAGGCTCAGGAGGATGAGAAGCTTGAGGCCACCCAAGGCCAGACAGGAAGAACCTGTCTCAAAACAAAATCAAACAAAAATCAAGTAAAAGTACACAAAGTCAGAAGAGAAGGGCTCTGAAGATTGCTTTAATTATAATTATATACTCGAACAAGTCTGAAACCTGCCGTATGCTTGACTCTAGGGAGAGTCCCCACAGCGTTTCAATGCTCCCTGAAGTCAAGTTGGTGGAGGCAGAGCTGGGGCTTCGGTTAGCTCTCTGGCTGTTGTAATCTCGTGACTGGAATCCACACGCTGTCTGGATTCAGTACCACAGTACCACAGCTCTTTCTGTGCTCATAGTACCACAGGTATTGAGGGGCAGGTAAACCTCAGCAGGCCACGGGAGGGTTTGTGAATTAGTGGAACAGTCAATCAGAATTTGCGATAAAAACATTAAAATAGAATCACAAAGATTATACATCCATGACATGTGGAAATTTTCACAGTAACAGAAAATAATGAGATCAAAGTATAGGGCTTAACTAAGGATTCTGTTTTGTATAGACTTCTCATTATTTTTTGGTGATGTTACAGTTTCACAAGTTTTATGGATTCACAGTTCACTAGTTTAAGTTCCTGCTAATATGTCACCATTTTGCTTTGCTCCTCTTAGCTCTGTGAAGCTATTAATGTTAAAGTGAATGCATGATCTCTGATGTTTCATTGGATTCTCTCTCTCTCTCTCTCTCTCTCTCTCTCTCTCTCTCTCTCTCACACACACACACACACACACACACACACACACACACACACACACGGCCAGCTTCAATAAATTACAGTTCTAGTCATCGGTTTTCCATCGCTGTTTGCTTTTCTTTCTCTTCATCTATGGTGCCGACCCTCTGGCGGCAATCCAGCCAAAGCAGTGCACAGGGTACGGGACAGGACAGATTTCAGAGCTAACGTAGTCATGTGACACCCACCAGTTAGGGACCCCAGCAGCTTGGCTTTCTGGAAGTTAAATCTATCTGCTGGGTTCCTCCCAAAGTAGTTAGTGGCTCAATGGTTTCCTGAGATATCTCACACTGGCATAGTTGCTTGAAACCAATTTTCACATATGCCAGTGATGAGGTCATCAGGGAAACCTGTTCTGAGAAAAGACTACATGCTGCATAGAGTCAAGGGCTGCACAGACAAGTGCCTGCCACAACACCTGACTGCAGGCTTCAGTCTCAAGGCAAGGGCTACCCTGGCTGGGGAGGCAGGCAGTCAAGAAAACTCAGTTCCCACATATTCTCCTACACACTGATGAACCCATCTGGCTCTAGAAAGAGGAAAGCCTTGCTGAAGCATTTCCTGATCTGTGCCCATTCTGCCACTCAAGAGCGCCCTGCCACGCCCCAGGAATCCTGTGTCTTCTACCCCCCTCCCCCACCTCCTTTTTTCTGATTTCTTCTTTGTACACTTCCAGCTCTTTTCAGGGCTTAGCATAGTATGGTCTCTCCACTTTGGTAGGATGGTATTTGGCTAGGTAGACCTCTCTAGAGGGCTTCAAGGGCAATACCCTATTTATCTCAAGGCTCAGAACATGTTTGCTAAATAAAGCTACGCCAATGTTGAGACCTGAGCAGAGACTGTGGAGGCTCCGAGCAGCCTGATGGCTTCTTGAGCAGTTTGGTAAGTGAAGGTGAGGCACATGACTTCCTCCACGGGTATGTGAAACAACAAAAGATGGCTAAGCCAACAAAAACCCCAGTGCGGAAAACCCCACAACCCCCATCCCACTTCTGTAGCAAAGTGTCAAGATAATGGAGCTATACAAAATTTAAACTTAGGGAGAACCGGAGACCTTAGGGTGTTGCGCACAACTCACCCTCGGGCTGGACTGCATATGGCCACCACCCAGCTCACTTTTTAGCCCCTTTCTTCTCTAATTATTTGAAATACTGAAACCAAGTAAACAGATTTTAAATTTAACTGAAGTCAAATAAAAATAGGGAGACAGAACAGCTAGCCAAACCAAAAGCTTTTTTTTTTTTTTTTTTTTTTTTTTTTTTGTCTTTTCGAGCACGGGTCTCCTTCCGTCCCACAGCTGTCCTGGAACTCACTCTGTAGACCAGGCTGCCTTGAACTCACAAGATCCACCTGCCTCTGCCTCCCAAGTTGCTAGGATTAAAGGCGTGCGGCCACCAACGCCGGCCAAACCAAAAGCTTTTTACAGAATGCTCTAAGCATGAATATTCTATTCAGGTATATTGACCTCTCTAACAGTGACACAGTCCCAGAGGGTTCAACTTTCTTCCGGAAAACAGCATCTCTGATTTTATAAAGGTAAGTCAACTCTTGGGCTCACGGACACTGACGGGATATCCTTACTTGGTTTCAATAGGAGAGAGTCAGTAAGAACAGCCCTACTAAATTTAGCCCCTGGGCTGACCTCATCACTANAAAAATAAGGACAAAAAATAAACACATCTTAGTCCATGTGTGGAGTGTGTGCCTGTAATCCAGCACTTCGAAGAGATTATCAAATTTCTAAGCTTTCAAGACCAACAGGGTAAACCTGGGGAGGCTCAGGGTGAGAAGACTTGAGGCCACCCAAGGCCAGACAGAAAGAACCTTTGTCTCAACAAAATCAAAACAAACAAAAATCAAGTAAAAGTACACAAAGTCAGAAGAGAAGGGCTCTGAAGATTGCTTTAATTATAATTATATACTCGAACAAGTCTGAAACCTGCCGTATGCTTGACTCTAGGGAGAGTCCCCACAGCGTTTCAATGCTCCCTGAAGTCAAGTTGGTGGAGGCAGAGCTGGGGCTTCGGTTAGCTCTCTGGCTGTTGTAATCTCGTGACTGGAATCCACACGCTGTCTGGATTCAGTACCACAGTACCACAGCTCTTTCTGTGCTCATAGTACCACAGGTATTGAGGGGCAGGTAAACCTCAGCAGGCCACGGGAGGGTTTGTGAATTAGTGGAACAGTCAATCAGAATTTGCGATAAAAACATTAAAATAGACTCACAAAGATTATACATCCATGACATGTGGAAAATTTTCACAGTAACAGAAAATAATGAGATCAAAGTATAGGGCTTAACTAAGGATTCTGTTTTGTATAGACTTCTCATTATTTTTTGGTGATGTTACAGTTTCACAAGTTTTATGGATTCACAGTTCACTAGTTTAAGTTCCTGCTAATATGTCACCATTTTGCTTTGCTCCTCTTAGCTCTGTGAAGCTATTAATGTTAAAGTGAATGCATGATCTCTGATGTTTCATTGGATTCTCTCTCTCATCTCTTCTCTCTCTCTCTCCTACTCTCTCCTCTCACACACACACCACACACACACACACCAACACACACACACACACACACGGCCAGCTTCAATAAATTACAGTTCTAGTCATCGGTTTTCCATCGCTGTTTGCTTTTCTTTCTCTTCATCTATGGTGCCGACCCTCTGGCGGCAATCCAGCCAAAGCAGTGCACAGGGTACGGGACAGGACAGATTTCAGAGCTAACGTAGTCATGTGACACCCACCAGTTAGGGACCCCAGCAGCTTGGCTTTCTGGAAGTTAAATCTATCTGCTGGGTTCCTCCCAAAGTAGTTAGTGGCTCAATGGTTTCCTGAGATATCTCACACTGGCATAGTTGCTTGAAACCAATTTTCACATATGCCAGTGATGAGGTCATCAGGGAAACCTGTTCTGAGAAAAGACTACATGCTGCATAGAGTCAAGGGCTGCACAGACAAGTGCCTGCCACAACACCTGACTGCAGGCTTCAGTCTCAAGGCAAGGGCTACCCTGGCTGGGGAGGCAGGCAGTCAAGAAAACTCAGTTCCCACATATTCTCCTACACACTGATGAACCCATCTGGCTCTAGAAAGAGGAAAGCCTTGCTGAAGCATTTCCTGATCTGTGCCCATTCTGCCACTCAAGAGCGCCCTGCCACGCCCCAGGAATCCTGTGTCTTCTACCCCCTCCCCCACCTCCTTTTTCTGATTTCTTCTTTGTACACTTCCAGCTCTTTTCAGGGCTTAGCATAGTATGGTCTCTCCACTTTGGTAGGATGGTATTTGGCTAGGTAGACCTCTCTAGAGGGCTTCAAGGGCAATACCCTATTTATCTCAAGGCTCAGAACATGT
Organism: Rhizomys pruinosus; assembly: GCA_009823505.1. Lineage (NCBI taxonomy): Eukaryota > Metazoa > Chordata > Mammalia > Rodentia > Spalacidae > Rhizomys > Rhizomys pruinosus. Next base: position 279,325 of record VZQC01001903.1, read on the forward strand.
TTGCTAAATAAAGCTACGCCAATGTTGAGACCTGAGCAGAGACTGTGGAGGCTCCGAGCAGCCTGATGGCTTCTTGAGCAGTTTGGTAAGTGAAGGTGAGGCACATGACTTCCTCCACGGGTATGTGAAACAACAAAAGATGGCTAAGCCAACAAAAACCCCAGTGCGGAAAACCCCACAACCCCCATCCCACTTCTGTAGCAAAGTGTCAAGATAATGGAGCTATACAAAATTTAAACTTAGGGAGAACCGGAGACCTTAGGGTGTTGCGCACAACTCACCCTCGGGCTGGACTGCATATGGCCACCACCCAGCTCACTTTTTAGCCCCTTTCTTCTCTAATTATTTGAAATACTGAAACCAAGTAAACAGATTTTAAATTTAACTGAAGTCAAATAAAAATAGGGAGACAGAACAGCTAGCCAAACCAAAAGCTTTTTTTTTTTTTTTTTTTTTTTTTTTTTGTCTTTTCGAGACAGGGTCTCCCTGCAGTCCCAGCTGTCCTGGAACTCACTCTGTAGACCAGGCTGGCCTTGAACTCACAAAGATCCACCTGCCTCTGCCTCCCAAGTGCTAGGATTAAAGGCGTGCGCCACCACGCCCGGCCAAACCAAAAGCTTTTTACAGAATGCTCTAAGCATGAATATTCTATTCAGGTATATTGACCTCTCTAACAGTGACACAGTCCCAGAGGGTTCAACTTTCTTCCGGAAAACAGCATCTCTGATTTTATAAAGGTAAGTCAACTCTTGGGCTCACGGACACTGACGGGATATCCTTACTTGGTTTCAATAGGAGAGAGTCAGTAAGAACAGCCCTACTAAATTTAGCCCCTGGGCTGACCTCATCACTAACCTGTTTCCTCTGCTGACAGCGAGAGAAGGCACAGCGGACACCATATAGACTGGGGCCACATCTGTAACAGGCACAGAGCTGTAGCCAAAAATGGTCACAGAGAACTTGCTATCTCACTCAGGAATGACCCTGTCATGAAGGTAAAACCCAGAGGACTTGTCCCTCGGTTCTTAGGATGTCTGGTTATGGCACCTACGATTGTATTCCCTTCCCCCATTCGTGTACCCAAATTTGTAATGTAACTACAGTCATCAGCCAAATTCAGAAGCTTTCCTGGAAGAAGAAAACACCAGAAACTGGATCCAACACAAAGCCTGAATATTTTTGGAGAAGTACAAGTTGAAACTGAATCAAATGGTTTCATTCAAATGACATTTTATTTTAATACTCAGATGTTCAGGAAAATAACTGAGCTATGGCCAGCTACAGCCCAGTGCAGGGCTGGGTGATGACACCAGCAATGGCCAGCTACAGCCCAGTGCAGGGCCGGATGACGACATCAGCAATGGCCAGCTACAACCCAGTGCAGGGCCGGGTGACGACTCAGCAATGGCCAGCTACAGCCCAGTGCAGGGCCGGGTGATGACATCAGCAATGGCCAGCTACAGCCCAGTGCAGGGCCGGGTGACGACATCAGCAATGGCCAGCTACAGCCCAGTGCAGGGCCGGGTGACGACACCGGCAATGGTTCCCCTCAGTGTGGGAAGTGAGAGTGGGACCTGCTGTCAAGTGAGAGTGGGACAGGACAGGACAGGACAGGACAGGAGAGGACACATGCACAAAGCCCAGAAGCCGTGCTGGGCAAGCTGGCTTTGGTGCTCAGACCCAGCTCAGAGAAGACCCAGACACAGGAAGAGGAGGTCAGAAGTAAGTTTCAAAGGAGGCTTGGGGTAGTAGGGCAGGGGTGAAGGGGAGGAAGGAATGGAATTCCTCCGGCTGCTGCCAAACTTCTCTCTTAATTCTTTCCCCTCCTTCTTTCCAGACAGTCCATTTCTCTTTTTTTTTTTTTATTTATTTCTGTATGTGTATGAATGTACTGTCTGCATGCAAGTTTGTGCACCCGTGTCGTGTAATGCCACGGAGGTCAGAAGAGGGTGTCGGATTCCCCTGGAACTGGAGTTCTCCTGGAATTGGAGTTTCAGACGGTTCTCGGCCGCCATGTGGGTGCTGGGGATCGAACCCGGGTCCTCTGTAAGAGCGGTCGGCGCTCTTAACCGCTAGGCCATCTCTCCAGCCCCCCATTTTTCTTTTATCACCTTCAATAAGGCATCTCAAGTGGCCGAAGCTGTTTTTGGGGATTTTAGAATCACACTGCTCATTCTCCCCCTTCATTATCCCATAAAACATCTATTAAAAGTCTGAACTGGTACTCAAGCAAAAACACAATGTCCCCTGATCACCCCCCACCCGTGATAGCCCTACAAGCAACTGAATGAAAACAGAAAATATTTCCAAGCTGACCAGTGTGATGCTACACGTGGTTCCAAGTACCAGTCCACAAGGGGAAATCTACAGGAGCATGTTTCAAAGCAGATGGAGGTGACCAGGCCCATTTCTGTATGAGTACAGGCACTACAGAATTCTACGTACACATCCACCCTTCTCTACCCTGCCCTCTGCTTTCCCTGAAACAGACTGCTTTTGGCAAGAAATAAATACGATTCAAATATGCATGCAGATACCTGACCCAGATTTAATGTTCAAAGAAAAATGTTCATAAAGTTACATCTTTGTGATAAAATAATTAATTAAGAGTAAGTACTTTTCATTATTTTACAACATGGTATTTCCAAGTGATCTCTATATTTTTATTTCTTCGTTATTTATTGTGGTACTGGGAACTGAACCCAGGGCCCTGCACATGCTTCTACTACCCAGCTGTGTCACAACCACTAACTCTTCTTTAAGGAGTCCTTTAAAAATGTTTATATGGAAGAAAAAGAGAGGTTAAAGGCAGAAAATTCTGAAGCACTTAGACCACAGTTAGAGAGTATTTTAGCTCTTAGTGAACCGAAGAAAAGCTGATGAGGCACGTGACTGAACAAGAAAGACCAAACGTGAGGTAGTTTGCATGTCTTCTCAAAGCACACTACTAAAATAAAATGCCACACAGCAAGCTAAAGGGAGCTCAGACACATACTTAAGAAATTTAAGGTCAAATCACTCAGGTTAACAGGACTTGGATCTGTTCTCATCCTAACAGTAACGTCCCAGCTGCCCTCAACTTCTTCTAGAACAATAAGGAATGTAAAGAATAAACTCATGAATAAATAAATAGACAGCTTCTTCCTGCTAAATGCTTGCTGAAGACAAAATTAAATTATGAATGAGGAGACTGTGCCAGGCAGGTTTGGTAGTGGTTTGAGGTTTCTCAGAAGATGGACTGTTAGTTCCACACTGCCTACAAAAGTTCCCAGGCTGCTGCATTTGGTGTGGGTGTACTGACCAGAAGGTGCTAACTCGGAGGGCTGAGGGTGCCACTTCTACTCTTCCAGAAGCTCTCCAGGAGATGCTACATGCTTCCGGTCCAGTTTATACTGAGAAAACTGTTGCCTAAGTAAAAGACCTGTCCTTCTAGGACAGAGATTCATGTTTTTTCCCAGTTAGAAACATGTCTCAGAGCAGAAAGGAAGTGTTCATCTACTTCATTCTTATGAACCAACAAATGTCCTTATAGAAATGGCATCTACTCAAGCCGGGTGTGGTGGCACACGCCTTTCATCCTAGCACTTGGGAGGCAGAGGCAGGCGGATCTTTGTGAGTTCAAGGCCAGCCTGGTCTACAGAGTGAGTTCCAGGAAAGCCGGGACTACAGGGAGACCCTGTCTCAAAAAGACAAAAAAAAAAAAAAAANAAAAATAAGGACAAAAAATAACATCTTAGGCCATGTGTGGCAGTGTGTGCCTGTAATCCCAGCACTTCGAAGAGATTATCAAATTCTAACGCTTAGACCACCAGGGAAACCCTGGGGAGGCTCAGGAGGATGAGAAGCTTGAGGCCACCCAAGGCCAGACAGGAAGAAACCTGTCTCAAACAAAATCAAAACAAACAAAAATCAAGTAAAAGTACACAAAGTCAGAAGAGAAGGGCTCTGAAGATTGCTTTAATTATAATTATATACTCGAACAAGTCTGAAACCTGCCGTATGCTTGACTCTAGGGAGAGTCCCCACAGCGTTTCAATGCTCCCTGAAGTCAAGTTGGTGGAGGCAGAGCTGGGGCTTCGGTTAGCTCTCTGGCTGTTGTAATCTCGTGACTGGAATCCACACGCTGTCTGGATTCAGTACCACAGTACCACAGCTCTTTCTGTGCTCATAGTACCACAGGTATTGAGGGGCAGGTAAACCTCAGCAGGCCACGGGAGGGTTTGTGAATAATGTGTGAACAGTCAATCGGAATATTGCGACTCTAAAACATTTTAAAATAGACTCCAAAAGATATACATCCATGACATGTGGAAAATTTTCACAGTAACAGAAAATAATGAGATCAAAGTATAGGGCTTAACTAAGGATTCTGTTTTGTATAGACTTCTCATTATTTTTTGGTGATGTTACAGTTTCACAAGTTTTATGGATTCACAGTTCACTAGTTTAAGTTCCTGCTAATATGTCACCATTTTGCTTTGCTCCTCTTAGCTCTGTGAAGCTATTAATGTTAAAGTGAATGCATGATCTCTGATGTTTCAATTGGATTCTCTCTCTCTCTCTCTCTCCTCTCTCTCTCTTCTCTCCTCTCACCACACACACCACACACAACCACACACCAACCACACACACACACACACACGGCCAGCTTCAATAAATTACAGTTCTAGTCATCGGTTTTCCATCGCTGTTTGCTTTTCTTTCTCTTCATCTATGGTGCCGACCCTCTGGCGGCAATCCAGCCAAAGCAGTGCACAGGGTACGGGACAGGACAGATTTCAGAGCTAACGTAGTCATGTGACACCCACCAGTTAGGGACCCCAGCAGCTTGGCTTTCTGGAAGTTAAATCTATCTGCTGGGTTCCTCCCAAAGTAGTTAGTGGCTCAATGGTTTCCTGAGATATCTCACACTGGCATAGTTGCTTGAAACCAATTTTCACATATGCCAGTGATGAGGTCATCAGGGAAACCTGTTCTGAGAAAAGACTACATGCTGCATAGAGTCAAGGGCTGCACAGACAAGTGCCTGCCACAACACACCTGACCTGCAGGCTCAGTCTCAAGGCAAGGGCTACCCTGGCTGGGGAGGCAGGCAGTCAAGAAAACTCAGTTCCCACATATTCTCCTACACACTGATGAACCCATCTGGCTCTAGAAAGAGGAAAGCCTTGCTGAAGCATTTCCTGATCTGTGCCCATTCTGCCACTCAAGAGCGCCCTGCCACGCCCCAGGAATCCTGTGTCTTCTACCCCCTTCCCCACCTCTTTGTTCTGATTTTCTTTGTACACTTCCAGGCTCTTTTCAGGGCCTTAGCATCGTATGGTCTCTCCACTTTGGTAGGATGTATTTTGGCTAGGTAGACACTCTCAGAGGGCTTTCAAGGGCAATCACCCTATTTATCTCAAGGCTCAGAACATGTTTGCTAAATAAAGCTACGCCAATGTTGAGACCTGAGCAGAGACTGTGGAGGCTCCGAGCAGCCTGATGGCTTCTTGAGCAGTTTGGTAAGTGAAGGTGAGGCACATGACTTCCTCCACGGGTATGTGAAACAACAAAAGATGGCTAAGCCAACAAAAACCCCAGTGCGGAAAACCCCACAACCCCCATCCCACTTCTGTAGCAAAGTGTCAAGATAATGGAGCTATACAAAATTTAAACTTAGGGAGAACCGGAGACCTTAGGGTGTTGCGCACAACTCACCCTCGGGCTGGACTGCATATGGCCACCACCCAGCTCACTTTTTAGCCCCTTTCTTCTCTAATTATTTGAAATACTGAAACCAAGTAAACAGATTTTAAATTTAACTGAAGTCAAAATAAGAAAGTAGGGACGGACAGAAACAGCTAGCCAAACCAAAAGCTTTTTTTTTTTTTTTTTTTTTTTTTTTTTGTCGGTAGACCAAGGTCTCCTGCAGTCCCACTGTCCTGGAACTCACTCTGTAGACCAGGCTGGCCTTGAACTCACAAAGATCCACCTGCCTCTGCCTCCCAAGTTTGCTAGGATTATAGGCGTGCGGCCACACGCCCGGCCAAACGCAAAAGGCTTTTTACAGAATGCTCTAAGCATGAATATTCTATTCAGGTATATTGACCTCTCTAACAGTGACACAGTCCCAGAGGGTTCAACTTTCTTCCGGAAAACAGCATCTCTGATTTTATAAAGGTAAGTCAACTCTTGGGCTCACGGACACTGACGGGATATCCTTACTTGGTTTCAATAGGAGAGAGTCAGTAAGAACAGCCCTACTAAATTTAGCCCCTGGGCTGACCTCATCACTAACCTGTTTCCTCTGCTGACAGCGAGAGAAGGCACAGCGGACACCATATAGACTGGGGCCACATCTGTAACAGGCACAGAGCTGTAGCCAAAAATGGTCACAGAGAACTTGCTATCTCACTCAGGAATGACCCTGTCATGAAGGTAAAACCCAGAGGACTTGTCCCTCGGTTCTTAGGATGTCTGGTTATGGCACCTACGATTGTATTCCCTTCCCCCATTCGTGTACCCAAATTGTAATGTAACTACAGTCATCAGCCAAATTCCAAGCTTTCCTGGAAGAAGAAAACACCAGAAACTGGATCCAACACAAAGCCTGAATATTTTTGGAGAAGTACAAGTTGAAACTGAATCAAATGGTTTCATTCAAATGACATTTTATTTTAATACTCAGATGTTCAGGAAAATAACTGAGCTATGGCCAGCTACAGCCCAGTGCAGGGCTGGGTGATGACACCAGCAATGGCCAGCTACAGCCCAGTGCAGGGCCGGATGACGACATCAGCAATGGCCAGCTACAACCCAGTGCAGGGCCGGGTGACGACTCAGCAATGGCCAGCTACAGCCCAGTGCAGGGCCGGGTGATGACATCAGCAATGGCCAGCTACAGCCCAGTGCAGGGCCGGGTGACGACATCAGCAATGGCCAGCTACAGCCCAGTGCAGGGCCGGGTGACGACACCGGCAATGGTTCCCCTCAGTGTGGGAAGTGAGAGTGGGACCTGCTGTCAAGTGAGAGTTGGGACAGGACAGGACAGGACGACAGGACAGGATGAGGAACACATGCACAAAGCCCAGAAGCCGTGCTGGGCAAGCTGGCTTTGGTGCTCAGACCCAGCTCAGAGAAGACCCAGACACAGGAAGAGGAGGTCAGAAGTAAGTTTCAAAGGAGGCTTGGGGTAGTAGGGCAGGGGTGAAGGGGAGGAAGGAATGGAATTCCTCCGGCTGCTGCCAAACTTCTCTCTTAATTCTTTCCCCTCCTTCTTTCCAGACAGTCCATTTCTCTTTTTTTTTTTTTTATTTATTTCTGTAGGTGATGAATGTACTGTCTGCATGCAAGTTTGTGCACCCGTGTCGTGTAAGAAGTGCCACGGAGGCAGAAGAGGGTGTCGGATTCCCCTTAACTGGAAGTTCTCCTGGAATTGGAGTTTCAGACGGTTCTCGGCCGCCATGTGGGTGCGGGGAATCGAACCCGGGTGCTCGTAAGAGCGGTCGGCGCTCTTAACCGCTAGGCCATCTCTCCAGCCCCCCATTTTTCTTATCACCTTCAATAAGGCTCTCAAGTGCCGACGAACTGTTTTTGGGGCTTTTGAATCACACTGCTCTCCTTCTCCCCCTTCATTATCCCATAAAACATCTATTAAAAGTCTGAACTGGTACTCAAGCAAAAACACAATGTCCCCTGATCACCCCCCACCCGTGATAGCCCTACAAGCAACTGAATGAAAACAGAAAATATTTCCAAGCTGACCAGTGTGATGCTACACGTGGTTCCAAGTACCAGTCCACAAGGGGAAATCTACAGGAGCATGTTTCAAAGCAGATGGAGGTGACCAGGCCCATTTCTGTATGAGTACAGGCACTACAGAATTCTACGTACACATCCACCCTTCTCTACCCTGCCCTCTGCTTTCCCTGAAACAGACTGCTTTTGGCAAGAAATAAATACGATTCAAATATGCATGCAGATACCTGACCCAGATTTAATGTTCAAAGAAAAATGTTCATAAAGTTACATCTTTGTGATAAAATAATTAATTAAGAGTAAGTACTTTTCATTATTTTACAACATGGTATTTCCAAGTGATCTCTATATTTTTTATTTCTTCGTTATTTATTGTGGTACTGGGAACTGAACCCAGGGCCTCTGCACATGCTTCTACTACCCAGCTGTGTCACAACACACAACTCTTCTTTAAGGAGTCCTTTAAAAATGTTTATATGGAAGAAAAAGAGAGGTTAGAAGGCAGAAAAATTCTGAAGCACTTAGACCCACAGTAGAGGTATTTTAGCTCTTAGTGAACCGAAGAAAAGCTGATGAGGCACGTGACTGAACAAGAAAGACCAAACGTGAGGTAGTTTGCATGTCTTCTCAAAGCACACACTAAAATAAAATGCCACACAGCAAGCTAAAGGGAGTCAGACACATACTTAGAAATTTAAGGTCAAATCACTCAGGTTAACAGGACTTGGATCTGTTCTCATCCTAACAGTAACGTCCCAGCTGCCCTCAACTTCTTCTAGAACAATAAGGAATGTAAAGAATAAACTCATGAATAAATAAATAGACAGCTTCTTCCTGCTAAATGCTTGCTGAAGACAAAATTAAATTATGAATGAGGAGACTGTGCCAGGCAGGTTTGGTAGTGGTTTGAGGTTTCTCAGAAGATGGACTGTTAGTTCCACACTGCCTACAAAAGTTCCCAGGCTGCTGCATTTGGTGTGGGTGTACTGACCAGAAGGTGCTAACTCGGAGGGCTGAGGGTGCCACTTCTACTCTTCCAGAAGCTCTCCAGGAGATGCTACATGCTTCCGGTCCAGTTTATACTGAGAAAACTGTTGCCTAAGTAAAAGACCTGTCCTTCTAGGACAGAGATTCATGTTTTTTCCCAGTTAGAAACATGTCTCAGAGCAGAAAGGAAGTGTTCATCTACTTCATTCTTATGAACCAACAAATGTCCTTATAGAAATGGCATCTACTCAAGCGGGTGTGTGGTGCACACACGCCTTTCATCCTAGCACTTGGGAGGCAGGGCAGGCGGATCTTGTGAGTTCAAGGCCAGCTGGTCTACAGAGTGAGTTCCAGGAAAGCCGGGACTACAGGGAGATCCCTGTCTCAAAACAGACAAAAAAAAAAAAAAAAAAAAAAAAAAAAAAAAAAAAAGAAATGGCATCCATTCAAGAGTGATCAGAACAGAGTCTACAGGTTTTCAGCAAGCTACACTCCCAACAGCAAGCGGCTACAAAGGAGTCCAAGGCTCAGTGCTCAGACGCCCACGTGAGTATTCACTGCTGCTGCCTACTGCCTGTCGAGCTTACCTTCTGGGAAAATTTATGATCTGTAAAGATTATGTCTATTTCTCAGAAACATTTACTATTGTACCTGGGAACTGCTAGTTTGTCATCGTTCCGTTTGCTACTCAAATACTGCCAGCACGTTGCCTAGGAAACCCTTCACGGACTCCTAACATTTAAGGCTCATAACTACAAATGTTCTCATTCTTCTCCTTACTCCTTCCTTCTGATGTCTCTTCTTTTTGATAACGGGCCCCATTCCCCTCGTCTAAATGCACATCCTGTGTGGTAGCACACCATCTCTGTCTTTGCTTCTGGAAGTTTTAAATTCCTTTTCATTTATTCTCCAAAGGACCACTTCTGAGGGACATGATGTGTCACTAGCTGGGAAACCACAGTTTCGCAATTGTAAAACACAGTGGAATATGGCATTAATGGAGGGACTGCTAATAACAGAAACTATTTGCTTTTTGGCACCAAATTAAAAGTAAATACTTGAGACCTCCACATCATACAGCAATAACAGCACAATGACAGTTCAGTGAGGAGATCTTAAGTTGAGAACGATAAATAAGAGTTGTTCTTGAAAGTAACAGTGCCATTTCAGTCGACCAGCAATATTCCAGTACCTCATCATAATCTAAACTGGATTTTGACTCTGTGTGTGCGTGTGTGTGCATGTGTGGATGTGCATGCGTGCGTGTGTGTGCAACAGGATTCATGTAGCCCTGGTTCACACTTGCTGTGTTGCTGAGGATGACTCTGAACTTCTCACCCTCCAGCCTCTACTTCCCAAGTGCTGAGACTCCAGCCGAGCACCCACTTCGAAAACTATTTTTCTTGAAGGATGAAGGACAAAGAACAGGTTGGTCAGTACCTATTCCTGACCTAAGTCACAGGACTTCATGTGTGTGATTAAGGGCTGGACAGGGGTGAGAGGCAACATACAAGATGTAGCAACTTCAGCGTGTTCCCCATGGGGAAAATGATGAAAGAGGAAGGGGTCGGTCAGCAGTGTTAAAAGTTAGTCCTCTAATTCGTTCTGATCAAATCTAGAGCTGGAAGGGGAAAGTTACAAAAGATGGGGATGCTGGACTTAGATGTGCTCCGAGAGAGACAACTGGGACTTTCCAAATCCTGACTGCAGGGCAGGAGACCTTTCTGAAATGTGGGCTCCTAGGAAAGAGCGCAGAAAGATGTGCCACTAACACTGAGGGCTCCTCCACATCTATTATGTCTTCACGCAAACACATTTCAGTCACATGTTCTGCTTTCCAATACGACATTCATATGAGGTCCACACACAGAGGAGATCTATTGGTTTATAAGAAAACAATTTCCAAAGGAGGACAATTTGCTTCTTTGGCAAGGGCTCAAAGCCAAGGACAGACTACTTTAACATACTCCTACTTTCTTACTGAAATGGAATCTTTTTATTTTTCAAACAAATTTAGCTCAATATGCATTTCCTCTAGACCTGCTTGGTATCAGATGCACTGTCAGTGCAGGCATTCAACAAGGCCTCTCCTTAAGAGCCTGGTACCTTGTGGAAGTGGGAGTCAGATGTCACACAGCAGGTACTGCTCTGGAGGGCAGGGACTAGATTTTAAATCAAGAACAGCATGTTACCACGCACACAAAGGAAGAAGACCCTCTTAAGAAAGCAAGCTTGAAGACAGCTATGGGCGCCAGAGGAAAGGAGGCTTTGGGGAACCCACAGTGTTTTGTAGAGCTGAGGCTCAGGGAAGAGAAAAATGGAGGTGCCGTACGGAGCCATGAAGGTCCAGGGTCTGCTAGGGATCCTGCTGTTGGTCTGGTGGCAGGAACTGAACCCAGGGTCTCTCCATTCCAGCCACAGTGCTTTGCCACTGTGTATATGCCAGCTGGGGTATTTTGAAGCTCACCCAGGCTGCCCCCCTTCAGCTGGTTCTCCAGTTCAGATAGGACTTGTGATCCTCCTGTCTCAGCCTCCCAAGCAGGTTTGAGACCTACACAACCAGGCCACGCTCCACCATGTTTGAAGTCTTAATTGCGATGATCATGGGATGATGGAAATGAGCCCAGGAGCCGGAAGAGGTGTGGTCACGGGCAGCATGCTGATACAGCTCACCTGCCCATCTGCACAGCTGTGTAGGCGTGGTCATGGGCAGCATGCTGGTACAGCTCACCTGCCCATCTGCACAGCTGTGTAGGCGTGGTCACGGGCAGCATGCTGGTATAGCTCACCTGCCCATCTGCACAGCTGGGTGACCCTAGATGCTCACAGACGTGTTTCTTCGACATGTTACATCTACATTTCCCTTTTAAATTAGACAGTCATACTCACATACTTATTTTTTCTTATACAAAATACATCATCCATAGTTCATAAAATCACATTCCACATGACAGTAAACATCTCAGGTAAATACTAATGAAGTCATCTTACCTGAACAAAGCTGCTCCACTTTTGTGTAGTTTAGAGAAACTATGTCATTGACCCATGCAATGATGTCATGCCTGCTCATCGTCTCCTGGGTTATCGAGGTAGAATACACATTGACCGCCATTCCCCAACTGGAAGGAAACAAACAAAAATAAGTTTGCTGACTCAGTCAAGGAGGGTTCTGCTGTGGGGCTCTCCCACAGAGCCTCTTAAATTGTGGACCCCACATAGGTGGTGGAATTACGTGTGTTTCTGAATTTAATTCAAAATCAAATGGGTAATCAACCCAAGGCGATCTGGACATCACTCGCCCGAACTGCATCACGAGACTTCACTGCACCCTTGGGTCTAAAACTTCTCGTTACACATGTGCATTTTGGACTACACATGCTAGCATGCCATGCAAAGCTAATGAACACCGCCTGGAACACATTGGCTCAGATTCGAGACTAGTGGTTTTGTTAAATTGCAGTGTACAAAGGATTCTGCTTTTATAGAAACGTAATGGGTTAATTATAGAAAACAAGACTTCAATATTTTCCTGTCACTCCCCAGTATGTAATCTTTGGATTGTATTGTGTTAGACAAACATGCACATCCATCTCATTAGTGTGCACATTTTTGTTCATCTTACTTTTTTTCTGTTTGTTCTGTTTTGAGGCAGGGTCTTACTATGTCACCCTAGTTGGCCTGGAACTCACTATGTAGACCAAGTTGGCCTTGGAATTGCACCGAGCCTTCTCCCTCTGCTTTTCTCAATGGTGAGATTACAGGCATGAGCCATCATACCAGCTTCATCTTAAATAAATGTTAAAATTACATATATATCAAAGAATTGTTTTTAAAGTAAAAGTTCTTTATGACTTCTTACCAGTAAATATTTGATTTGTATACCTATTTGACGTATCTATACGTGATGGTTAATCATGGGTGTCAACTTGACTGGACTAAGGAACAAATAAGAGAAAAAGGGTCTTCTGATTGGACCGCCTCAACCCGGATGGCCCACCCCAAATGTGGGCGTTACTTTCTGCCGACAGGCAGTATTTAAGGCCACGGCAGCGGGAGCTGGTCCCTTTTCTCCTGCGGCTTGCCTCTCTCATCTGGTGAGTTTGTCTTGCTGCTGTGATCAACCTTTCAGATCCCAGTGTGTACTGAGACCAGCAGATCTCCTGGAATCCATTCGGGCCTTCAGCACTAGATTGGGACTACTGAGACATCCAGCCTGCGGACTGAGCAGTTCCCTGGATTCTCGGCCTTTCCAGTGTGGTGCAGCTACTGTTGGACTCCTTGAACTGTCATGTGAGCAAATCAATAAATTGTATATAGCTATATATTCGTCCTGTTGCTTCTGTTTCTTTAGAGAACCCTGACTAATACACTATATATGTAGGCTCATGTAAAAATTTCTCCTGGGCCAGGTGTGGTGGTGCACACCTTTAATCCTAGCACTTGGGAGGCAGAGGCAGGCGGATCTTTGTGAGTTCAAGGTCAGCCTGGTCTACAGAGAGAGGTCCAGGCCAGGTGGGGTGACAGGGAAACCCTGTCTCAAAAGACAAAAAAAAAAAATTTCTCCTGTGAAGTGGGGTTGAGAGTGGAAAAAGTTTAAGAATCCCACTCTAGAGGAGGTGCAGCAGGCTGCTTTGAATACGCCCCTTAGCATCCCTTTCTCCCCTGTTCCACACATAATCCAGTTTGGATTCTATTTCATACATTTTTCATGCATTACCATTTTATCTCCCCTGTCTAGACTCAAAAGTTCTTCACTAAAATTCCTAATTGATAACACAGTGGAGTCTCACTTTTTAAAACCCCAAGTCAGTGTGAGGCATCAAGAAGTCCTCATAGCAGTGTGCACCAGGGCAATCTTGTAGGTTTTCTTCTCAAGGTTTGTTTTTATCCTCATTATTTTTTTTTATGCATGAGTGTTTTGGGTGTATATATGTAAGTGTACTATGTGTAATGCCCTTGGAAGTCAGAAGAGAGTCTCAGATCCCTTGGAGCTATAGTTACAGGCCACAGTGAGCTGCCCAGTGTGAGTACTGGTAACCAAACTGGGGTCTTCTGCTTTTCTGTCCAGCCCTGGCAACCTTGTATCTTTATACATATTTCACAGCACTTGCTGTCAGGGTCTTTCTTAGAGGTTGCTCATTCTAATAGGTTTATAGGACCAAAGTTAAGCCTGGGTAAAGCTTCACAATTATATAAAATTTGTAGAATAATTATATGTATATATGATAGTCATTATTAAATTTTATTTTACAAATAGATGCAAAAAATAGAGGAAGCAGAATAACACTCCACTAGTGTCTGCCTCGGGTTCAACGACAATCGCTACTCAGTCAAGTCTGTTTTACTTACATTCCCATCAACCCCCCTCTGCTAATCCCACTTCTAGCCCTGAAGGCCAGAATATTTTGGAGTAAATGCCAGGTATCATATCATTCCAATTACAGATGTTTCAATGTGTGTCTCTAAGAGATAAAGACATAAAAAACCTAAACCACAAATATGGTAGTATTATCACACTAAAATGAGAATAGTTAAAAAATTTAATTTATGTGTATGAGTGTTTTGCTTACATATATGTGAACCTATGTCCATGTTAATACCTGTGGAAGTCAGAGGAGGGCATCCAACCCCCTGGAACTGGAGTTACTGATGGCTGTAAATTGCCACGTAGGTACTGGGAACTGAACCCAGGTCTTCTGCAAGAGCAGCAGTGCTCTTAACCACTGGGGCAGCTCCAAGAATCATTAGTTAATATGCCAAGTAAGGATTACATGGGCTTGCAATTTTGCTTGTGTGAACCTGAAATCATGTAAGGGTCACATACTGTTTCCTTGATAGCTTCTTTCACTTTCTATTGGCTTCAGGGTTCTTCTTTGTTTCTGGTCTTTCTTTGTAAATTCTATTACTGCTGCTGAAGGAATCATGGTTTTCTGGCAGAAGTTTCCAAATGTGGATTTTCCCACTCTGTCACACTGCTGTGCTTTAACATATTGCTCTTTTTTTCCTATACACACTATAATTTGCCTATAATTTGGCCAACAGGTTTTAACTAATTCAGGCCCTAATCAGGTGAAGTGGATGAAAGATTCCTTCATGCATCGATTGGACTTCCATTAGAATGAAGAGAATGTCTGACCCTTTCTGTCATATTGTTAATTGCTGGGGTACTTGCCTAGATCCAATAATTCATTAGCAACTTCAGAGTTATTGTCTGTCATTTACTCTTTTAAAAATATTTTGTTATTTTACTTTATGTGTATGAGAATTGCCTGCATGTGTTTAAGTGCACCCATGTCATGCAATGCCCAGGGAGGTCAGAGAGGTGTTGGATCCCCTGGAACTGGAGTTACAGACTCTTGTTAGGTGCCATGTGGATTCTGGGAATCGAACCTGGGTCTTCTGCAAGAACAGCCAGTGCTCTTAGCTACTGAGCCATCTCTTCCAGAGCTGTCCTTCATTCTTGATTTATGAGCTGTAGTGATTCTACAAACAGCAGTTCCCTTCGGAGGAACCTGAGGTTCAGATCATGAGCAAAAGACAGGATCAGATGCCTGTGGCTTCTCTCTTTCTTTCTTCTCTTTCTTTCTTCCTTCCTTCCTTCCTTCTTTCCTTCCTTCCTTCCTTCCTTCCTTCCTTCCTTCCTTCCTTCCTTCCTTCCTTCCTTCCTTTTCTTCTGGCTTTTTTGAGACAGGGTCTCCCTGTAGCCCCTGTGCTAGGATTAAAGGTGTGCACCACCACACCTGGCTTAAAGACGGTTCTTAGCTACCGTGTGGGTGCTGGGAATCGAGCCTGGGTCCTCTGCAAGAGCAGTTGGTGCTCTTAACTGCTAAGCCAATCTCTCCAGCCCCAATGGCTTCTCTTTAACAGTTTCCAAGTAAAGATGGAGTCCCTAACACTCTCTGGACAGTGAGATTTTTGTTTTTATTTTATGGAGTATAATTACAAAGTCATGGATTTTTAGCAAACTTGGGTATGTTTTAATTCATTGCAGTTTATGTCTTGACTGATAAAAGATATATTGCCCTAAAACATATGTGTGTGTTTATTCAGATTGGCTTTTCAGTTCTTTTGACAAGGTCCCTAGTGGCCTTTGAAACTTACTTGTTTTCTAGTGGGACAAGATGTTCCAGGCTCTGCTTTTTAACTTTCCTGCTTCTGACCTAAAATCAGTCATTTCTCCAAGGGCCCTTAACTCCTTTCAGCAACAGAGAGTATTCAGTGATAGAGAAGTAAAATTTTAAGCATGACTAGATAGAATATCAAAATCTATAGTTTATAGGTTTTTATATAAAATCCACATATTTATTAAAGAGTTGTGCTTGGAGTTATTTATTTTAATTATAGCAATAAAAATGTGCTATCTGTTTCAAACTGTTAAATGAAAGAGCTTATTCGTAAACATATAAAGAGCCATCCAAACCTCCTCAGCAGCACACTACATTCTATTTTCCTGAAGATGTGAAAACAGCCTCCTAGCACTGGATGGACTCCCAGATAATGTTAACAAGGAGGATTATTTTTCTACACTGTTCTTAAAGGTTCTTTTATATTTCAGTCAATAGTTTCCACTGTTTTCTTTAAATTATCATTTATCAAACAAAATCATTTACTTAAAAAATGTAGTCATTTTTTTACCATCTTTATAAATTATATAAAATTATGGATAAAGAGTTCAACATTTAAAGTATTATGAACTGCTACAATTTTTATATTCTGACATAACTTTTGGCATTCCACGTGCTTTTCTATTTTTTTTTCATGTGGCAATAAAAAGCCTTTGCATTTCCAGGCAGTGGACGACTGATGGAGGTGAAGTGTCACGGCCCAGGGTTGTTTGAGGTGGCATCAACCCAACCAGGACGGAAATTCTGCTTCAGACAATTTAAGAACAAAACTAAAGTTGGGTGTGGCGGTTCACGCCTTTAATCCCATGACTTGGGAGGCAGAGCCAGGCACATTCTGTGGCCAGGCCAGACTACATATGGAGTTCTAGGCCAGCCAGAGCTACATAATGAGAGATTGTCTCAAGACAAAACAAAACAAAACAAAACAAAACAAAACAAAACAAAAACAAAATCCAGAAAAACAACGAAGACAAAAACAAAACCCAGAAACAAAATAAAACCACAGAACACGAAGTGGGGAGGCCACAGACAGAGGTATGTTGAACAGACAACTGGCATCACAGAAAGAATGGTCTGTGGTCTCCTGAGAGGAGGCAAGAGAACACAACAGGTAGGTTACTCAGCAGCTTAAAAAAAAAAAAAAAAAAAAACCATGGGAACAAAGAAGTGAGTGGCAGCAGTCTACCAGGGGATGTCACTGTCCTGCAGGTCTGGGGTGACAGCATTCACTCAGGGAAAACTGCCTGTTCATAATCCATTTCAGCCACCAAGGCAAGCAAAGGCTCTCCAAGCCTAGAAGCGGCTCATTAGGATGGCCTGGTAGACAACAGAAACAGAGCTGGGCTGCGCTCTGGAAAGCTCTGGTTAATGAGCTACCAGGCTCACTGCTCTGAACTCCACAGACTGTCTGGTCTCCAATCAATGCAGCTGCAGTCCCAGGAAAAGCCAGAGTGGGAGGAACTTGGAAAACTAGGTTAGTGGTAGGTCAGGGGGAGGTGACCCCACAAAAGTCTGGAGTAGTCTGCCATTTCCTACATCAGAACATGGACAGCACATTAAACACACTTTGAATCAACAGCAACAGGATAAATGGTTAATCCCCATCACCGTCAGCCACGATGACTGGAATGTTCTTAGTCTATTTCCCAAACCTTCCCCACCAGGGGCTCGTTTCTGCTTTCACGTCACGTGCGTTCTGCTGTGCTCACCCCGATCCTCAACACCTCTTCCTCCACCCTAACAATCCTCTTTTCTGGTTGCACAGCCTGCAGCCACACTCACACTCACATACATGAACACCGAAAGGCAGGATCTGTATCACCTTTCAGATGCTTGCTTTTCCTGAAAATTTCCCAATTTCATTTATTTGAGCCGAATCAAATTCCCCTGTGTGTACACAACACATCTTCATTCTCCACTCGTTTGCTGATGGACATGTAGGTGGCTCCATTTCCTTGGATTGTGAAAAATGCAGCAATAAATGTGAATGTCCAAGGATTCCCATGGTAGGATACGAAGTGCTTTGGGTGCATGTTCACGAGTGGTACAGCTGGGTCATGTGCCAGCTCTATTTTTAGTTTTTTGAGAGAGCTCTGTACCGATTTCCATAACAGCTACATTAGGAAACACTCCTACCTGGAGTGAATAAGGAGTCCTCTTCTACCCACATCCTCGCCAGCACTTGCTGACAGCTCTGGACTGGCACACGCTGTACCCTGACGGGAAGTGCCCTTGTAAACTTTCAGCATGTCACAGGGCAGGTGTAGGTGTGTGTATGTGTGTGTGTGTACGTGTGTGTCTGTGTGTGCGTGTGTCTGTGTCTATGTGTGTGCGCATGCGCATCTATTCCCAACCACCATCATCATGTCTCTTCACGATTCCTTCAGCCACCCTTTTCTTCTACAGATACAATTTCAGCATATTCGAACACGGAGAATCCCAATCACTAAAAGCAATTTACTGGAAACTGGTTTTCATACTTTTCCAAACATTAACTCACTTGAGAGAGTAGTAAATCCTAATCCTTCCATAGGCACACGAATCCTAAGATTGCATTATGATAACTTGCTTCTCAACCCACAGGACCTGCCTACTGGGACTGTCGTGTGGTTATCAGCACAGCAAGTTTTCATCACCTTAGGGCAGACACTGCACGCTGCTCTATGAGGAAAGCAGGACAGGAGTCACATTCCTCCTGTATAACCATGAAGGGATGCCTGCCAGGGAGACAGACCTTCATTCCAAGATGCCTGGCCTTACTGCCACCACACACACACACATACCCCACTTACAGTTGCAATTACAATTCAAAATGTCTTTTTTTTGGAGACATGGTCTCACTATGTAGCCCTGGCTGGCCTGGAACTTGCTATATGGACCAGGGTGGGCTTGGACTCACAGAGATCCACTTACCTCTGCTTCCCAAGTCCTGGGATTAAAGGCATATAATATCATGCCTGGAAAAAAAATGTTAATTTTTTTAACTAATTTCCAAAGACTCAATCAAGAAAATAACTGTGAAAAGCAAGGTCACACTGTACATTGCAGAATAAAGAACTAATATCCCACAGAGTGCTGATGCTCATGTTTGGCTCTTAAGTGTGTCTTTAAGGTAGAAATGACAAGTTATCATCAGATGACCTGTTCTGGTCATCTGATTTCGTGGTGTGGCCATTCTGACCAGGCGATGGAATCTCACAGGAGATTCAAGCAATGTCAAAGCACTGTATACCACAATATATTTATACTCTGCTTGAGAATGTTTGAATGCCTTTCTAGGAGGGTAGAAATCTTTTTCTCTCTTAGTAGGAAAGAAAAACACACAGAAAACAAAATTCCTTATGGCACAATCCTGAGCACTCTGTGGACCTACTTCAGAAACAGGACAGCTCCAGCTAGGCCCAGTGTCCTGCTAATTTTGCTTACTTTCACCCTGCATTTGACATTGGATGGTGGGGCTGGGCAGAGAGCTACAGCAAGTTTATAGTTTGCAGTAATCATTGAGCCATATAAAATTAGACATTGCATTTCTGCTTACTAAAACCAATGGAATTTTCTGTGAGTCAAAAGATGAGTTACCCTGGACCAGGGCTTGGGAAGCCCCAAACATGGAAATCAGAACGTTAATTCTACTGCCTTACCAGTAATGGACTATTAAAACTCAATTATAAAATTATCTATAATTTTGTCCAATAACAAATTTGGCAAGGTTTGTGGATTACCGTGGGGGTCCGTTCTTCAAATTAAACACAAATTTGAAACGTCACTGAGTTTGTGCAATAACGGAAATAACTCTTCATGTAATTTGTTCTCTCTCTCCACGTCACCCCACTCTGTACCCACAAAGACCACCACAGCCATGCTGCCTCGTCTTCTCTTCATACTCCTGCAACAATAGCCTGGTGCTTCACAGCTCCCCACAGCAGGGTTGGTGACGGGTCAGGTGTGCCAGTGCCCACCTCCAGTCCTGCTTTCAGAGCATCCACAGAAGGATTGGAGAAATTAATTCGAGAATCAAGGCATGTGGAGTCTATTTTGATTCTTTTTAACAGCTAACGTCTGGGTTTGCAGGCTTCCCAAGTTTAGACATGGCCATCTGGGGAAGAACAACCCTCCATACGCTGCCATGGACTCTGGCTGCCGTGGACTCTCTTCTGCTGCTCTGGGCTGAGGCTCTGTTTGCTTCCGTTTGCCCCAAGCCCACTTTGAAAGTGAACCATTAAAAGGCATTTTGGATGTAAGTTACCTTCTTTAGGTCAGGGAGTCTGCACGCAGCCTGAAACTTCACATTTGCTATAAAATGCTCAGAAGTTTTTACCCATTCATGCCAGCGTCTTCGGCCACATGCTCTGTGCTGGCAAGGCTGGTGTTTGGGACTGTCTGTCTTCTCTCAAAACAATCTCTATTTTCAGCAATTTCAGGGGGAGGAGGAGTCCATCACCAGGAGTCTAAGAAAAATACATCTCCACCCAGTTTTCCATAAATGAAACAGAGCAGACAGGAAAAGGCATATAAAAGTATGCTATTTCATTACTAGCGCCCCACTGAAAGGCACTGCAGACTGACCTGGTATTAGAGTGCATTTCAAAGTGTCTTCTATGTGAGGGCAAAGTAAAGCCACCCAAGAATCACTTCTGTCAGCCACCAGCCTTGCACTTGGCTTCGGTAAAGGCTGCCCCGTCAGATCACAGCATGTTCTTTGGTTAAGGTTTTTAGGACTGGCGAAGCTGGCCGATGCCCCCAAACCCGATGAGGAGTGGGGCCGTGATTCAAACCTGTAAACATGAGCTTTTTACTCAGAAGGATCTTTTAGGGTTGTCCTAATAAAGGCAGCTGTTTTATGAACATATCTAAGTCTCCACAAATATGTTAAAAGAGATTTTATCAAATTGCTGATACAATACTTACAAGGTACTTTTTCTACAATAATTTTAAACATATTTTGAAGGAAAAAAAAAGGGGAGGCATGTAAACCCACAGATGAAGACAGCAAAGGGACAAATGTCACAGTCCTCTCAAAGATCCGCTCTGCCTTGGAATCTGTGCTGCTAACCTGGGGGTGGGGGGGAGACTCTGCCTCACTCACATGTCTGCATTTTCCTCTAAGTCCTGTGACAACCCACACAGTCCTGGCTCCCCCAGAACAAAAGGTTGGTGTTAGTCTCCCATGGCTCTCTCATAATGAACCGGGTGTCTGTAGGGAACGGCGGTGTAAATGTGTGCCCTGAACCAGAAACTTCCCTGCCTTTCAGCCAGCATAATTCATCCTCCAAACTCAGCGGCCTCACCAAGGAAGGACTATTGGCCAGACCAATCCCCATGGGTCACTCTGTCTTTATTCCTGACCTGTGTGTGCCGGGAGGGGTAAGATCTGTCTGA
Organism: Rhizomys pruinosus; assembly: GCA_009823505.1. NCBI lineage: Eukaryota > Metazoa > Chordata > Mammalia > Rodentia > Spalacidae > Rhizomys > Rhizomys pruinosus. The sequence continues at coordinate 300,555 of VZQC01001903.1, forward strand.
AGACAGAGATAGGATGAAGGGAACAGGGAGCTCCAGAGAGTTTGACTGAAAGAAAAACCTTGACAAGACACTAGCTTCCCAGAGAGAGGTTACCAACACTAGGGAGCCCACTGACAACTGTGTACTTCTGTATACATTCAGCCTCCTGTGCTTTACTCCTGCAGGGCTTTAGGCACGTGATGAGACGAGACAGAGGAGAGGCAAACTGCAGCAGAGGGGGCAGGAAGGGCCTCCTGGGGGAGGGGCAGGAAGGGGTACAGAGGTCTGAGCTCAGTACCAGTCACCAAGGATAGAAAGGAAACATCTGGCACTGCCCACAGTTGCTTAAACATAGATACTGAACTATGTATGCTCTTTTCCTCTGAAATTAGACATCTGTGATTCAAAACCAATGAAGAGAACCAGCGAAAGGAAATTCAGACGAAGGTGCTTTGACAAGCAGATTAAGAAAATCCTGCATTTCAGTAAAGAGCTGGGCTGCTTGCTATATTCTAGGTTTTTCTAAGCTATATTTTTATTAAAAATATTTATTTTAATTTTATAGGTGTGTTTTCCCTGCAAGCATCTAAGTGCACCTGTTTAGATCGGAAGACGGGATCAAATCCCCTGTAACTCCATGTGTGCTGAGAACCGAACTCAGGTCCTCTGCAAGAGCAGCCAGTGCTCTGAACCACACTCATGTGTCCAGCCCCCAGGCTGTCTACTACTGCTGTATCAGCACACTGTTACCATTCACTGCTTTAGCTTTTATTGTAAACAAAAAGTTTTGCTTAGCCTATTTAAACTTATAACTCCTGCTAATAACTGCCACTTTTCAAGAGAATGAACAGAAAAAATAACCACGGTGCCTGCCCTTTTGACATTACCTTTAAAAACGTTTTTATCTTGCTATATATACTATCAAGGATTCTATTTGTGTGTATGTGGGGGGGGTGGGAGGGTTGTCCACACAAAGGCTGGGGGAAGACGTGGGGTAACCAGCTCAACCACTGTCTTCATCTTATTCCCTTGACACAGGGTCTCTCCAAACCTGGAGCTAGACTGGCAGTCAGCTGTCCCCAGCAATCCTCCTGTCTCTAACACTTTCCATGTAGGTGCTTAGGATTTGAACTCAGATTCCAGTGCTTGCATGGCAAGCACTTATTCACTGAGCCATATCTCCAGCCCCTTTATTAGTTTTTAAAATATAGTATGACAATGTACATATTTCGGCAACTATCTGCAAAATGAGGTCCCATAAATTGCTCTGCATATGTATCCCCCATCTTTAACAGCTTGTAGGTGTCTGCAATGACCTCATCAAATACTGTCAGTAGGTGTCTCCTGCATGTGGAACTCCACTTCTCTACCCACCAATTAAATGGGAAAAAATGAAATTTCCAGATGCTAAATATAAGCTGACTTTTAACTCAGAATTAATCTGAGAGCTATGACCCTGAAATGAATCAGAAACTTGACTCTTATCCAAGAAATAAGGCAATTCTGGAATTCTCAAAAAGTTCTTTGTGGCATTCATAATGTATGAATGAAAGTTAACTGCACATAGTGAGATGGAGAGAGTAAACGGCGGAGGCCACACACACGGATGCACACAGCATGCATTCATTTTTCTCTCGCGCGCTCTCTCTGGGCACACATCTCTTCATATGGTCAGAAATGCAGATGGTTATTTGCCTAAATATCCATCTGTTCCAAGCAGTGGGTGGCTTTGTCCATGTTCTGAAAATAATCCCAATGACCCAGGACTCGTTCCCATGGCACGGGACTTGGCTGGTCTCCTCAGGGCACCAATTTTTGCCCAGCAGCCCCGCCTACCCTCTTGGCTCCCAGTATACCCACTCCTCCTCCACCTTATGCCTTCTGTTTGCTTCCCCAGCCCAGCTTGGCCTTGTTCCCACTCACTCTGACCTTCGCTCTCTCCCAGGACCTTAAGCACTTTCAAGTCAGGGGACAGCTGCCCCCGCCCAGCAAGGCCCCTGCTCAACATTTCAGGACATGGATGCCCTGGGTACATGTGGGATCAGGCTCAGCTGTTCATCCACACAGTAAAATCAGGTCCATAAGACACAGCAGAAGAGCGTGTGGCCATCAAACAGATGCGCTGTCACCAGGTAAAGCCCCGTGGTGGACCCTCCCTGGTGGGAGCATTCCTGGGTCCTGGTTCTGAGCTCTTGGTGCTGCTTCTCAGCTTGGCCGTCTTCACAGTAGGTCCTCTAGAAACCTCCTCACAATGAGCATGGCAGCTCCCAGGCGAATCCTCAGAGATGTCCAGGGCTCAGGGCTCGGGCAAAGAAAGAGAGGCTCTTTCTGGCACTTGGCACCACCACTTGCATCTCATGCTTCAGGTTTGGCTCCAATGTCAACTCCTCAGCAAGCCCTCCCTGCCCACTGAGCGGCCTCTGCAGTCGCTCTTACATGCCCTCCGTGAACCGATATAACATCTGTGACTATTCTGTTTCCGATATAACATCTGTGACTATTCTGTTTCCGATATAACATCTGTGACTATTCTATTTATTCTCCACCCACCACCTCCTGGACCTGAATGCAATCTCTATGATGGCAGGAAGTTTAGAGTACACATCTTATTGACAGCTCTACCTCCAGGATGTGCACAAAACTATCAGTCCATGCTGAATGAATGCATGTGGGGGAGAGTTTAGTGGGGGAAAGGGCAGTAACAGGAAGCTAAAAATCACAGCATGCAGGCAAAGGTCCCTCGCGCCCTGTGCTGTGTGAGGCAGTGAAGAGGGAATAAATTAGGGCTGAGTGGATTAAAGGACTTTGACTTCTGTGTCCAGAAAAAAAGTGAGGAATATGCATCCTTCATTCTGGAGCACAGCCAGGTAGCGCTCACGGCTGCTCACGGCTACAGGAGAGCCCTGCTCCAGGACTCGAGGGCTCCAGCTAGGCAGCGCTCACGGCGGCTCCAGGACTCGAGGGCTCTGGCTTAGCTCTGGAGCCCGCATCAACTGTCGGGTAAACCTGGGCACATACACGGGATGAACACGGCACATACAAACTTGGCTTCCACATGGGATCTCCTCTTCTTCACTGGTGAGGCACAGAATGGAGATCCGTTATAGTAGGGAGCAGTTACTCCAAGCTCCCCTATGCCCACTGTAAAAGCAAATCTGGGATTTCTCATTTTGTCCTCCCAACAATACCACACTGTATCTGCCTTTACACCCCAAGATGCTACAGGCTCAGGCTCGTGAGGTCTGGGGGCTCGAGAGGTCACAACTGTCCGGTAGCAGAGCTGGGATCTGGACCTGGGACTGATTCCAGGACCGCTCTTACTCAAACCCTCCTTGCTCTGTCTAACATGCCATGGGGTAAAGGGGAAGGAAGACAATCCCTAATGAGACAACTGTGGCCTCCAGGAGAGCCATTTTCCCTTGAACTTGTTATCAAATCCTCTTCTCTTTCTTTCCTCCCTCCCTCTATCTGTCCCTCCCTGGGCCCTGAGTAGCTTCAGAAGTGCTCTATCATACAGCTACATTCCCAGCCTTCTTTTTACTTTTTATTTTGGGATTAGGGTGGCCTTGAACTCATTATGAAGCTCCAGCAGGCATCAACCTTGTAATCCTCCTGCCCCTACCTCTCAACAGCTGGGACTACAAGTCTGCACTATCAGACCCAGCTCTTCATTTTAGACTTAAACCATGATGATCTTTAAACATACATTTCCATGAAGAAATCCCTCAACAGTAGAGACCGGGTGAGATCAACTTGGTTTATTGCTGGGAATGTTTTCTGGCTGGAGCACCTGGCTCTGTTACATGCAAGGAATGCTAATATTCCAGAAACTGCTTTTACATTTTTTATTACTACATATTTTGGAGCCAAAGTCTCTCAATTTACTTTTTGTGGTAGATTAGTCAAATGGACAGATGCCACATATACTTCCAATTAGATTCTTTTCAAAGCTAATAAGAGTTTGGATTATATTAACTATGTTTAGAATAATATATTCTTAAAAACTGTATCTTTGGTATTTCACTCAAAGTCTGGCACCATTCCAAAGGTCTGTATTTTCACTATGATAAAATTAATTTTAAACACATGAGAATATTTTGAAATGGAAATGAAAATGAAGTATCAATAAAATTGAATCTGTAATGGGACGATTAAGTGCAGGATAGCATTTAAAGATGTTCTAAACTGGGTTAGAGATATCCACATCCCCCCAGTTCTACTTGTGCACCCTGTTCTAATTCTTTGCAAAGTGGGCTCTAACCTACAATCAAACAAGAAATTTTCCAACTGGGAAACAGCATACTGTTAGACTTCTCAACTTTTGCCTGTCATCGGCAAGATACTGAACAGGTTCCTCTGCTTCTCTGATTCATGAGGCCATCTACAAAGTTTATAATTGGGAATTGTGTAAATGAACTACCAAAAAAATCACAAAAAATATCTCATAAAGAAAGCTTATGATTGTGTCGTGCCACATTCTTGGCTTCTTGGGTGCCTGTGGCCCGCAGGCTGCATGCTGGACATCCCTGCTTGATCATCTATTCCAGGCCCACTGAACGGTCCCAGAGAGCACTGTGTAAATGGCACACAAGATGAGATGAGCATGTCGATAAGCAGGGAAATTCTGGTCACTGTGATGGCTGAGTGGAGCTGGGTGAGGCTGCGGCTACAGCTGGGGGGGTTCTATCAGACCCAGGAGAGTCATTTCACTGCCAGTTCATCAGGGCATCACCCCATGCTGCCTTTCACCAGGGTTTACTGTCATTTCGCACAGTCTCACCCCAGGACTGGAGGTCAGAGTTCACCCTTCTTTCCACATCACTACATGAGTGACTACTCTTGCTGCTGCGACAAAATATTGAACAGAAGCAGCAGCTCGGAGAGGATTTGTTCTGACTCTGGTCAGAAGAGACACAGTCCATCCTGGGGGAAGCCATGATGGCCAAGTCTGCTGTCAGGACACAGAGAGCAGTGGACGCTGGGCTCGGCTGTCTTCCACCTTTTTTCCTTTTCTCAGTCTGGGACTCCAGCCCGTGGAACAGCACTGCAGACACTCAGGGTGGAAAAACCCACACGCACATTCCTGAGGTGTATTTCCTCAGTGATTCTAAATCCCATCAGGTGACAACAAAGATTAGACCACAACTAGTTTCCTGTTTGTTTACACACACACACACACACACACACACAGATTGGAGAGGTAGTCCAGTAGGTAAGGTACTTGCTGTGCAGCACATGCAGCTGGGCCACGGAAGCAGGAGTGTGCTATCCCAGTGCTCCCTCACTGAGATAGGGGGTGGACACAGGAGAAACCCTGGAAAAAAGCTACAACACTCAGCATCAGTGTGTTAGCACTACGGTTCTCAAAGGGAAGGACAAAACCTAGCACTTGAGTGGGTAAGAATTATGCCATGTTCAAACTGGATCTGGTACAAAAATAAGTGAGTACACTCATGCTAAGATCCTTAATTTGGGGATGAGGGGAAGAGAGGGGCTTGACACTAATAGAGGCAGTATTTTTATTTTTTGGCTTTGCTTATTTTTACTTAGTGTGTGAATATGCTTGCCTGCATGCAAGTGCACCTATGTTGTACGATGTCCCCAGAGGCCAGAAGAGGGGTTTGGATACTCTGGAACTGGAGTCATGGGTGTTGTTAGCTGTCATATCGGTGCTGGGAACCCAACCAGGGTCCTCTGTAAGAGCAGCCAGTGCTCCTAACTGCGGAGCCAACTCTCCAGGTTCTAGAGGTAGCATTTTAATATGGGTGATTCACGGTCCCTACTAAACTTAAGAGTGTTTTACTAAACTTGGGATTCTTTATTAAGTTTTTGTTTTACTTGTCTGTATGTGTGGGGTCCACACATATGAGTGTGTGGGGTCCACACATACGAGTGTGTGGTACCAACCCTTAGAGGAATATCCTGGCTGTCTTCGTTCTGTGGCTCTCCACCTGACTGCCATGAGGCAGCCTCTCATTGCTACTTTGGGTAGGCCAGCTAGTCAGCGAGCAAGCTCCTAGGATCTGTCCATTTCTGCCCAGGAATACTGGGGTTACAGACATGTACAGCTATGCCCAGCATGTTTTTCAAATTTAAATTATTTTAAAATGTAACATTTAGAGAATTTCGTACAGGAGTACTGTATTTACATCCTTTCCCTGTCTCCCTCTTTACCTCCAACTCCTCTCACATGCCCACCCCAACTCTCTCAAATTCATGCCGTCTTCATCAGTTACTGTTATAAATGAACACACACACACACACACACACACACACACACACACACACGCCCCTACTGAGTCCACTTAGCATTGCTCCCATGTATATACATTTAGGGCTGATCACTTGGGATTGCATAAGCCATCAGGGGCTTGCTCCTGGAGACAACCGGTTTTCCGGATCGGCAGCTATTGATTGCTGTAGCTCTCCCTCCACCCAGAGCTGTCCTCACTGGCCTCTCAGCTAGCGTTGTCACTGCGCAGGTTTTGTTTGGACAGCCATACTGATGAGATCTCATGGTGCGGCTCTCCTGTTAGGTCTAGAAGACACTGTCTAGCAGTGGGTGTCCTGGCCCTCTGGTTCTTAAAATCTTTCCACCTACCCCTTCTGGAATATTCCCTGAGACGTACTTGGGCGTAGGGACTGCACTGACTATATATCTATTGGGAGTGAGCATCCCATGGTCACTTCTCTGCATTGTGAGCAGCTGTGATCTCTGTAATAGTCTTGACTTGCTGTAAAAAGAAGCAAGCTTCTTTGGAGAGGAGTGAGAGCTATTTTACCATATCTTTTTTTTTCTCAAGGGCTCTGGGGATTCTAATTCAGGTCCTTATGCAAACACTCTTACCTCTGACCAATCTCCTCAGCCCCAGACTTTGCATTCTTAAAGACAAAGGGCAGTTGATTAACTACTGAACTGCTGGAAGAAGGAGCAGGAAGTCAGGTCACATGGCACGTGCTAACTGGGAGCAGAGGAGTCAGGTCACACGGACACATGCTAACTGGGAGCAGAGAGGAGGAGTCAGGTCACATGGACACGTGCTAACTGCTGCTCAGCATTTGGGCCAATACGAACAGATGAAACTCATAAAAAGTGTCCCCATCCTGTCACTGTGCCTAGTTTCTAGGTTCCTGGGATCAATGTGACATATAAATTTTTAAAAATTTTAAAAATTAGGTTTGAATTCAGCGATTAATAGTCCTAACTTATTTTTGGCCTTTCAAACTTCAGCCAAAGACCTAATGCCACTGTGTTGACCTAGGTTTCTATTTCACTTTACCCGTTTCAGCCTCAGATGCTGTTGCAATCAAGACAGTATGAAGCAAAATAAAAGTCCAGTTCCACAAAGCACCAATCAACTCATGTATCTGTGTGTGCAGAGATGCTAAAAGATCAATTCTTATTTAAAATTAGGGTTCAAATATCTCATAACAGTTTGATGAAGCAAAGAAACAACAGTTTACGTCTTAAAAATGTCAAAGTGCGGCTGGAGGGATGGCTGAGCAGTTAGGATCACTGGATGCTCTTGCAGAGGATCCGAGTTTGAATACCAGCACTCACACAGTCCATATCTCCAGTTCCAGAGAGTCCGTAACACCCTCTTCTGTCCTCCAGGGAGACTGCACAACATGGGTGCACTTACGTTCATGCAGGTAATTAATATACACATAAAATTTAAAAATAATTCAATAAAGAAAACCTTTTTTAAAGATGTCAAAGTGCTACTTTTTTTTCCTTTTTAAAATTTTTATTATTAATTTTATTTATTTCTGTATGTGTAGGAATGTACTGCCTGCATGCAAGTTTGTGCACCCGTGTCGTGCAATGCCGCGGAGGTCAGAAGAGGGTGTCGGATTCCCCTGGAACTGGAGTTCTCCTGGAATTGGAGTTTCAGACGGTTCTCGGCCGCCATGTGGGTGCTGGGGATCGAACCCGGGTCCTCTGCAAGAGCGGTCGGCGCTCTTAACCGCTAGGCCATCTCTCCAGCCCCCCCTTTTTTTTTTCCTTTTTAAAGACCGTGTCTCACTGTGTGTACCTCTGGCTAGCCTGGAACTGGCTATACAGACCAGGAACTGGTTTTGAACTCACAGAGATCTGCCTGTCTCTGCCTCCCAAGTGCTGAGATTAAAGGTATATGCTACTATCCTTGGGTTACTTTTTCTTTCCAAAAAGTTTTTTATGTGTTAAAAATGTGTAAATTTCACTACAAAAAAAGCAGAAAATAGCCAGGTATGGTGGTACACACCTTTAGCCCCAGTGCTCAGAAGGCAGACAGGCAGATGTCTGTGATATTGAGGCCAGCCTGGTTTACATAGTGAATTCCTGGCCAGCTGGTGCTACAGGGAGACCCTGTCTCAAAAAGACAAAAAAGGGATGGCTCAGTGGTTAAGAGGACTGGCTGCTCTGGCAAAGGTCTTGGGTTCTATTTCCAGCACCCACATGGTAGCTAACAACCATCTGTAACTCCAGTTCCAAGGGATCCAATACCATCTTCTGACTTCCATGGGCACCACGTGACACAGGTGCACCTACCTACATGTAGGCATTACACTCATACACACAAATAAAAAATAATAAATAAAAAAGCAGAAAACACAGAAAAAATAAAATTGAAAAAATTAAAAGTTTCCATTATTGAGGGTAGGGATTAAGGTTGGTATCTACCAAGTAAAATGCCATTAATTTTGATTTCCAATACACACACACATACACACACACACACACATAAACACACACACACACACAAGCTATTACTTCATCTCAAGCCCTTATCTTTCTAAATTTCTTTTATGTAGCCAGGCATGGTAGTGCAGGCCTGTAGTCCCATTACTTGGGAGGTAGAGGCAGGAGGATGGAGACTTCGAGACTGTCTTTGGTCTATTGTGGGTTCAAGGTGAACCTAGGCTACAAGGGGCTTGGTCTCTCAAAAAGCAAAACCCAAAAAATTTCTTGTACATGTTGTGGAGGAACAATATATGCATTTTCAAATACCTACTTTAAAATGCGGTCATATACACTCAACACTTGTGTATATATACATATATTCTTCTGTTCATACAGTGATGAAGACTGTCCCATCTCCCAAATTCCTGTGTACCTGGAGCCTCAGAATATGACCTCATTTGCAAACAGGGCCTCCACAAATAGGATTAGTTAAGATGAGGATATTGAACCAAGTGGCCTTGAAACCCAATGATTGGCACCCTTAAAAGAAGGCCCAATAAAAATAGAGGAAGGAGGAGGCAAGATTAGAGGCATTAGAGGCAGAGAGCGAGTGTTGAAATGGCCCTCCAAGGAACAAACCAGCCAGCAGAAGCCGGACAAGCAGGAAAGACAGTTCCCCAGAGACTTCAGGGAGCGTGGCACTGCCGCAGCTCCACTGCAGCGCTCCAGTGCAGCGCTGTGGGGCGCAGTCACTTGCGGAAGAAACAGAAACTAAGACAACATGAGTGCAGCTTTGGTAACAATGGGCTTGCCTCTGCTAACACTTTATGAACATTTTTTTCATACCTTTAAAGATAAAATTTGTGTCACACTGGCGTGTAGATATATATCAGAATATACCCGATTCCCAAATTTTATATTAATACATTTAATTACAAGAGGTTCATTGATCATTTCTCCTGTTATCCAGTTATCATTTTAAGACACTAGACTTGGTGGTCAGTCTAAATCACCAGTGGTTTACATAAAAAGATAGGGATGTTGTCCAATCAGCAAGTCTTCAGGTGGTTTTCTGAGAGTGTAGTTAGTTGTTTACTAGCAACTAAGAGTAAAACAGACGTCATCAGACTGGGTTCTCTAGTTAACGGGGAAGGAAGCTGAGTTCGTCTTAGTATTTAAAAAAAAATCTCATCTGTGCCCTCGTAAACCAAGGGACTCACAGGATGTCCTGCCTGATAGTACTTGGCTTCCTTTCGTGGAACAGCCTTAAAGCCAAAGAACAGTTCAACTCCTCCCTTGGTGAGTGGCTGTGGCTGCTTGGTCCCAACAAGAACACAGAAAACTAACTGCCTTCCACAGCCTGGAGAGTGACAGGCAGAAATTCACCTGAAATTTGGCCTAAATGTTTGGCGGTAAAATTAAAAATTATAAAGGAAGTAAGTGACAATCACAAAATCTACTTGGAGCCTAGGGCATGTGCAAAGTCACAGTGAGTTTACGTTTTGTGCTATCTTTGGCTGCTGAAACATGAAGTTAAGTAGGTGTGGGAGATTCCATAGGGGAAGCATGTCCTCCTCTCTATGCAGCAAGGTTCCCTGGGCTGTGTGTCTTTGGTAAAGTCTTGCTTTTCAGTCTAAGTTGAGAACCAAATTGGCAGCAACAAAACTGCAAATGAAGTTAGGCCTGGTGGCACAGGCCTGGGGCTCCAGCTGTTCAAAAGGCTGAGGTGGAAGGTCCTCACGTTCAAGGCTAGGCTAGTCAATTCGGCCAGACCCTCTCTCCCAAACCAAAATATCATGCCTGGTATTTATTCCCAAAGACCCTTAAGTCAATATATCAGAGACATTTGTACAATGTTTACTGCAATAGCTAAATTATGGAACCAACCTATGTGTCCATCAGTAGAGTAATAAATAAAGACAATGTGGTTTATATACAAAATAGAATTTTCATCAGCCGTAAAGAAGAATGAAGTTATATCATTGGCAGGAAAATGGATGGGACTGACTGGAAAAGATCATATTAAGTGAATTAAGTCAGTCTCAGAAGAACAGAGATCACATTTTCTCTGGTTTGCTGGTCCAGACTTTATATAGATACATAAAATCATGCATGTACAGGCGACATGGAAATGAAAGGGAAACTCCATTAGACCAAAGACTAATGGAGGTGGGGGGGAAGCAAGGGAAGATGCAGGGCACTGGAGGAAGTATGCCTAGAATGTTATTGTGTGCACAAAAATGGCCTTATGTAACCCTGCGTAACAAAAAAAATTAATGTAAAAAGAGGGCTGGGGATGGAGCTCAGTGGTAGAGCACTGTCTTAGTTGGGGTAAGTCTCTTGGTTGAAGCCTTAGTACTACAAACGGAAATAAACAAGCCACCAAGCAAGCAAACTGCCAAATCAGATAGAGTAGAGGCGGGGTCAGAACTGGGAGTTGTCTGCTGAGGCCTTGTAAGTGAGGGCATGTCCAGTGCTTAGCTATCTAGGGTGAGAGTTTGAAAATACGCAAATGGTTGCTTGTTAGATTTAAAGGAAATAAAAACCATCTCTACACACATTTGCTTCTTAAATTTAATAGCAGAACCTGTGATCTAGCATTGGGAGGCCACGGATCACAAAGAGAAGATTTATATAATTGCAGAGCTCTTCCCAGAACTACAAGAACATGTCATGACTATCAACTCCTTAAAAGTGGAATTAGTGGTTTTTCTAGGCTAAAATAATGATCCTTTACAATTTTCTGCCTATTCATAGAAACAGTCACTGTGTGCAGGTTGAGCGCCCCAAGTCGCCAGAGTTCCGGTCTAACATCATGTCAGAAAGTTTCCAAACAGGGAACAGAGATGGTCCCAACTCTGAAAACATCTGAAATCTGAAATATTTCTGGGCCCAGGGATTTTGGATGAGGACAGTTAACCTGCACATAACAGATCATGCACATTACTGCTGTTAACACTGGAGGTTTTGGATGAGGACAGTTAACCTGTACATAACAGATCATGCACGTTACTGCTGTAAACACTGGAGATTTTGGATGAGGACAGTTAACCTGCACATAACACATCATGCACGTTACTGCTGTAAACACTGGAGAAAGGGGAGGCAGAAGTAGACACCCTTTCTCTCGAAGGATGTCTATGAAAGTTAAGATCACAAGACACATTCAAATGTAAACCAAGACTACATTACAAACTCAGAATATACTTTTACCATCTGCTTTTAATAATGATTTTAAAAGAAGTTAAAGGATAAGCTGGGCATGGTGGCGCACGCCTTTAATCCTAGTACTCAGGAGGCAGAGGCAGGTGGATCTCTGTGAGTTCAAGGCCAGTCTGGTCTACAAAGTGAGTTCCAGATGAGCTGGGGCTATAGGGAGACCCTGTCTCAAACAAAAACAAACAAACAAACAAACAAACAGATTAAAGGTTTAAACAGCTCAAATAAAGAAACTTCTCAAATGGCCAATGTGCACACAGACGTATTCTCAATACCATTTCTCCTCAAGAAACTATAAATTAGAGCATCACAAGACTCCCCTGTGTACCCATAAAGGATGCCCAGTTGCACGCGCTGCCAGGGACCTGCTGGGCGAGGGAGGGGCACAAGCAGAAGCAGCTGCTTTCACTTTCTTCAAACTCAAACACTAGGCCAGGGAAATAGCTCAGTTGGTAAAGTGCTTGCTGCCCAAGAATAGGATCTGAGTTCCTAACACCCACATAACATGTAAGGCATGGTGGTACATGCTTGCAATTCCAGAGTTAGGGAGGCAGAGACAGGGAGATCCCTGGGGCTTGCCGGCCAGCCTAGCATTCTTGGGAGCCTCAGGCCAGTGAAAGACCTGTCTGAAGAAACAAGGCTGACAGTGCCTGTGAGACAACGCCTGAAGCTGATCTCTGGTCTCTACACACACACACATATACATACATGCACATCTGTGCACACACAAAGTTAAACACTAGCCACACAGCCCAATCATTTTACCCCAGAGAAATGAAAACATGTCCCAGTGAAGATTTACATATGAATATTCACAAAAGCTTTATTCATAACTGCCAAAATCTGGAAACTCCAATGTTCAGCAAGCAGTGAATGGATAAACAAAACATGGTCTCGCCACCTGATGGAATACTACTCAGCAGTAAAGAGTAAGGAGCTGTGGATATGCCCAACATGGATGAATCGCAGACTCACAATGCTGACTCAAAGCGGCCAGATGCTAAGCAGTGCAATTCATCTCATCCCATTCATGATAATGGAATCTTCTCTGCAGTGATAGAAGGTAGCTCACTGGTCCCTGGGGCTGCAAAGGCACAAGGAATTTGGGGCAGTGATGGAAAGACTATATCTTGGCTATGCTGATGACTCAGGACCTAACCCTATCAAAACTCATTGAGTAGTACACCACTTATTGTAGATTTTTAATCTTTAAAAAAGATTTATTTACTATTTTTAGTTATGCATGTCTGTGTCACTGCATGTAAGTGTGGGGGCCTGTGGAGGCCAGAAGAGGGTGTAAGATCTTCTGGAGCTGGAGTTACAGGTGGTTGTGAGCTACCCAATGTGGGTGCTAGGAACTAAATTCTAGTCTTCTGCAAGGGCAGCAAGCACTCTTAGCCACTGAGCTGTCTCCAGAGAGTTAACGATCATCTGCTATGTGACAGGAATTATACCAGGTATTTAGGACACAAAGGTCACATATTATAAAGGTAGGTAAACAGTCACATTGGGACTTTAAACAAGGGTAGCTAAAACCCTTCAGAGAATTTACTTTGCATGAAGCATCTGTTTGTGTATGATGCATACCTGACTCAGACCATGCAAACTCCCTGAACTTGGTGCTATTATTTCCATAGGCACTGTAGAAAAATGAGGCTTAAGAGAGGCAAACACACTTGCCCTAGATTAGAGAGCAGTGTAATTGGGACAGAAAATTCATGTCTTATATGAGAGCTGGTTTCTGCCAATGGCCCCTTGCTATGTCCCAGCAGCTCCCCGGCTGGGCACTCTGAGCACCCCTCTTGATCTTAACATGGGGTGGAAAGGAAGTGCTGGCTGGTCCAGACGGAAGGAGAAGGAACGGGAGCAGAGGGAGCAGAAGCTCGACCACGGCAGGCTGGAGACCGTCTGTGTTGCTATGGGGACTTCTTCAAGTCACTGCCAGGGAAAGCAGTGACTGTTTGACAATCTGTTCTGACACTGCCTGTCAGAAACCTCAGGGGGAGGAATGGGCTTCCCAAAAGCCAAATACTTCTGCATTTATTGTAAGTTCCAGGCCCCAGTAAGAGATCTGGGGCATCCCAGATCTGGTCCCCACTGCCTCCTGAGGCCACACCCAGCCTAGGCTCACACAGTACTCACCATTTTCCTCTTCCCTAGGAGACTGCTGGAGGCAGCTTACTCTGAGCAGTTTGAAAAGCAGGCAGGCAGACAAAGGGAAGGCCTGACACAGGCAGCCCAGGAACCCTCGCACTCTACACTGCCCACATGTCTGCCTCTCACCCTGCCTACCAGGAACCCTCACAATGTCCACCGTCCACATCTCTGCCTCTCACCCTGCCTACCAGGAACCCTCCCAATGTCCACCGTCCACATCTCTGCCTCTCACCCTGCCTACCAGGAACCCTCCCAATGTCCACTGTCCACATCTCTGCCTCTCACCCTGCCTACCAGGAACCCTTCTTCTCCACTTCCTCCTTTTCTAGCAGAACTCTTCAGGCCACAAGCTCCAAAGCTTATTTCAAGGCTGTGGACGGTGGGCAGGTCCACAGCAAAAGAGCATGCAAAGGCCTCCTTTGTTTTTTTTCTAGCTGGCAGTGTCCCTGGGGTCCTCTCCTACTTCAGTGCCGGGGAGGGGAGGGGAGGGGCAAGGGAGGAGGTGGGGAGTGGGGAGTGAGGAGGCTGCATGAGGATGGATGGCCACCAGCCATCTCGGGATCTGCAGATTACTCAAGGGCAAATACTGCTTCTTAGCTGCTCTAAGGAGGAGCTAGGTGGATGAGGGACCTCTGAGGGTTGAGGGCAGAGTGGCTGAAAAATGGCAGTTCTCTGTCATCTTGAAATGGTAGGGTCCCACACAGCACCTGACCAACAGCAGGTGCTCAATAAACAAGAAGAAAATGGAACTGCAAAGAGGATATTAAAAACTAATCCTCTCCGAGGATTACTGTGCAGTTAGGCTAAGATTCACGGAGCATACTAAACAGGCTGGACACACTGGCAAGAACACACAGGCGGCTCCAATGTGCACTGGAGAAAGCGAAACCAAGCGAGCATGATGGATCCGATTGCTTGCTGCCTGAGAAAACCTCAAATGGAGATGTGAAAGCCCAAGGCAGATGCTGGAGGACCATGGCTTTCCTGAGACGTGGGATGTACTAACACAAGAACAGTGCTTGCTGGGCTAGTGAGCTGGCTCGACAGGTAAAAGCACAAGGTTTGCAAACCTGATAACCCCAGTTCCCCCTCTAAAAACCATGTATATAGGTGGAAGGAGAGAACTATGTCCACAAGCACACAGTGGCATGCAAGCTCCAACACGTGCACACACAACACACAGACAGACAGACAGACAGACAGACACACACACACAATTACAATAAAAAAATTAAGTTGAAAAAGTAGTACTTGCAGCCAGCATGATGCACTTAAGAAATAGAGGCAGAAGAATCAGGAGTTCAAGACCAGCTTCAGCTATGGGGCAAAATAAGGCCAGCCTGGGCTACATGAGACCCTGTTTCAGAAAAAAAAAAAAAAGAAAAAGCAAGGGCTGACTCAGTTCCTAAAGGGTTTGCCACAAAAGCATGAGAAGTTGAGTTTGATCCCCAGGACCCACAAAAAGCAGGGTGTGGCAGCAAGTGCGTGCCTATAACCCCAGTGCTGGGGAGGTGGAGACAGCTTGACCCGAGCTTGCTGGCCAGCCAGTCCAGCTGATGGACTCGGGCTTGCTGACCAGCCAGTCCAGCTGAAGCAGGTGAACTACAGATTTTTTTGAGACAGGATCTCAAAAAATAAGGTGGATACGGGGCTGGAGAGATGGCTTGGAGGGCCAGGGTCGGAGGGCCAGGGTTTGGCTCCCAGCAGCACCCACATGGCAGATAACTGTCCATAACTCTAGTGCCAGGGGGACCTCATGCCCTCTTCTGATCGCTGAGGGCGCTGCATGCAAGTGGTGCACTTACAAGCAAAACACTCACATGCAATAAATAAATAAATAAATAAATAAATAAATAAATAAAATATCTAAAAATCAAGGTGGAGAGTGACTGAGGAGGACTCCGACACTGACTTCTGGTCAGCACACTGACGGGCACACAAACACATACATACATGAAAGAGCAAAAGAGAAAGGGGTTGGGGAGGAGGAGAGACAAAGGAAAAAGAATGGTGCTTTCACAATGCAAATATTTAACATTCTGAGACTTAAGAACATTTTGAGATATTTTCTAAAACTCATTAAGATTCAAATCTGTTTAATTTTTAAAATCTGTTATTTTTTATTTTTTTTAAAGGTGTGCACCACTATGCCTGGATAATTCTTTTTTTTAATTTTTATTTATTTTTGTATGTGTAGGAATGTACTGTCTGCATGTAGGTTTGTGCACCTGTGTCGTGCAGTGCTGCAGAGGTCAGAAGAGGGTCTCGGATTCCCCTGGAACTGGAGTTCTCCTGGAATTGGAGTTACAGACGGTTCTTAGCCGCCATGTGGGTGCTGGGGATCGAACCTGGGTCCTCTGCAAGAGCAGTTGGTGCTCTTAACCGCTAGGCTATCTCTCCAGCTCCTAAAATCTGTTATTAAAAATGTTAAATGATACCACTGACTGGTTAGACAATGCATTTGCTGTTTTAGGGCTTTTTTGGTTTTTTTTTTTTTTTTTTGGTGTTTTTGAGACAGGGTCTCCTTTTAGTCCCACCTGGCCTGGAGCTCACTCTGTAGACCAGGCTGGCCTTGAACTCACATAGATCTGCCTGCCTCTGCCTCCTGAGTGCTAGGATTAAAGGCGTGCGCCACCACACCGGGCTAGCTTTTTTTTTTTTTAAGTATAAGGTATGTAGCAATTAACCTACCCAGCTCCCCCTTATCACTTCCTATTCTATTTATTTAGGTAAATATGAATGGTCTCATTTCACTGTTTGCTTAAAAGCTGGTAAAAAAGTCTGTACTAAGATTTACTGAGTGACGTCCAATATGTACATCACAGAACTGAGAGATTAAAAGAGAAGAAGCCTTGTACTTTCCCTCAGGTGACTTGTTGTAAAGCAGCCTTCCTACCAGAGAAGTCATTCAATAATGCTCTAATGGTGCCTTGCGGCTGTTCATAAAACACAGAGTCATGGTAAATAGGGTTATGGGCATATTCAAACAGTTTTTTTGCTTCATACTCCATTTCTGAAAACTTCTGAAAATTATCGGAGTGACCATTTTGTCCTTACCAATTATTCACACTGTCATCACAAATCTATGTTCATTACATCAGCCGAACCAATGTCAGCCATATCTCAGAAAAAAACACTGCGCTCTGGGTACTTTCTGGGGCCAGATGTGGGCACCTCTGCATCTGGGGCCCCTTCACCCAGCATTCTCTCCTCAGTGCTACCCAGGCCTTTGGACCTCTCTTTCAGTGAGGTGTATGTATTATTTATTGTTATCTTCCAAAGGACCAAGGCAGAGATAGGCAGATCTAAGCAATATGTCTGCTGAAGGGAGACTCTGCATTTAAAATTTGACATAACAACTGTGTAAAATCCAATAGTAGCAAGGTAAAAAAAATCTATTTCTAGGCTAAAAACATGTTTAGCCATCCCACCATCACGAGACAGGGGTAGGACGGTATGCAGGAAGATTGAAGGAGCTCGTTTTAGTAACTCCACTTTCTCCTGATTTGTGGGGCACCCAGTGAAACCTTCACAGGGCATCATGGAGGGCTCTTAAGTGAAGAATGCCATTGTTCAGACTCAGAGTGTAACTGTGAACACAGGACAGCCTCCCGGGGATCTCAATGCCTCTGGCATATTCAATGAATCACCTTCCAGAGCTTTGCCAGGGTAGGCTGACACTAAATAAAGAGCAAGGGATTAATGGCTTTAAAGTACAGTGGAACAAAGCACATAGCACTGCAGACCTCTCCTCGAGTGTGCCTCAAGAAATGTGCCGTCACCTCAGGCTCAGGCACGCATCAATTCTGTGCACAACTTCCCCGAGTCAGACTCTTCTTATGTTGGCCAGGCTGGCCTTGAATTAAAGATTCTTCAGTCTCAGCATCCCTAGGCGCCAGGATCACAGGTGAACATCAATCCACACAGCCCTCTGTGCACAATTAGAATTTGTGTTTCCACAAGAACTGTCTCATAGAATGTTACAGATGGCCAAAATGACTTTGGGAGGCGTAGCATTGGTGCTGAAGACACATGCTGGGAAAAGTCCAGGTTGATAGACTCTGGGCAACGTGCACATGTATGTTCATGTGCATAGTTACATGTTCACATGTGCTTGTCCAGAGACACCTACAATGTACTTCTCCTCTTAAATCCCTTGCATTAGTCTTTCCAAAGTCATGGCCCAAATCACATTTTTGGCATGGTCATTTAACCCAATGGAATCAGGCTAGACATAGAAACACCAGAAATACTAAGTTCACATCCTATTTTCTTAATCAACCATTGAAGAGTACCACCAAGAAAAGCCATCATCAGTCCCAGTACCCTGCTATCTGTCACCAACTTCTGTTCCTTTATACAAAAAAAAGCTGCAGAGGGGGCTGGAGAGATGGCCTAGCGATTAAGAGTGCCGACAGCTCTTAAAGAGGACCCGGGTTCGATCCCCAGCACCAACATGGCAGCTAAGAACTGTCTGTAACTTCAATTCCAGGAGAACTCCAGTTCCAGGGAAATCCGACACCCTCTTCTGACCTCTGCGGCATTGCACGACATGGGTGCACAAACCTACATGCAGACAATACATTCATACACATAAATAAATAAAATAAAATAAAAATTTTAAAAAAATCTGCAGAGATGGCTCAGCAGTTAAGAGCACTAGCTGCTCTTACAGAGGACCAGGGTTTGATTCCCAGCACCCATATGGTGGCTAACGAATGTCCTAACTCCAGTTGCAGGAGCTCAGACACCTTCTTCTGACCTTTGCGGGCTCTGCATGATACTTGTGTACCTACCTACATGCAGGGAATACATTCATACACATTAAAAAAGGCAAAAGGATGCTTTAAGAAAATCTGGTCTACAGAGTGAGTTCCAGGACAGCTGGGACTACAGGGAGACCTTGTCTCGAAAAAAACCAAAAAAAAAAAAAAAAAAGAAAATCTGACCTGGTTCAAGTGAGTAAAGTCCTAATTAACCTGGGGAGATTTGACATGGAAAATGCACATGGCTTTTTTTTGTAGTAACCTACTAAGAAATTATTTTCTTACTGCCTATAAAACTCTGCTCAATCTTTCTTTACTAACTATTTTTCTTAAGATCAACGGTCCCTCTTTGGACAATTAATAAAACTTTGGGTTTACAAAAGCAAAAATAGTATAATATTTATTTACTTACCACATATATGAATTAGAGGTTTCTATTTTGGAAGAATTCTTTCAAGATAGGAA
The DNA here is from genome assembly GCA_009823505.1 of Rhizomys pruinosus. Lineage (NCBI taxonomy): Eukaryota > Metazoa > Chordata > Mammalia > Rodentia > Spalacidae > Rhizomys > Rhizomys pruinosus. Next base: position 319,806 of record VZQC01001903.1, read on the forward strand.
TAAATACCAAGGGCCCAAAACGATTAAGATAAACAATCAGGATCTTGAGATGAGCTAAGAAATCAGGCTCACAGGATACCAACGAGATAAATGTATGTGGAGTGTTATAAGAAACAGTCATTTGAACAGCGTGTAAGATAACCTCTCCAATTTAGTGTTAGGGTTACATAGCATAAAGATAAAAGGTAGCCTGAAATCCCTCTTTTTCTTTTTGGAGACAGGGTAGGTATCATGTAGCCTGGGCTGGCCTTGAACGCCTTATACTCCTTCCTTCAGAGCTGGGATGCCAGGCATGTGCCGCCACACCCAGCTTTTGAAACTACCTAACATTTGTTCTAACATAATTCGCTGTGTGAAAAAGATACCTTTCATAGGAGAGGTACAATCGATTTGCCCTAAAAGTGAAATTTTTTAAAAATTAGAAATGATCAGATGACCCAGGGTAACTTCCGGGGCCTCTGTCTCTGGGATTGGTCCAGTATCATACAGAGTGCTCAGGATGGATTTTGTGGCCACATATACCTATCCTAAACCATTAAGTGCCAAGGAGGCATCCTTTGCACTGATGAACCAGGCACTCCCTTCTGAGTTTGGAGGATGGGGAGCAGGACAGTGTTAAGTTGGTCCCCACTGATTAAAGAATCAGACTGCTGGGAGGACATGTCTGACCCCAGTGCCTGCCCCTTTATGAGGGACGGAGGCTGCATTCACTGCTTCTCCACAGGGAGAAATGCCCTGAGCCAGCCAACATCTGTCTTCCTTGTCCTGATCACTGCAGATCCGAGCTTTCACACGGCACTTTCAGTAGCCTTAGCAATAGCAATACTCCTCTGGGCAGGACGGGGCCTCCTGGCCACCATTTTCCTTTCAGCTCTCATTTCAAGACAGATTAACCTTTCCAGTATATACCTGGTTTTACTATACTGCTTGCCAGCTAAGCTTCGGGGAATTTTCTATTTCCAAGTCTTGCCTCTCAAGGCTTCTGTCTCACCACTGTGCACTGTGCACCTGGGCAGGCCACTGAGGATCCTGTCTGAGTCTAAAGACTACATTCTTTTCACTGATAACATTTGTTTTCTTGGCAAGTTTTTCAATTTCTTGCAGCCTCCAGGGTATCTTTTCTTGCTTTGAGTCACCCTGGGCTCAGGAAATGCAAACTACTTTTGCTAACAGACTAAGCAAAATACTGAGAGCAATGAGAATCTGCTATAGAATATGCAGCTTATACCTCTGACTTTGCTAGAACCCAAGGTCCCTGAAGTCATCGAGCATGGACTTTGACCAGAGAAAACAATAAAATATTTATCAAGTTCTCTCTTGCAAAGGGAGTATTTCCATCACACCCACAGTAATTCCCCCTCCTCAAATCTGCAGCTTCAAGAGGTCCCTATAAAGAGAAAAGAAAGTCCATCAGAAAACCAAACTTCCACATTTCCGAGGATGTGGCCCCACTGCTGTGTTGAATCCTCCATAGGGAGCAGATACCTCAGCCCATGCAGAACAGGTAGGTCTCTTCCGAGGCAGGAACACCCAGGGGCCATCCCATCACAAAAACTCTGGAAGGACCCAGAAACAAGTTCCAAAGCTGTGCACCTAACACAGCATCAAATAACCATTGTCCTGGTTTTTATAAGCACTAAGTAAAATATTAACAACTCAGCCAGTGTTCTTGAAAATCACTTCGATACTACTCCACAGATAATGGAAATGGGTGAAAGCAGACATTCCATGTTCTGGTGTCTATATCTGCTGTTCTGGGTGATATCTGAAATCTCCATTCTGGTCACTGTGAGCCGCATTCCCATCAGCTTCCATAGTATGGAACACACTTTCACACTCCTGTATTTTATAAATCCATACACATGATATTTCTCTTTGTTTTCCTAAATGACAGTTTATTTTTTTCAAACTTGCAAAAGCTAGATGTTTTAGCCAATAGTTTGGGCTTACATTTCAGTTTTGTGTCTTTTTTCCTAACAGTTTATTTGCTGGGGCCAAGTACTTTTTTAAAAGTATTCAGACCTATGCCACCACAGCTACACGTTCAAACACCCATTCTGAGACAGTCCTCTCTATATGATCCCTCTCAAAAGCCTGGAGTATGCAAACAAAGATGTGGTAGGCAGAAGGCCAGTTAATAAATCTCATTTCCGAGAGGCATCTGCATGGAACAGAGCTTTGGGAGTAGTCTCTCCAGGGAGATCTAGAGCACGACTCATTCGCTCTCTGAATTAAACAGTGTCACCTCAGATGGCCCTCACCACATTTATTTTTTAAGCAGCTTTTGAAATATATGGATTTCTAGCTTTTCCTAAATGCGGCAGGGAAGCTGGGGCTGGAGAAGGGAAGTGTGCGCAAGTGGCTCTGCTGGACCTATTCTGGCACTTGATCTTTCCAACCCAAGGGTGATTTTCTTTTTTCTTTTTTTTTTTTTTAATTTTTTTTTAAATTTTATTTATTTCTGTATGTGTATGAATGTACTGTCTGCATGCAAGCTTGTGCACCCGTGTCGTGCAATGCCGCGGAGGTCAGAAGAGGGTCTCGGACTCCCCTGGAGCTGGAGTTCTCCTGGAATTGGAGTTTCAGACGGTTCTTGGCCGCCATGTGGGTGCTGGGGATCGAACCCGGGTCCTCTGAAAGAGCAGTCGGTGCTCTTAACCGCTAGGCCATCTCTCCAGCCCCGCAAGGGTGATTTTCTAAGGGAAGCTTGCTTTTCTAATTAAAGTGCATGGGCATTTCAATAATGATTTATCAACTATTCTACTCCAGGCTGAAAATGGACCCTGTTTATCATCATGGATATCTGACTTGCAATATGTAGGTCAGGAACCACATCTCACTTTTATTTGTGAACAATCTAGTTCAAAAGAGAAATGACTGCTTGTATGCTGGGTGGGGGGCAGCATTAGTAGGGGGGGTACTGTCCTCCTGTCTAGGCTCCTTGCCTTCTCTCAACTGCACTAAGAACAAGACAAGGTGTATTCTAGTCTAAGAACCCCTGAAATAATCCCTTTTCAGTAACAAAACATTCTTCCTATGTTTATTTACCTGTGAGTGACTGAGTGAGAGTGAGAGTGAGAGAGAGAGAGAGAGAGTGTGTGGTGTGTGTGTGTGTGTGTGTGTGTGTGTGTGTCGGTGACAAGATGCAGGGCCTCATGTATGCTAGGGAAGCACTCTGCCACTGAGCTGCATCTCCAGCCAGCCCACAGATCTTGTCTTTCAAGAAATTATTTCCTTGGAGTTAAGCTCATAGGACAACATAGCTTTCTATATAACAAAAATCAAAAAACAATGCCTGAAATTGAAGCCTGTTGGGTCTACCTAGGAGTCAGTGAAAGAGTTAGGAATGGAACCGCCTCTGGTCCTGCTAGGGCCCTGGGCATACTCAGGCTCCCGGAGGGGCTCCACAGAGAACTTCCAGATACGTGTCACTGTTGAGGGCTATCCAAACCTGTAGCCAAGGTCAAACTTTTACTTGGTTAAATCTCTATTATGGTTTCCCAACTGCCTTCCAAGTTTCCTAGGCAATTAGATGGCTATATTATTCCAGTCTTGGGATGCCAAAATAATGATGGAATGCTTCCTGGACCTATCCCTTTGGTCTCTCCAACCCTTCCCCCCCGCCACACACACACAGTAGTTCTATTACATGCTCATCCACTTGGAAGGAAACAGTGCGTGTCTCAAGTACACCCTAGGCATAGACAACACAAATGAAATTTGGGAGGTTTCTTTCTTTAGTGAACCTGTGGATCTCTCACTATTGGACTTAGTAATTCTATTAAATAAAATACAAATTCACAATGATGCTTTTAGTGGTTTAATTTGTTTGGCTGGATCTTTACTAAAATTCTGTTTGTATGTATGTGCACTTACATAGTTTTGGTGCCACAACAGAAAATCAGAAATTAAAATAGAAATCTTTCAGGATGGAAGTAATAACTTGAATTAAAAATGCAAATAAAATTTCATTTTAAAGTGATACATTATTACAAGACAGCATTTAACTTTTCTGTCAAATGATTTTCCATTGTCTTTAAAAATTTTTATTTTTTAGTTTATTTATAAGAGTGTTTTGTCTGCGTAAGTGCATCACATGCATGCAATACCCACGGAGGCTAGAAGAGGGCATTGGATATCCTGGAACTGTAACTGCAGATGGTTGTTAGCTGCCATGTAGGTACTGGGAACTGAATCCAGGGCCTCTGCAAGAGCAGCCAGTGCTCTTAACCACTGAGTCATCTCTCCAGAGCTGCCACTGTCATTTTGAGTTGGGATCATATGAGTAATTAAATCCAACCAAGCAACTTCCTTTGGCCCTTGTGGTAAAATATGTGCTATATCCAAAAACCTACTGAAGAAATGAGAGCTTCAAATTTATTGCCTGTGAGAACAGTTCAAATAAGTAAGATTCAAAGCAGCTTGGTTTTGTTTTAAAAATGTTTAGGCTTCAGGATGAAATATTCCCAGGGAAAAAGGATGAGACGGTACAAAATTTTCTCATTGAAGGGTCCCCAAAAGGAGGGTCCAGAAGTAGTGGATAGATTTTGGTTTACATTAAGTGAATACCAAGCCCTCCAAATCTGTAAGAATGCCACGCCAACACATTCATTGGAACCATAAGACATGAGATTTGGTGACCTCATGGGCACAGCCAAAATTAACTCCGAGTATTTATGTAACTGCCAGAGATGACAGTGCAAAGGCTTGCTTTTTATTTTTCAGAGTGTTGACTCTAAATGGTATGTTTGCTCAAAGAGAAAGGAAGTGGGGTACTTTGGGTCTTTTTGTTTTTATTTTTATTTTTGTTTTTTTGGGGGGTCTTATTTTATAATACACACACAGAATCTGTACATGTAGAATATTCTGCCCAGAATGCAATTCAAGTGTTCAGATGAAGAAGAGTTATTTCCTGTTGCTGAGTAAGAGGATGCCTTTTACAGGTATGTGAGCTCCGCTTCAAAGCAAAAGCATTGTTAGTGGTTGTGAAGGTTACATTTAAAAATAACTACCCTGGCACAAAAGGACCGGAGGAAATACGACTGAAGCTATCAGTGTCCTCTGTACATCTGGCCTTGAGCTAAGACCTGAACCGCGCTCTCCATCACACTGCTATCCTTATCAAACAATGCAAACAATTTTAATGAGCTTATCTACTAGAACATATTGCCAGATATGTTAATGTAAAAATGATGCCAACCGCGCAGGCAACTCATTAATCAAAAAGCTCACAATAAAGCGACCAACATCATTTCCATCGCCATCCTTAAATCAGACCTCAGCAAAATACGGAATTACCTCCTACTGTAAATACGAAAGAACGGCTCCCCACCCATGCCGAGGCCGTCAACTCCCCAGAAAATAAGCAGCACGGGCGCCGGTTTTTTGTTTTTCTGTTTCAGATCTTTAACAGTCCAGCCTCTTTCTAATCAACCTAGGGGACGGTGGAGAAAATTTTGGTGTATGTCGGCCACGGTGACCTTTGCTGTCAACCCTTGCACCAATCAGCATGCTGAATTCTTACAAAGCTCCATCAATCTGGCGGTTTAACATCACACACTGCAGCTTCAGCTGGAGGATTCCATCTTTTCCTGCACGCTCTCCAGGTTGAGTGTAAGGGTTTTTTTTCTCGCCATTCTCCGGCTTCTTTCCTCCCTTTAGTCCCAGCTACCTAACGGTTCCTTTAAAATCTAAAAGGAAGTGCGGAGCCCATGTCCCTTCGGAGTGGGGGGTGGGGGGTATGCATTTTATCAGAGGAAGGAGCGGTGGAGGGAGACCCCTTGCAGGCAGCAAACCTATTCACAAAATGCTTTCCATCTGCATGGTCACCCCACATGACACATGGACCCAGCCCCGCACAATCAGCACCCCTTGGAATGCACGCCTGCAGCCCAGGTCCCGGTTACATAACGGGCCGCGTGTCTGGGGTCCGGCCGCGCCCGCCCGTGCCAGCCCATTACCTGTAGGATCGCTCCCCGCGCACTGTGTGCTTCCGGAAAGGAATGATGGTCCCGTTATCCTGGATGATGTCGTTATTGTTCTCGCCATTTGGGGACAGGGTTTGGGTCGGCCCGGGCATTGGCGCACTCCCGAGAGAGGGAACTAACCGCGGAGGGCTGTCTGGGGCCGAGGGGGGCTGCGTCTTCTCCCTGCTGCGCGCCTGCTCGCGACCCTGCAGCCTCCGCTTGCCTGCTCCTTGCTGGCTGCTCCGCGCCCGGCCCCGCCCTCCAGAGGCCACGCCCTCTCTAGGCCACGCCCTCGACGTCAGATTGACTGCTGCCCGGCAGCGGCTGCAGCCGGGTCACGTGCTGCCGGTCGCCGTAGCAACCCGCTAACTCATCACCTCGCCTTGATTCACACAGGGCGGGCGCAGCGTGAGCGCGCTTGAGGCTGCAGGCTGTAGGCTGCTCTGGGCCGGCTTGAATACCGCATGGAAAACCCGGGCCTGGGCCCCAGCCGAGCAGGCTCTTCCTCTGATTGCTTCCTCTCCTACCCGAGCTCCCCTGCAGCTGTGTACACAAAAGGACCGTGCCCTGGCCTTCCACGCCCAGCTCTTAGGCCTTAAAAAAGGCGGTCAGGTTGCCGGACAAACCCACAAAGACCTGGTGGCTAGCTTCCAGAAAGGGCGAAGGATTAAAGGGGTTAAAATTTCAAGCATCTTCGCCACTCTCCAAAGCACTCACCTCCTGCTTAAAAGAAGCAGAAAAATGGAAAACCTTCTAGGAAGCTGCGCTCCTCATCCTACATTAAGAGGACAGAGGTTGCAAATGAAGAGACTCTGTACAAAAGAATTCTCAAGAGGTTTTCAAAAAATAATTTACCATTTTAAAGTATCACCATTACAGGATAATGTAATTTCCTCTTTCTTTCTTTCTTTCTTTCTTTCTTTCTTTCTTTCTTTCTTTCTTTCTTTCTTTCTTTCTTTCTTTCTTTCTTCTTTCTCTTTTCCCTCCCTCCCTCCCTCCCTCCCTCTCCCTTCCTTCCTTCCTTCCTTCCTTCCTTCCCTCCGTCCCTCCCTCCCTCCCTCCACCCCTCTTCCTTCCTTCCTTCCTTCCTTCCTTCCTTCCTTCCTTCCTTCCTTCCTTCCTTCCTTCCTTCGCAATTGCTATGTGGCCTGGGCTGGTCCTGAACTTATGATTGTTCTTTCTCAGACTCCTGAGTGCTGAGATTAGAGGCATGCACCACCCAGCTCTGCTGGCTTCAAATTCTTCATCCTACCCCCTGATTTATATCACTGATTCTCTGTCATTTATTTCCATGTGACTTAAGTGTCCAGTCATTTAGCACGAGGAAGCTTTTGACTTCCAGGCTCTGTATTACTGCAATTGTAGTTTTCAGACAATGTGCCTATATGTCAGGTACTGTTATCCTTACTCTAAAAATGAGTAAACTAAGCCTGCCTGGTGGTAAACACCTTTAATTCCAGCATTTGGGAGGCAGAGGCAGGTAGATCCCTATGAGATCAAGGCCAGCCTGGTCTACACAGTGAGTTCTGGGCCAGCTGGGCCTACAGAGAGGCCCTGCCAGTCAAAAAAAAAAAAAAAAAACTAGAAGGTTTTGGTTTCTGAAAATCACACAGAAAATACTGAAGTAGAATTTCAGAGTAACATGTTTTTTACCAGTGTGATAACGCACCAGTGATCTGTAATACTATAAACTGAGGCTCCAAACAAGTATTTCAGGTACACGTCCAAAGTGCTATTGTGAAAAGTTGGCTGTGTATAGAATTTCAAGTACTGTGCACAATCAGTGATTAAATTATAGACTCAAGACATGGAGCAGTGAGTGTTCTCTGTCCTAGAGAAGCCGGTGGGAAGAACTCACTAGAAGTGGTATCTAAAGTTCCTTGAGGTGGAAAGAAGAACTGAGAGTGAAGAAGCTGCACATAAATAGAACCAGCAAGAATTCCCACCCGTGGCTCACTCCACACTGGACACTGTTTGGCTTGTCAGCTTCATCATTTTGTGCTATAGATAATAAAATCCAACAAGTCTGTCATTCTTGAAAATTCTCCAGCATGTGTCCCCAGTTATAAGTTATTTCTGGTGTGAGTGGAATCAAATGCTTCGCAGCCCAGATGGTAATGATAGGCTCAAACAAGGCCCTTTCCCTTTCTATTTTATACTCTGCTTTTGGGACACATTTTAATTTATTTTTCTGCTTACCCAGTGAGTTCACTGATTCTTTCTTCTGAATCCATTTTATGACAATTTTTTTCTCATACAATCAGGATTCAGTTCTGACCTAAGTCTTAACAAGGCACATGGTTAAATGTGTAAATGTTGCACAGCGAGTTTCAGGTCATAAGGCTGAAGGACGAGGAGTGTGGCTGCTACAGAGACTCCCACATCCTCCTGCTAGTCCTGTTACTTGACCCACTTGTCAGTTTCTCTACTGATTTGTTTCATGAAAGCTTCCCCTTTCTTTGGGGACTGTCTGGAGTTGAAGGATATTGTCTACACATCAAATGCTCAGTGTTTCGGGGTGTGCCCTCCTAATGAGAGTTCTTCCATGTATTTCATAGAGCTTATCTTTTCATTATCCTGTGTTTAAATATAATAGGAACGAATGGGATTATGAGGAATAACTTGGTTGAAATTTGAATATATAGTTCATTAATTTTTAACTCTGTGTGTGTGTGTGTGTGTGTGTGTGTGTGTGTGTGTGTGTGTGATGCAGAGTCTCCTTATGTAGCCCCTGGCTGTCCTGGGACTCACTACAGAGACGGGGTAACCTAGAACTTACAGAGATCTGCCTGCCTCTGCTTCCCGTTTGCTGGGATTAAAGGCTTGTGCCACCACACCTGGCTTAATTCTAACTACTTTTTATCACTGGTTTTCTAGAGTGAACACTCTTGCTTTTTTCCCCCAAGCTGCTGAAGGAGGAGGGGACAATGGTCAAACACTCAGACTGAAAGGGGAGGGACAATAGTGTGTTGGCTGGAGGAGGGATTACTGAGCCCTTGTAAATCTTCCCCAGTGACTGCACTGAGCCACACTACTATAAAGGGACTCAGAGAGCTCCAGAGACCAGCCATTACCCTCTGAAATGCAGGGTAACAGGGGTAATAATTTGAAAACATTAAACAGATGTGTTTTTGTTCCTCTCCCCATAAATCAGGTTACCTGGCAGACATTCTCCACATTAGCCTCCGGGAAAGGAGGAGGGCAGATTTTACTCTGGGAAGAGGATGTTAGGAAATGCAGAAAAGGTGGGAAGAGGGCAAAGAGAGGTAGATGGAGGGATGAAGGTAGGAAAAGCAAAAGTCTCCTGTCTGCAGGTTCCAGGTCTGTTTCCTAGAAGAGAGGCATCAAATAGGCTGAAGACAAAGCCCAAATCTAGGGGACTTTCTTTGCCTGATTTCATATTTGAAAATCTAGGAAATGAGTATCTCACTGATCCTTCCCCTCCTCAAAGAAGGTGCAGCCCACCCCAGGGAAGACCTCCCCAGTTAACAAGGTAGCCCACCCCAGGGAAGACCTCCCCAGTTAACAAGGTAGCCCACCCCAGGGAAGGCCTCCTGTGCTGGATAGCTTTTCTGTCAACTTGACACACCTGGGTTGAGGGAGCCTCAGTTGGGGAATTGGCTCCATTGGATTGGACTGTGGCCACATCTGTGGAGTATTGTCTTGACTGTTGGGTGATGTGGGAGGGCCCAGCCCACGGTGAATGGTTCCATCCTGGACAGGTTGTTGTGTACCATATAAGAAGGCAGGCTGGGAATGAGCCAGGGGAGCAAGCCAGTGGGCAGTATTCCTCCATGGCCTGTGCCTCAGCTCCTGCCTCCATGTTCCTGCCCTGAGTTCCTGCCTTGGGTTCCCTGAGTGATGAACTACGACCCAGTAGATGTGAGCTGAATAAACCCTTTCCTCCCCAAGTTGGTGTCTGTCAGAGTGTTTTGTCACAGCAATGGAAGAGAAACTTGAACAGAAATTGGTACCAGAAGTGGGGTCACTCTCATTCAAACCACCACATTCCACTCCCTGGCCCCCATAGGCTCATGACCATATAAATGCAAAATGCATTTAGTCCAACCTTAAAAGTCCCCATAGTCTTTATCAGTCTCAATTCTATTCAAAAGTCTATAGTCCAAAATCTCTTCTGAGAAACAGGCCAATCTCTCATTGGTAAACTCCTGTAAAATCAAAGGCAAATTACATACTCCCAACATACAGTGGAACTGAATACACATTCCCATTCCAAAAGGGAGGAATAGAGGCATAGTGAGGAAATACTGGACCAAAACAAGACTGAAAACCAGCAAGGCAAACACCAAGTCCTATAGCTCCATGTGCAACTTTTGGGACTTGACTTCCAAAGGGCTTAGATGGCTCAGCTCTTCCAGCTTTGCTTGCAACATACATCTCTTTCTTAGGCTGGTACCACTCCCTGTATGTAGCTCTCCTTAGCAAATATCTCACAGGTCTGGCATCTTGAATGTGTTCTTGGGGTCTCCGCTGCCAACCAGACCACATTCACAGCTTCATGCAATGGCCTATCAGGGCCATCTTTATTCAGGGACACCCCTACTGCACTCTGCCTGGCCTTGGAAGCTCTCTGAAACCGTGGAGGAAGAACTGAAGACCCCTTCACTCTTGCAAACTTGATGCCTCTAAAGCCAGCACCACGTGAATTAAACTGCCAAGTTTGGCTACAAGTTTGGGATGGACCCTGGCCTATTTCAACCACATTTGCAACTTTTCTCTCCTCTTCTCTGACTCTGCCATCTGTGGCACACACAGTTCATCTCACAGGCCCAGGCCAACTCCATTCTACACCTGCTGCTGCTCTTGGTGGTCATCCCATGGTCCTGGCATCTCCAAAAAGCTGGGGTCGCCACTGAAACTGAGGCAGCACCTTCACCAATGGTCTCTTCTGACCTCTCCTGGTGCAAAGCCTCAGCTTCTCTCCATGACCCCTGCAATCCTGGGGTCTTCACTGCAACTGAGGTGCACTTCCACCAATGGTCTTTCCTGACCTCTCACAGTGCCAAGCCTCAGCTGCTCTCTGACCTCCTCAAATTTCAACACCAGAACCATATAGGAGACTCTTATATACTACCAAGTCCTGCTTCTGGCTTGACATGGAGGTTTGGGCCCCTTCTGGAACATAGCTTCTGTGTGCTGACCCTGAAGAAATTCTTCCCAGAAGATTTCACCACAATGATGCTGGTCTCTTGTTACTTACAGCTGATTCTTCAGCTCCAGCTAACCAGCATCAATTGTCCCAGTACAACAAAGATTTCACTTCAGGTTCTGGTCTCTTGCTACTTACAGCTGATTCTTCAGCTCCAGCTGACCAGAACCCACAGATTACACAGTCCTGATGATCTCTGCTTCCCTTTGAAACTTCACAAGCCAGACCTCCATCATCTATAACTCTTTCAGCAAAACTGTTCCAAGTTCCACAGCAACAATCTTTAGGCATTCAATGATTTTTCTAGCCCAAAGTTCCAAATGCTTCCACAATCCTCCCCCAAACAAAGCTGTTGACTACTGTAAGCAGAGCTTAACAGGCCATTCTAGTAGAAGCCTGGAAGAAAGCATTGCTGCAAAAAATGTAGTTCCAGAGGAAAATAAAGACTTAGGCAGCAACTGGGATATTTTGATAGAGTCTGGCAGCAGTTTGCCCGCAGCCCAAATGCTTGCCTGATTCTAAGTTGAAAAGCAATGGACTAATGTCTTTGGCAGAGGATATTTCAAGACAGCCTAATGTAGAAATGGTGGCGTGGCTATTAATGGTGACTATTGTAGAGATCTACAGTGAAGAAGAGCAGAGGGGGCAGAAAGAAATGCAGAATGTACAGTTTGGATCTGAAAACCTCACTAGGAAGATTAAAGGTGGGGCCAAGGCATGTGATGCTGTGATAGAGACCTGGAGCTGACAAGCTTAAAACCTTCTGGTTCTCCGGTCAGCAGCAGACTAAGGAAAGTCACACCGATCACAGGAAGAGAAAGAAGATGGAAGTGTCTTTGCACCTCCAACTATGGATGAAAGTTTTATTGTGTGCCCACAAGGCTGCCTAAAACTGTATGCAGATCTTGGTTCTGAAGCTCCAGTTGCTCTTAGGAAGAAACTGTTCCCCTCACCAAGCATCATATTAAAGCAGGGGCTCTGGACTCAGAAATGGGTGCTGGGCTCAACTGTGCCACTTGCTGCCATGTAATTCTGACATGTAACTTTATATTGCTAAGGTTTCGTTTCCTCATCTGTAGAACAGGTATAATACCCATTTCCTAGTGTTTCTACAGAGTTAAATTACATATATGTATTGAAAGCACTTAATGCCATGCCTAGGATATAGCAATTCCTGTTAGTGGTAAATATTATTTTATTAAAAATATTTTATTGGGCTGGAGTGATGGCCCAGCGGTTAAGAGCACCAACTGCTCTTGCAGAGGACTGGGGTTTGATTCCCAGCACCCACATGGTGGCTAAGAACGGTCTTTAAGCTGGGCATGGTGGCACACGCCTTTAATCCTAGCACTTGGGAGGCAGAGGCGGGTGGATCTCTGTGAGTTCAAGGCCAGCCTGGTCTACAGAATGAGTCCCAGTCCAGCTGGGACTAAAAGGGAGACCCTGTCTCAAAAAGAACAAAAAAATATATTATTACCTTTAGTTTATGTGTATGAGTGTATTGACTGCATGTGTGTAAGTGCACTTGTGTAACTCAGTGCCAGTGGAGGTCAGAGGAGGACGTCAGATCCCATGGAACTGGAATTACAGACAGTTGTTAGCTCCCATGTGGGTGCTGGGAACCAAGCCCAGGTCCTCTGCAAGAGTAGCTAATACTCTTAGCTGCTGAGCCATCTCTCCAGCCCCCAGTCTTATTATTTTAAAAATAATATCAGCCATATCCTGAAATGCTCATTAAAAACAATTGGGTTTCTCATGTACTAGAAGCTGATTGAAAACAACAACAACAACAACAACAACAACAACAACAACGAAAAAACAGAAAAACTCAGACTCTGACTTCAAGATAGCTCCAGGGTTACAGGCAAACAAGGCGAAAGCAGTGAGCAAGTAGAAAGAACATGGGCTTAATCCAAGCCATGAAATGGTGATAGCAGATAAGGTGGTAGGGGACCTTGCAAGATCAGCACCAAACCCACAGCGGAAGCTGGAAGTAGTGTCTGACAGGTTCCCTCAGGTAGCTGATAGCCATGCAGGATCAGTAATCACAATCAATAGAAAGGTTTTTGTTTAGTTCCCACACAGCAGACAAAATGTAAGGTCCTGAGGGAAGGACCCTCAACTGTTCCATTCATTTCTGTGTCTGCAGCTTCTAGAACAGAGCCTGGCATGCAGCAGGCACTAAATGAATGTCATCATTCACTATTCAACATGTCCATTTTTCTCCCATCAACCATAATTAGAAAAGTAAGGCTCAAAGAGGAGAAGCAATTTGTTAGGGTATCAGGGTTTCTTAGCCCAATAGTTCACATGTTTATCCATTAAGCTATCCTGTCATTTAAAAGAGGAATGTTAGTACAGGGGAGAGATGAGCAGAAAGGTTTTGTACATGTGAGAAAGGGTATAATCTCTGTAGGACACTGCAGGCTATTCCATATGAATGGATAGCAAAGTCCATAGTGATCAAGGTACTGTAGAAAAAAGCACACATTTGAAAATTTGAAGGGTATAACTGTTAGGATTTTGTGGGTAACTGGATGTGGACAAAGTTACAGGTGTGAGTTAAAGATCAGGAGTGAAATCAACAGAAACATCTCAGATCGACCCCAAGCTTATAGCTTGGGTGACCAAGCGGATAATATTTATCAAATTTAGCAATACAGATAAAATCATTCTTTTGGAGGACAGTTTCTTGTAATGTGTTTTAGTCATAGAGAAATACCACAGCACATGTGATTAGCAGATAGTGGGTTTCACATAAAGTGGATATTTATTAAATATTTGTTGAGTGAGGACATATTTGGATCTTGATCTTTTGAAGCATGTTTGACTTGGATACACATTAATTTGGAGATAACTGTCTCATAAGTGGCTGTTGAAGCTGCTCTCATTCAGGTAGAAAGAGAAGACCTGGGATGGAATTCTTTAAAGACTGAGTGATAAAAAGAGCAGTGTACAGAGAGCCTGAATGAGTCTACCTTGACGGAGGGGAGGGACACCACATCCCAGGAAGGAGTGCTTTTCAAGGGAGAGGCAGATTTCACAGGGAGGGAAAGTTCTAGGGCCAAATGTCACAGAAAGTTTGAATCAGATAAGAACAGAGACCTACTTACTAGATTTGATAACTTGATTCTCCAAGATTATTTGAAGGGCTTGATTTCAGATCACCGAAGAAAACAAGTAGGAAAAGTTGTGATTCTTTCTAAAATCACACCCCTAACCTGGTCCACATCCAAGATATTCAAAGAAAGAAAAGATATTAAATCAAAAGTCATGTTTATAGTATCAGTAACTAACAGAACTCAGTAACTACTTGGCCTAAGATGCTTCTTGCAATCTTGGAAGGGGGGACTGTATTAACTAATGAGTACCTCTTACATAGGACACACAGCTAAACTGACTCCACCTCCCCCATTGCAGTGGAGTCAATGTCTACACACATACACTAATAAGAAAAGAAAATAAGAAATAGAGGTATTTAAAGTGCATGTTTGGAAAGCAGGATTTCTAAGGTAGACCCAGAGGCCAGAGAGTCCACGGCACATGATAATAATAACCCCAAAGAGACCATCAACGGTTTTCAGCAAGTAGACCCATGCAAGGAGATTAAACAGGATGCCAGTTGACAGATTTGGTTTCCGAGTTCTCTGAAGCAATAGGTCAGAGAGCACCAACAAGTGCATTTTGACAGAAAGCTCCCCCCATCTTTCTCTCCCTTTCTCCTTCTCTCTCAAGGTTTTTCTAGAAAAAGAGGCTTTCACATTGTCTTAGATTCGAGAAAGAAGAAACAGCCATGTTAAAGCAACAGAGAGAGATCAGATAACAGCTCCTGAACCAGAACTGGATGTGAATCCCAATTCTGTCCTGGAAGTACTTTCTAACTACCAAGGCCTTTTCTAGGTTAAAATGTGCACACAGAAGCTGATCCTCATCACTGTCAAAGGCATTCAGAGCTGCCAGCCCCTCAGACGGGGGCTTCCTGGCCTTGTTGTCACCTCCGAATACAAACAGGATATACCACTTAGCAGTCAGTCACCTCCCCAGGGCCCTGGACAGGTCACTTCCCCCACATGTGTGCTTTAGATATTTTCCAATGGGAAATGGCAGGTTCTGGTGACCAATCAATGATTTAAAACATGCAGCATATCCCAAATCGCAATAGCCAGTAAAAATATGATCTGTCTCCAGTGGCGCTCTCTATGAAATCACATCAGGGGCTAGACATTAACTTGGATTAGCTGTTGTTTGCTACCTTTAACCTAAACACATAGGAATATTTGGTTAGTTCTCCTTTGGACCTGATATGAGTTTTATGATACATTAATGCCTCCTGGCTTTAAATAATCAAATTTATTTACTCAAAGTTGATTAATAATGTGTGTTTCTAGATTCCGAAAGCCCTTTTCAGAATCAACTTGCCTGGGTTTGTTCCTCTAGTACTGACAAAAAAATTAAGAGAGAGAGAGAGAGAGAGAGAGAGAGAGAGAGAGAGAGAGAGAGAGTGCCATGTGTGTAGGCATGCTGGTGGAGGCTAGAAAGTGGCATTGGTTGGATACTCTGGAGCTAGAGTTACAGGTGGTTATAAGCTGTCAATGTAGAGCTGGGAACTGAACCTGGGTCCTCTGAAGAGCAGCAATGCTTTTAACTGCTGTGCCATCTCTCTGGGCCCCACTGTTGACTTCTGAGATCACTTGCCTAGGTAGATTGTTAATCAGTGGCTTTGTTCAGAAGGCAGAATTCTTCGACTTTCCTCCTGTGTGTTCGCAAATAGCAAAATCTGATGCTAAAATATAGAACATTCCTACGCATAAGGTAAGACTTTCTTTGTGTTGGGATTTATTTTCTCATTTTCTTTTTCTTACATTTTTACAAGCAGGAGTTTAATTTGTGGAATATCTCACAAAATATGGTGTGGATACAATTTTAAAATGCTCACAGAACATTATGGTTTTTTACAATCATTAAACCAAGTTGGCAATGTCAGGTTTGGTATAATGTGTCAGATGTGGTAGATGCTACAGGGGAAAAGCAAACAAGGAAGAGGAGGAGTGCAGGGAGTGTTAGGGTTTCAAATGGACTGACTAGCAGATGAGACTTGATCAGTGACTTGGAGAAAAGGGGAAGAGCCATGGGAATACCACAGCAAATGCAAAGGCCCTGAGGCAGAACCACTTCAGGAACAAGAAGATAATCAGGTATGTTCACCACAGAGTGAGTGTGCCATGCCTGCCTGCATCTGACAGAGCACAGGGAGAGTTGTATAGCAAACAAGGTCAGAAGGATCACAGAGTGCTCAGAATGTGCAGGGCTTTGAAAATTCATTGTAACAGTCTTTGGCTTACAGCCCAAGATAAAAACCATTCATTTGTAGTAAGTAGAGTTAGCAACACAGGCACATATGTGGCCTATTCACTAATCATGGTGAGACCACCTAATATTTCAGTACTTTTTATGGGCCAAATTCCATGCTTTACAATGAGTGGGTATTTTAATCCTCAAAGAAATGTCAAAGAAAGGGGCTATTTTAAGTCTCATTTGTCAAGGAGGTGTCTAGCTAGATGACTTAGCTGGAACACAGGAAGTGGCAGAGTTGGGCATGAACGTGCCTGTCAGATGGCAAAGACGTCATCCTCTGCTTGTTCAGTCTGCCTTCCACCGGGTTCTGGTTAACTAAAAGGCAAAAATGCAGAATCCAAGTCTGGAAGGGGCATAGAAATAAACCATTTCTACCCTGATTTATAGTGATTAATGATTTTATTTCTGAGTAAGCCTCAACTAGCAATGTCCATTTCTTGGATGCTTTCTGGAAGGAGAGGAGACCACAGCACTTTCTGGTATTTGTATTCAAGCTAAAATCTGTTTTCATTTTTACTATGCCAAGATGTTGTAATTCAACTATCCAGCTCCAGACGAGGCCATTCGAATGCTCTCACCAAGATGTGTTTGTGCCCAAATTTATGAAATTCTTTTATTTCCTCCTCCTGCTTTATTTCACGCTAAAATAAAAACATATCTTGATGAAGTGACTGGATAGAACATCTTGAAAGTGGTAAGAGGCACCCTGGGCTCAGTCAGATAGAAAGAGAAATGTAGAGTCTCTTAAGTACCACTAACAAATCAATAATCTTCTAGAAGACTCCCAGACTTTTAAAGAGATTTCCTCTGAGGCTCTCAAATGTCAACCAATTCACTGGGCTTTATTGCTGATGTTGATACAGAAAAGTCTAGACCCAGTGGAGACTCCTTAATACAGGCAACCATGAAGCCAGGAGAAGCAGGGCAAGGGTTGCTCTACTGGGCACCAGGAGCCTCTAGAGTTTCAGAGCCACTTGGAGCCTAGGCAATGAGTGGCTCCCGTAGACACCAGGAGGAAGGGTCTTCACAAGCCTGGGGCTCTGCCATCAAGCCTGCTACACACCACAGCAGGGCTACGGCTCTGAGATGCTTCCCTTCGGAGTGTCAAGGAACAGGAGGCCAGCAGCTGTCAGCACTGTGAGTAATGGAAGAGGAATCCCCAGTTTCTGACCTCATCCAAATAAAATTCTTAAAAAGAAAATTAAAGCAGCTTACTTCATTATGGAAAAAAGGGAACGCGACTGGAAATTATGAAGTAAGATTAGATTTCCGTCAGAAATGTTTTAATTAGTGTTCATATTTTGTTTCCTGTCAGAAGTGGCTTTAGTTAGACCTTAGAGTACTAAGTGTCTTCATGTTCTTGATTTTCACTCACTGTCTACAGAGCAGGAGTATGTACATGGTCATGGGGTCCGCCTAAGCAGGGTGGCACACAGAACCATGATGGGCCACCTTCAAGAAACTGCCACTTAATTTCTCTAGAGGAATCAGACCTAGAAATCTGCTTAGAGCTGAAGGAATCTTAGTCTTAACCATTTACAGAGAGATACAATACATCATGAGTCAGCTGATCTAGAATCACTTCTTAGGACTAAGTCTACTACACAGCCCATCTTCATGCTATGCTGCAGGCCACAGTTCCAGCCTCTTAGCCTTCAAGGACACAACACAATCATTACGACCGAGAAGATGCACATCTAGTGCAAAGAGCACACAGAGCGACTATGGTGTGTGCCTCTTTCCTTTAGGGAATAAATAGTTCTTCAAACCTGTGCTTCTAGCAGAGCTTGGCCCTGAGGGTGGGTTCAGAGGGAGACCTATGACCCAAGCTGAACCATTTAGAATATTTAAAGTGTTCTAAAATTAGAGTTGCAATGCATGTGCATATGTGTGATAGAAGTGTGTGCCTCGAGGTTGATCTTGTGAGTCCTCCAACAGCAGCTGACCATCAACAGGTAGATAGGTGACTACTGATGTTATCTCAAGGCTTCCTCAGTCCTGTGACTGGTGGTGGGTGATGTCTTTGGGCTAGGAGCTCAGCTGCAGCTATAGTTGGAACACCTAGACAAAGCTTTTCAAGAAGGCTTGGACTCCCTTATAGCACAATGCATAGGGTCTGAGAGCTGAAGCAGGCAGAATGGCACGAGAACTATAAACAGACTTGGGTGTAACACAGCGCCATTCCCACCACACGTGGTCCAGGGAGCCGGGAAGGTCCACTTGGATGGGAGATGTATCCTAAACCAAAGGAATGTCACTCTCAGTGAAAAAGCATGGGTTTGCAGAGACTGTGGTGGACATCTTTGGAAAGAGCATTCTGCTACACAGTACATACCCTGATTTGCCTTTTCACCTCCCCTTTCCACAGCATGGGGCTGTTAAAGCAGAAATGTTAAAGAAAAAAGTCAGTGCTTGAGGACTGAATTCTAAAACAGACTTGTAAGTTCACGCCAGATAGAGGGACCAGAAGAAGAATGTCTAACTTTTGAATTTCCACAGCTTAAAAACCTTGATAGACCTAGAATCCAAAGTTCCCACCATGAGCCATAGGACGCCATGACAGGGTGGGGTCTGTTGAGTCAGGGCTGGTAAGTGCCCTGAGGAGGACCTCTTTTCCAGCCACATCCCTCAGCTTTTGGGAACTAAGAGCAGAGAGATCCTGCTCAGGTTACATCTGGAGGCCTAAGCCTGGGGTCCCCTCATCCATGGACAGCAGGCCCAGGTCAGGTTCAGGTTCAGGTTCAGGGCTGTAGGACACAGCGATTGCTCTACAGAGCCACCAAATATTCCTGATGTAAGGAGAGAAAAATAAGCATAAATAGGAACTAGTTGGCTATGCCTGTCTTACAGGGAAAGAACTGCCCCCCAAACAACTGGAAAAATGAAGGCTGTCTTTAGGTTTCCAGAAGCACCTTGTAAAAACGTGGGCTGTGCTGTGGTGTCTATATTCATAACCACACACTGCTGCTTACTGAGTCAGATCAGATGACAAGCAACATCGGTTTCCACAAGCTGCCAGAATGTTCTCCTCTTCCTGGCTGCTCCCCGGTCTTCTGAGCTGGACTCCTAACCAGTGTTTGTTTTAAATGCTTAGGACCATTCCCCTTCCCCTTCTTCTGCTTCTTCCGCTTCTTCTGCTTCTTCCTTCCTTCCTTCCTTCCTTCCTTCCTTCCTTCCTTCCTTTCTTTCTTTTTCTTTCTTTCTTTCTCTTTCTTTCTTTCTTTCTTTTTTCTTTCTTTTCTTTCTCTCTCTCTTTCTTCTTTTTCTTCTTCTTTTTCCCCTTCTTCCCCTTCTTCTTCCCCTTCTTCCCCTTTTTCTTCCCCTTCTTCTTCCCCTTTTTCTTCCCCTTCTTCTTCTCCTTCTTCTTCCTTCTTCCTCCTCCTTCTCCTCCTCCTTCCTATTCTTCTTCTCTCTTCCCCCTCCTCCTCCTCCTCCTCCTCCTCCTCCTCCTCCTCCTCCTCCTCTTCTTCTTCTTCTTCTTCTTCTTCTTCTTCCCCTTCCCCTTCCTCTTCCCCTTCTTCTTCCCCTTCGTCTTCCCCTTCATCTTCCCCTTCGTCTTTCCCTTCCCTCTCTCTGGCTTGGTTACCACACTACTTCCTTTCTCCATGGATCTGATGGTGTCTGATCCTCCCTCCTCTCCCTCAGCTCATAGGTGACTCAGGCCTCCTCCTATGACTAGCTCAGGAGTCTTTTCTGACGTGTTGTTTTCCTTCCTTGTCAATGAATCTACATGTCACTATCAGATCTATCTTTCCTCCTTTTTCAAAAGTCTTCAGTGGTTCCCTACTAATTTTCAGATAAATATTCCAAGTTTTACTTTTAGTACTAAACAACCCACTTTAGGAATCATCTCCCCCAACTATGTCTAATAAGTGTGATTTTACATTTGATTGTCTTTGAACAGAGAGTGTTAGTTCTACTTTCGGGTATTAGTGTTAGCAAAGGCTTCACTATTTGAATCCTTCATGAGTGTTCAGGTAGAAATCATTCTTCATTTGAATATTCTATTGGGCTGTATCCACTAAGTACCATTTGGAAAGAACTTGAATGCCAAGGAAGAAGACAGCAATTGAGCCAAGTGAATTATAATGATGCACATGTAACAGTATCTGAGTTGTTTCCTCTGAGAAAGGAAGAGAGAGTCTGGAACATTCAGCCACCACAGCCTCATCTTCAGAACCACCTTGACTATAATCAGATTGCAACATTAAAGGCAGACTAACAATGTTTTCAGCAAGCTAAAATAGACTTAAAATTTATAGGGAAATGTTGTTTGGAAAAAATAAAGAACTAGAACATTGCTGCTTCCTACTGAGGCAGTCAGTTTTGAGGCCAAAGAAGTAAAAAAAAAAAACACTATAACGTATCTTTGGCCGGTCACTTTGGATGTAACCAGCTGAGCAACAGCTTCACATTCTGCATGCAAAACACTCCACTCTGGGCGAAGTAAATCGCTGACAAGTGGCCTCATCTCACATTCATGGCACTTGGAAATAGTTCCTGAGTTTGGACACACTGCTGTGGAGCAAAGCCAACAAAGTTCACAGTAGTTAAGACACAGCTGCACATCCATGCTTATGTCCTGCCTTGCACAAATTCTCCACAGAGGACACGTTCTGATTAAGAAACACAGCACTGCTAATGATATCAAGCTGAGTGTCACTAAAAAGATGCAAAGATCACTCCCTAGTGTTAACTAGTTGCATAGTTCTAAGACTGGCCACTTTTCATTTTATTTCCTCACTTCTCTTCCTACAAGCCAAAAAATCCATCCGTTCACTTCATCGCACACACATTCACGACATGAAGGAAAGTGTAACAAAAACAAAGTCACTGAATCAGACAGAGCTGGGTGCAGTGTCTCATTCCTGTAACCCCAGGGGGTAGGAGGGCTGCCATGAGTTCAGGACCAGCCTAGGCTATAGTGTGAGACTATGTCTCAAAAAATCATAACCTAGAGGATGAAGGGATGGCTCAGCAGAGGACCCAGTTTGGTTCCCGGCATGCATTTGCCAACTAACAACTGTTTGTAACTCTAGTTCCAGGTGATCTGATGTCCTCTTCTGGCTCCATGGGCATATATAAGAACATTGGTAGTGACTGGGAGGGGATGAGGGGCAAATTCCCAGTTCATGCGGGGTTTATTGGGAAAATACCTCTCAGTTTCCCCCATTTAGTAAACAGTATCAAGATCAGGAAGTTTCCAAAATCCCAGCTCACAGAGAAGCTGAAATAACAGCCCTGGAATGTTGGGTGCTTTTGATACAATTAAATCAGGGTACTGTCCCATGTCACAAGCCAAAAAAGTATCTGATAGAGTGACAAACATTGCCAGCGTGAAACATCAGAGCTTTGTTGTTTAAAGATTGTGATAAAAAAGTGATGCAGTGTCCAGCCATAGCGATACCCACCTATAAACACAGAGGGCTAAGCAGAAGGAATTCAAGGCCAGCCTGTAGCCCAGGCTATGTTATTCAGTGTAATGTTTACTGCGGCTTACAGTGGTTCTTTGGTGCAGTCTGTCCAGTGTGATATGTAATAGCATGATTTATAACATAATTAAGAGATGTTTGGTTTATTATATTTTGACTATAACATGTGTTTGACCATATTACAAATATTACCTAACAAAAACCATTATATTTTATATCTTGATTTTTCAGCCATCCTAGAAAAACACTATTGGTGAAGAAACAGTGAACTCTTGGTAAGCTAAAAAATAAGGCTATTAGCCTGGATATCACTTTGTCTATAGCTTTGACTTAGATTTCTTCCTCAGGAAATCTGATTATGCATTTTGTATTATGCCTTCTTTTAAAAAGATGATGTATGAAATACATAAAACATCAATTAAATAAAAAAATTAAAAAAAATTTATCCTGATTGTGCACATATCTCTGTAATAGGATGAGTCTTGTGGGTATATACCCAGGAGTAGTATGACTGGGTCAGGTGGTAAGCTCATTTTGAGTCTTTTAAGAGTTCTCCACACTGCTTTCCATAGGGGTTGCGCGAGGTTGCATTCCCACCAGCAGTGGATGAGTGTTCCCCTTTCTCCGTAACCTCTCCAGCATTTGGTATCCTTTATTTTCTCGAGCATAGCCAGTCTTACCAGAGTAAGATGAAATCTTAAAGTGGTTTTAATTTGCATTTCCTTAATTATTAGTGACGATGAACACTTTTAAAGATGTTTCTCAGCCATCTTTACTTCTTCATTTTTGAAGTCTCTGTTTAGCTCTTTACTCCACCTTTCGATTGGGTCATTTGTTTTCTTGTGCCTTTGTTTTTGAGTAGTTTATATGCTCTGGATGTTAATCCTGTCAGATGTTATCACTAGTAAAGATTTCCTCCCACTCTGTGGATTTTCTCTTCACTTCATCTATCATTTCTTTCTCTATACAGAAGGTTTTGAGTTTAATGAGGTCCCGCTTGTTGATTGTTGACCTTATTTCCTGTGCAGCTGCTGTCTTTTCCTATACCTATATCTTGTAGGTTACTGCCAATGTTTTCTTCTATCATTTTCAGAATTTCAGGTTTCACACTGAGGTGTTTAATCCATCTGGAGTTGACTTTTGTATAGGACAAAAGATAGCGGTTTAGTTTTATTCTTCTACAAGTGGTGATCCAGTTTTGCCAGCACCATTTGCTGAAGATGCTGTATTTCCTCCATTGAGTTTTCTTGCCTCCTCTGTCAAATATGAGGTGACTGAAATTGGGTGTGGTGAGGTTTAGATCTTCAATTTTGTTCCATTGATCTACAGGTCTGTTTTTGTGCCTGTTTTATGACTATAGCCCTGTAATATAGTTTGAAGACTGGTATAGTAAGCCTCCCTGCATGCTCTTTTTGTTCAGGGTTGCTTTGGCTATCTGGGGTCTTTTGTTTTTCCATATGAATTTAAGGATGTTTATTGCAGCTCTCTTCACAAGAGTGAAGAGCTGGAAGCATCCCAAGTATCCCTCAACTGATGAGTAGATAAAGAAAATGTGGTACATCTACACAATGGAGTTCTAGTTCTATGGAACTAGAAGCCCTTATGCTAAGTGAAATAACACAGTCCCCCCCAAAACAAATGATACTGGGCATGGTGGCGCACACCTTTAATCCTAGTACTCAGGAGGCAGAGGCAGGTGGATCTTTGTGAGTTCAAGGGCAGCCTGTTATACAGAGCGAGTTCCAGGACAGTTGGGGCTACAGGGAGACCCTGTCTCAAAAAGACAAAAAAAAAAAAAATACATCAACTTGTTTGTGATTTAGGAATGTAAAGTAACATTTCTTTTTACCTGCATGCAACTCTACTGTTAAAATGTGAGTCCTTCTGAAAGACAAAAACCACACGATCATCTCAATTGATGCAGAAAAAACCTTTGACAAAATCCAGCATCCCTTCATGCTTAAAGTCCTAGAGCGAATTGGATTGGAGGGATCATTCCTCAATGTAATCAAAGCCATATACAGGAAACCCACAGCCAATATCATCCAAAATGGGGAAAGGACAGAAGCATTCCCTTTAAAGGTAGGAACTCGACAAGGCTGCCCCCTGTCACCACTCCTCTTCAATATAGTGCTTGAAACACTTGCTAGGGCAATAAGGCAAGAAAAGGAAATTAAAGGAGTACTGATTGGAAAAGAGGAAGTCAAGCTATCCCTTTTTTGCTGATGATATGATTGCTTACTTAAGGGATGCTAAAAACTCCACCAGAAAACTCCTAGAAACGCTTAAGAGCTTCAGTAAAGTGGCAGGGCACAAAATTAACCTAGAAAAATCAGTAGCTTTTCTTTACACCAACAATAAGCAACTGAAGAAGGAATTCAGGAAGACCTTTCCACTCACAGTAGCCTTAAAAACAATAAAATACCTAGGAACAAACCTAACCAAAGATACCAAATATCTCTACAACAAAAATTTTAAACCCCTGAAGAAGGAAATTGAAGAAGACATCAGAAGATGGACAAACCTCCCATGCTCATGGATTGGGAAAATTAATATAGTAAAAATGTCCATTCTACCCAAACTCTTGTATATATTTAATGCAATCCCAATTAAAATCCCCGAGAGTTTTTTTCACAGGTTTGGAAAAAAAAGTCCTTAATTTCATTTGGAAAAACAAAAGACCCTGAATAGCCAAAACAACCCTGAGTGAAAAGAGCAATACAGGGGGATCTCTATCCCAGACTTCAAACTATACTACAGGGCTATAGTCATAAAAACAGCTTGGTACTAGCACAAAAACAGACCTGTTGGCCAATGGAACAAAACTGAAGTTCCAAACTTGAGCACATACAATTTCAGCCATCTCATATTTGACAAGGGGGCCAAAAAGCCACAATGGAGAAAAGACAGCATCTTCAGCAAGTGGTGTTGGCAAAACTGGATCACCACTTGTAGAAGAATGAAATTAAACTCCTACCTCTTGCCCTGTACAAAAGTCAACTCCAGATGGATTAAAGACCTCAAC
>VZQC01001903.1:345294-452794 GCA_009823505.1 Rhizomys pruinosus
TTTTTTTTTTTTTTTTTTTGGTCTTTTTGGTCTTTTTGGTCTTTTTGAGACAGGGTCTCCCTGTAGCTCTGGCTATCCTGGAACTTACTAGGTAGCCCGGGCTGGCCTTGAACTCACAAAGATCCACCTGCCTCTGCCTCCCAAGTGCTAGGATTAAAGGCATGCACCACCACACCTGGCTTAAGATATCGTCTTACTCCAATAAGACTGACTAGGATCAATAAAACAAATGATACCAAATGCTGGAGAGGTTGTGGGGAAAGGGGAACACTTATCCACTGCTGATGGCAATGTAAACTTGTACAGCCACTATGGAAAGCAGTGTGGAGAACCCTTGGAAGACTTGGAATGAACTTGCCACCTGACCCAGCCATACCACTCCTGGGGATGTACCCACAAGACTCATCTTACTGCAGAGATACATGCACAGCCATGTTTATTGCAGCTCTCTTCACAATAGCAAAGAGCTGGAACCAACTCAAGTGCCCCTCAACTGATGGGTGGATAGAGAAAATGTGGTACATCAACACGATGGGGTTCTATGCATTGGTCAAGAAAGATGACATCATGAACTTTGCAGGTAAGTGGATGGAGCTAGAAGATATCATGCTGAGTGAAGTAACACAGTCCCAGAAAAACAAACAATGAATGCTATCCCTCATCTGTGGATGCTAGCGCCAATTACCTAATTGTATGGCAAACTGAGCAAGGTCAATGTGATCTGAAAACAACTTTGCTCTTATATTGTAGAATCCCTTAAAAAATAAACAAAGGGGAAAAAATAAAGGGCCTGGAGAAAGAAAATGGAACAGAAAAAAAATGTGAGTCCTTAAACATGTTTTGAAATTAACCTATAGCTTATTTTCAGATGTAATTTTGGCATATGTGTGCATACTTTGGAACAATATAAAATTAAGGGGAACAACAACAAAAAAGACTTGTTCAAATAACTGACTGAAACAGTAAAATTCTGCATCGAAAAATTTAAAAAAGACTGAGAAAAAGATGCAAGACAGGTATGGCAGAATGCATGAGCTCTGGCTGGGTGGGGGGCAAGGAAGTGGAAATGGTCTAAATTTGAGTAAGAAATGTTGTATGAAATGCGCAAAAGTTCAACAAAAAATTAAAAAAAAATGTTTATCCTGAGCCCATTGTGGTGGCTCACACCTTTAATCCCAGCACTCAGGAGGCAGAGGCAGGTAGATCTTTGGGAGACCCAGCCCAGCCTAGTCTTCATAGCAAGTCCAGGCCAGCTGGGGCTACAGGAGACCCTCTGTTTAAGTCCTGCCCACCGCCAGCTCCATCCGTTCTCCTGTTGTCTCTGTTTCCACCAGATTCATATTACCCGAAATGTGGATAAGAATAGTAACTTCCTGGAGAGATGGCCTAGCGGTTAAGAGCGCCGACCGCTCTTGCAGAGGACCCGGGTTCGATCCCCAGCACCCACATGGCGGCTGAGAACCGTCTGAAGCTCCAATTCCAGGAGAACTCCAGTTCCAGGGGAATCCGAGACCCTCTTCTGAACTCCGCGGCGTTGCACGACACGGGTGCACAGACTTGCATGCAGACAGTACATTCATACACATACAGAAATAAATAAAATTAATAAAAAAAAAAAGAATAGTAACTTCCCCAAATCTCTCCTTTTGTTCTTCCCTGAAACCTATCACACACACTCACACACACACACACACACACACACACACACATATATGTATAAACATTTCATTTATAATTTATAAAAGAAATGCAGAACATGGAGAAATCAAACTGGAGCTGGGCTTGAAGCTTCAGCCCTAACTAAACAGTAATCATCAACCTTGCCCAGCTGGGCACTACCATAATGACTGGCCTGGCAAGCTCTATCCCCTCCTATAACAGTGGTACAAATGTTATGGGAAGTGGCTATGAATTCTCCACGTCTGCCCTCAGTGACATGCGTCCTCCAGCAAGGCTGCACCTCCTTGGATTCTAAGGCCCTCCTAGACAGCTCCACCAACTGACCAAGTGCCCAACTACGTGCGCTTATGGGGGTGGTAACCTAATTCAAAATACTACACTTATTAGAACTGCTTTTAGTTCTTCAAGTAGTTACACTTATAACTTCTTTTTAATATGGATTTTTATTTTTATATATAGTAGTATAGTATTAGGCTACATACAGATAATTTCTTTCAGCCTGTCTTGTACTTTGACCATATTTAATCCCTTTTCTTCCTTCCATTAGCTTCCCCTCTTCTTTCCTCCCTCTCACTAGTTTCTCCTCTTCTGTTTTCATCACACACACACAATTTAATTCTTTATGAAATATATATATATATATACACATATATACATGCCACATTTTCCATATGATTCCATAACTTGGCTACTATAAATAGTTCTGGAATAGATGTGGATGTGCAGTATGCACATTAGAGTGTTTATACACAGGAGTTATGGCCGAGTCACATGGTAGTAGATCCAATTTTAGTTTTTTGAGGAATCTAGTTCCCTAATGGCTAGACCAATCATGTTCTCACCAGCAGATGCTTCTTGATAGCAAATATTGTGTTTTTTAAAAGTATTTATTATTTTTTCTATATGTGAGTACTTCCTGCACATGTCTAAGTACATCTGTGTTGTGCAGTGACCATGGAGTCAGAAGAAGCCATTGGATCCCCTGGAACAGGAGTAACTGACAGTTGTTAGCCATCATGTGAATGAGTGCTAGGAACTGAACCTGGGTCCTCTGCAAGAACAGTCAGTGGTCTTAACCACTGAGCCATCTCTCTACAGATTGTGATAGGTCCCAACAGGTAATATTCTTCTTCTTTTTGCTCTTTTTGAGACAGGGTCTCCTTGTAGCCCTACCTGTCCTGGAACTCACTATGTAGACCAGGCTGGCCTTGAACTCACAGAGATCCACCCACCTCTGCCTCCCAAGTGCTGGGATTAAAGGCCTGTGCCACCATGTTTGGCAGTAGGATCGCTTTTAAAAGACATTCTTCTCCATGCTATAGCCTTTTCAGACTCATTGCTCTGGTGTTACCACTGGAACCCGGGAATTTCTCTCTCCAACAACAGGGTGCTTCCAGCAGTCATAGTTTTATGGATGCTCTACCTCTTATTTTCTTTCTTTTGTCATTTGCTGCAGTATATCTACACATTTATTTTTGAGAAGCAAGCGAAAGTTTGGATAGTCTCTTTCTAAGATACCATTAGAGACATAGGTGGTTCCTTGCTGGAGGCAAGTCTTTACACAATGTGTAATAATGTCTTTACACAATGTTGTAAGCACCGATCAATACATATTTCATGCAAACCAAGTAGAGCTTTTCTCTAACAATGGTCCAGTCTGTTTTATAAACCAAGGCAATGTTACATGAACAGTAGCATCTCGCACATACCTGAAACAATCACTCATTCGCCAAGAGCAAAAATAATAGGACATAAGAATTCCACCACAACAATGCTAACAATCAGATTTAGCTATTCCTTTGAAAACACATTACAGAATAACAAGCCAGCATCCAAAACAGGGCTTAGAATCCAGCTGGCAGATAGAAAGTCCTGAAGGCCTAGAATCTAGTCCTTCTGGGAGGCTCTGACAGGCTTATTTTTTTTTAATTTTATTTATTTTTTATGTGTTTGAATGTACTGTCTGCATGTAGGTTTGTGCACCCGTGTCGTGCAATGCCGCAGAGGTCAGAAGAGGGTGTCGGGTTCCCCTGGAACTGGAATTAAAGATGTTTCTCAGCTACCATGTGAGTGCTAGGGATCAAACCCCGGTCCTCTGCAAGAGCAGTTGGTACTCTTAACTGCTAGGCCATCTTTCCAGTCCCTTGTCAGTCTTATTTTAACCTTTACTATTCAAGCTCTTGAGAGGAGCTTAATAATCTGTGATTTGTGTGAACTGCTTTTTTGGCCATTAAGACACAGGTCACTTTAGAAAAGAGACAATACATCAATGCATACATTTTAAGCAGAGTGAAACTTGAGGTCAAAGATGCTGACAAGCTGTGTCAGCTTCAGAACAAGTCGCCAGATGACCTGAGGCTGAGCCAGTTTGTAGGTTCTATAGAACTTGGAAAGCAGAAATCAGGAGCCTGATGTCTGAAGGATAATTAGGATGTATCATCCATTGCTGTTGAGAATATTACACCTGGGAAGTAAGATTTTAGGCATGTGATGCATTTCTAAAACTCAGAGGTCATACCCAATCAGGAATTCCATAGTACAACAACAACTGAATTTATGGGGAATGTGGAGACAGACAAGCCTGAAATCCACTTAGAGGTGTTATATAACCATTCATGACCTATAAGTTAACTTTGAAATAGACTCCACAGAGTGAACAATGACAGGTTGGATAAATGATGGTCTATAACTACAGCTTGTGACAGACATCAAAACTACAGTCATAAATGTGTATGGCAGCACATAAAACTGCTTATGGTAGAACACGGACCAAACAGCAAAATACCACAATGCACACAAGGTCTGGTGAAAGCTATGGGAAATATGAACAAGGTTCAGAAGGATGGGACAAAACTAAAACAGAGGCTAAGACTAGCAAATACCAGCGAATACACCGGCCGAACGACTCCAGAGGTGCAGCGTACAAGGAAAGGCATTCAGATGATGAAATGGCGCAGTGTGTGGAAGTGATGCTTAAATAGTGGAGTCACTGTGAGAAAACAACAATGGAGCAATTCTGAGATGAAGGCTGGGTTCAGTTGCTTCACTCTAGCAATCTTTCCTATCTTTATTATCTGCTCTAAACACACAAAATAAAATTTATTTAAAAAAATAAATAAATAAACAAAAACAACCACAAACTATTTGCTAGAGGAGTAGAGGTCATTTGCTTTTCATGATTTCTATATTATATTAGTGAAACATTTGAAAGCTCTGTAGATGCAAAAGAAAAGGTCACATAGGTCAGAGATGCAGAGAAGGGAGACAGGAATCAGTCAGTGGTGGGTGATATTTATAGATGATACGTGTATTTGTTGTAATATAAAAGTACATCTAAGTACCTGGTGGTTTGAGATTTTTGCCTAAATGCGAAATAAGATGCTGTAATATGACTCTGTTTCTTGAGTAATCTTGATAAAAAAATCAATTGTATTATACCAATGGCTGTGTTTCCACAAAGAGCTAAAATACCTTAACTGAAGGGGTAGGGAGGGGGTGGGAGGCGGTAGCAGGGAAAGGGGAAATGCAACTTGCGAGATGATCGGGAGAGAGGGCTGGAAGCCGAGAGCGAGCGGAGAAATAGCAAGATAAGTTTAAGGCATTTCTCTGCCCTGCCTCAATCCCAGGCTTTCCCACGTCCGCATGGTGGTGTGAGCTCAAGACAGAGGCTCATTAACTTTCACCTGAGCTTTCTTTTTCTATTCCAGTTTCTTCCCCTGATCCAGTTTGCTACACAGCTGCCAGAGCGGCTGCTCTAAGACAGGAAGCGTCGTTCTTGTCTGTGCGCCCAGCTCTGTCTCTGGCTGCTCCCTGGAGGCCATGGCTCGGGGTTTACCTTCTTTGCTCTGTCCCATGGCCCTCTTGCTTTCTCTCCAGATCTCCGAAGCTGCTGTTCTTTCTGCCCAGATTCCATTTTTCTAAAATCCTGCCCTCACCTGGACCTGCCACCTTCTCCTCTCCAAGTCTGAGGTTAGATGCCGTGGAATTTATTTCTGTTGCTGGGATAAAATACCATGAAAAAGAGCAACTATGGAAGGAACAGTTTATCTTGGTTTCTGGTTCCAGAGGGGTCTCCATAATGGGGGGGCGTGGCTGCAGGGGGACCAGATCAGGAAGCGGAGACCTCAGATCATAACAGTAAACAGGAAGGAGAGAGAGTGAACTGACAGCGGGGGGGGGGGGGTAAGGCCCAGAACTCTCAAGGCCTGCAACCAGTGAAATACTTCCTCCAGCAAAGCTGCATCTTTTAAAGATCTGACATGGGTTCACAGACCTGCATGCAGACAGTACATTCATACACATACAAAAATAAATAAAAAATAATAAAAGTAAAAAGATCTGACAACCTTCCCCAAATTGTACCACCACTGGGGACGAAGTACCTAAGTACCTGAGCCTCTGGGGATATTTCTCAATCTAACAACCACCACAACGTGGAAGCTTTGTCTGAGCTTCCCATGCGTGTTTGGACTTCCGTATCTCTGCCAATAGCATCCTGCATTTCTCCCACGCTAGCTCAGCAGCCTGCAATTTGCTCACCAGTGTCACAAGCATCTCTTCGACAGCTACACAAGACTCCAGGCCCTGACTAGACCCAAACGTGTCCTCTGCCTCCTACAAAATGGCAGGGAGATGATAAAAGAGCCATTAATATTTAATACATAATTCTCAAAATAAATTGGCTTGGGATGGCTGGGAACTTGCTCATATGAATTTACAGCAATGGTGTCAGCATGCATAAGACCCATGGCAACTCAGACCAGACGAAAACCTGCACGGAACTGGGGAGTTGGGTAAGAAGCCCCAGCTTTAGCTCGGGGCCTGCTGGCAGCTGATCACTGCTGGTGAGGCAGAGTTAGCCCTTAAAGGAGTGATTCTAGACGGTTCGCCAGGCTCTGGTGGATGGACTTACACCGAGGGCCATTTAGGGACACAAACTTGTCTGACAGACCTTAACATATATGACGCAACGCATGAAATCAGGAGGGGGAACTATGGAGGGTGAAGATAGGGGAGGGGTCTAAATGTGACCAAGATGATAACATGTACAAAAATGCAATTAAAAATTAAAGAAAAAAATTGGCCTGGGAGATTTCAAATATCCAGAAGGAGAGGGGAAAATGTATAACATCCATCCTTATTGAGGAGCAATATCCAGCAGGTGCTAACATTTAACTACGTTTTCTTTATCTAGACATCCATCATTGTACATTTATTTGACAAATAATTTCAAAGGAAATTGTGGAGAAAATGAATTCTTCAGTCTTGCCAACATGCTCACAGAATGCATAAAATGAGCTACTGAAGAAACAGAGAGCAAGGAATCATGAACAGAAACCTCTCTCTACTTAAGCAAAACTACGGAAAAGAAGAGCATTAAGTTCTGTACCAGACAGCTTTACAGCTCTATTCTCAGTCCAGCATTTAGTTCTCATGAGTAAACTCACACATCAACAAAGGGGCTGTAGAAGCTGAGTGAGAACGCTTCCCGGAGGCTCTAAGCACCTGCCATCTAGTGCAGCATTTTCTTGATCTTTGATCGTTGAGTGATATGGGAGGATGGTCCTGTGTTGTATAAGAAAACAGGCTGAGCACAGGTCAGGGGAGCAAGCCAGTAAGCAGCGTTCCTTCATGGTCTGTGCTTCAGCTTCTGCAATTATGTTCCTGTTCAGAGTTCCTGCCCTGACTTCCCTCAGTGATGAACTGTGACCTGGGAGATATAAGATAAAATAAACCCTGTCTTTCCTAAGTTGGTTTGGGTCAGTATTTTTCTCATAGCAACAGAAAGTAACTAGGACAACCAGGCAAGGTTTTGGGTTCTAGGAATCAAACTCAGGTCCTTAGGCAAGTGCTTTACCAACTGGGATATCTCCTCAGCATCCCACCCTCCACCAGAGTTTTGCTTGTTTAAGATTCTCTGATCCACTAGATAGCATGTTCTAAAATCCTGTTTGTTCACCGCTAATCCCCAGCTGTTAGCACAGAACTTGGCAAACAGCTGGCAGTCAGTAGAGGTTTATGGACTGAACAAACATCTCCACCTCTGTGAATTCCATTTTCATGGTTCAGCTCAGGCGCCATCTCTATTCCCCCCCACCCAATTTTCCTATTACCGCATTTCTCCTATAGTGAGTCTCATTTTTCTTTATTTCATTATGGTCACTCGTGTATATATCTTAGCTCTCCAGGAGAGTCAAAACCTGAGGCAGAAGTTGCCTTTTGCCAACAACTGGAAACTCCATATCATTTGCAATGGGCACACGTGAAATATGTGATACACATTACCCATCCACATGTGTATTTTACATATATCAACATATCACTTAGTACATTATTTGCTCCTGATAAAGCTGTGGTGACACTAGGCTATGTCCCATGGTAAAATCATGGCAAACTAGATTCCAAGTTATAAAAATGGTTATATCCTTGAGTAAGAATCCTACTTCTGGGATTCTGTCCTTAGGAAATAGATGAACTGACAAATAAAACCCATCCCAGGTCCTTCTCTTTCATCCTGCACAAAAATCAACACCAAGGGCTGGGGAGATGGCTCAGTGGTTAAAGCCCTGGCTACTCTTGCAGATGACCTGGGTTTGGTTTCCAGCATCCACATAGCAGCTAACAATCATCTATAACTCCAGTTCCAGGCGCTCCAATGCACTCTTCTGACTTCTGCTGGCACTGTATCCATGTGGTGCACTTACATGCATGGAGGCAAAGCACTGCCCTGCATGTAATAGAATACAGTATTTTTAAAAACTAACTCTAAATGGGTCAAAGACCTTTCCCCCTCATTTTAATGAGTTCTTTGAAAATCCTACCCAATGTATTTTGATCATATTAATTCCCAACCTCCCCCAGGTCCACCCTTCCTTCCCTACCAACACTTGTGTTCTCCCTCTCTCTTTAGAGATTTAAGTAGGTCTGAGACTCTAAAACTGTTGAAGAAAAAAGTAGAGAAAACATTTCAAGATATAGTCAGAGGCAAGTACTTTCTGAACTTAAGGAGAATAAGGATTCTCCTTACTCAGAAATAAACCCCCAAACTTACAAATGAAATAAAAAGCTTCTGTACAGCAGAGGAAAATCTTTGCCAGTTATACATAGTATCTTATGTATTAATGCCTGTATTTATTTTGTGGGTGTGCGCGTGTTTGTGCGTGCATGCGTGCGTGTGTATTTGACTGTACATGTGGAGGTCAGCGATTACTGCTATCCACCTTATGTTTCCAGTTACTTATTGAACCTGGAGCTCACTGATTGGCTACACCAGTTGCCTGGAGCTCATTGATTGGCTACACCAGTTGTCTAGGGAGCCCTGGGCTGCTCCTATCTCCGCTTACCAGACTGGAATTACTAGCATGCACCTCCATGCTCCGCTTTTTGTGGGTGCTGAGGATCCAAACCCAGGTCCTGGTGCCTCCCTAGCAAGTGTTTTACCTGCCGAGCCATCTCTCCAGCTCCCTGTCAGCTATGAAGCTGAGAGATTTGTCCTGGTTTGCTTTCCGTTTCTGTGATAAAACACTTAACCAAAAGCACATGGGGAGGAAAGGTTTATTCCTCCTTACAGCTCACTGTCTGCCACTGAGGAAGCCCAGGCAGGAACTGTTAGAAGCCAGGAACTGCAGCAGAACCACAGACGATCCGAACTTGCTTACTGGCTTGCTCTTTTTGCCCTGCAGCCCGCAGTGGGCTGGACCCTCCTACCTCAATCAACAATCAATAATACACCCCACAGACACACCCACAGGCCAGGCTGATGGAGGAAATTCCTCAATTGAGATTCCTCTTCTTGTGTATATTGGAGTTCACAGTAAAGATTATTCATAGGGGCTGGAGAGATGGCTCAGCAGTTAAGAGCACCAACTGCTCTTGCAGAGCACTCGGGTTCAGTACCCAGCACCCACATGGTGGCTAAGCACTGTCTTTAAGGCGGGTGTGGTGGTGCAGGCCTTTAATCTGAGCACTTGGGAGGCAGAGGCAGGCGGATCTCTGTGAGTTCAAGGCCGGCCTGGTCTACAGAGTGAGTTCCAGGCCAGCTGTGACTACAGGGAGACCTTGTCTCAAAAAGACACACAAAAAATATTCATCACAGGATAAATATCTAAAATATGCAAATAACTAAAAAAAAAAATAAAGCAAACAACCCAATCAATAAATAAGCAGACAGTTCTTACAAGATGAAATATTAATGATCAATAAATGTATGTAAAAATATTCAACCCAGTAGTCATCAGAGAAATACAAATAAAAACTACATTGAGATTGCATCTTAAGCCAGTCAGAATGATGGTCATTAAAAAACAAACAGCAAATAATGCTGGTGAGGATGTGGACAAAAGCGAGTCCTTATATTTGCAGGTGGGAATGTAAAATAGTCCAGCTACCACAGAAGCCAGCATGGAGGCTTCCCCAAAGTAGAAACAGATCTGTGGCATGGTCTAGTTCTTCTCACTCTTGAGTGTTTACCCAATGGATCCAAAGCAACATAATACAGAGGTATCTGCTCATGGAAGTTTATTGCAGCACTATTAAAAATAACTAAGTTATGGGACCAAACTAGTTGTTCAAGAACAGACTGGATTAAAGAAAATGTGGTATATGCACACAATGGAATTTTTCCTGCCATAAAGAATGAATTTGGGGCTGGAGGGATGGGTCAGTGGTTAAGAGCACTGGCTGCTCTTGCAGAGGATCCGGGTTCCATTCTCACCATCCACATCCACATGGCAGCTAACAACAGACTGTAACCCCAGTTCCAGGGGATCCAGCATCCTCTTCCCTCTTCTGACCTCTGAGGGCATTGCACCCATGCAGGCAAAACATGCATACACATAAAATAACAGTAAATTTAAAAAAATTTAAAGAAGGTTGGGGCTGGAGAGATGGCTCTGTGGTTAAGTTTAATGACAAGGCAGCTTCCTAGAACGGTGATCTTTAGGGGAGGAGCTTCAGGTTTCCCTTCTCAAATGAGCCGTGACATAATACCTATCACCCTTAGTGTTTCTCACAATAAGGGACCAAAGCAAACATACTCTGTCGAGAGCTCATCCTTTAAAAGGCACCAATAGCTTCTTGAGAATTATTCAAGGATGGGTCTTCTAATTTCAGCAGTGCAGGATTTCATACAAAAGAAGAAAAAAGACATATAACCTGACATATGTCTTTCTAGACATTTTTGAATATTAGGGAGGAAAGGAAAACGTCTTGGGAGAACCTCTGATGAAACCTGAGTGTTATGCTCCTGACAATGTCCCTGCAGGAACAATTACAGAGCACAGCTTTGAAATCTTTCTGAATGGCTTTCCAAATATTGCCATCTGGTGGAATTTTAGTTAATTGTTCCTTTGTTCTAGGGAGCTCCTGGAGGTGAGCCTGGAAGGCATTTTTCAGGCAGAGATTTAGGGTACCATTGAAATATAGCTGGATGTCAAAATGCTAGTGTCTCAAATAAACAACAAACAAACAAACAAACAAGTCTTCCTGGGGCTTTCCCGTTGCCATGAATATGCATTTATGTATTCATTTTCATAGTCGTTCATCATCTTTGACTCTCTTTCTCTGTCCCTGTCTCTCTCTCTTTCTCTATTCCCCCTCCCTGAAGAGTTACTTCACTTTTTTTTTTTTTTTTTTTTTTTTGTTCTTTTCGAGACAGGGTCTCCCTGTAGCCCCAGCTGTCCTGGAACTCACTCTGTAGACCAGGCTGGCCTTGAACTCACAAAGATCTGCCTGCCTCTGCCTCCCAAGTGGTAGGATTAAAGGCGTGCGCCACCACGCCTGGCAGGTTATTTCACTTGTTAGCAATAATAAAAATCCATTTATTCAAAAATTAATCACAGGGTCATTTTGCCCATATCTTCGTATTCCTCCTTCTACTGATCATTAACAAGATCTACAAAGTTAAATTTTTGGCTTGACCATTTTTCAGAGGAGTTGCTGTGGCAGTTCATCAGCTCTTAGTACACGTGGAAAACAGAGCGTCACTTGAAAAGCATCATATTCAAACTTTGGCTTTAACTAGGTGATGGAATTTTGGAAACAAGTTGTTACTCAGGCCGTAGTACTGGTCACTTCAATTTAATCCACAAACAAGGAGTTGCACAAGACAGTCCACATTTAAACCTTACCTTGGGCATCCAGGCACCCTCCCTGGCTTTCGAGATGAACTGTTCCTCTGGGAAATGGGACCCTGGGATAATAAACATGAAGAAAAAGGTACATGAGGCAAGGAGAAAGAGAAAGCATACTAGTTCATGGGGTCTGGACAGCAATGGACAAGGAAATGAACGAAAACACACAAAATATCCAAAGCCAGCTGATTCTGCCCTGTGAGATCAAGTCACCAGACAACAACAGAATTATACTTTCAGCCTATATTATTAAATCAAATTTTAGGGAGATTAATTTGAAAATTTAGTGTAACAGCAGTCCTAAGAAAAAGATGCTTGTTTTTCCAGCCTCCCCAACAATGCATGTGATAAAAGTCATATGTCATCACATATTCAGAAACAGGCCCTCTAGTGGGGTGTCACGTGCCAACATCAATTAGAGCTCTTTGTTCAAACTTAGGTTAATTTGCAGGATTTATATCTATTATCAGTATGGGTGTAATGTAGTTACAAACATTTCTGGTTGATTTTGACAACATAAGCATATAAAGAAGGGTCAAACTTCCAAAGACACACAATAAACAGAAATATATGTATTTATTTTCTTCCATAATTTTGCTAGTTCTCTCAAAATATATGATCTGGTTGAATGATACAACTGATGAAGAATAGACCCAATCCTGGAGGCTGGGAGATGCCTGAGTTCCTCCTGGCTTTAAGGACCACCATGGGGACATCCACAGTTACTGAGGAGACTGCTAATGGTTCAACCAGATGCTGTTAAAAATGACCCAGGTACCATCCTACTTGTCTTTCCCACCACCCTGCCTACCTTCCCCCTGGGCCCACACTGAGCATGTGGTTCTGTTGTTTTCTATCACCAACTCAGAAATGCTCTTCGTGCTTATAGCCAACCATACAAAAACAAAATATCTGCGGCAAATCTAGCATGAGATTCATCCCAAAGCTCTGAAGATGTACTTCTGATTTTTTAAAGAGAAAATAGGGAAATATACTATTACTTATATTTTTTATATAAGAGAAAGAAGAGGTAGTTAAAAAAAGAGGACAAAACAGTAATGTTGGGGTACAGGTAAAGGTACTGGGAACAGCCGGTTGTTATAGCTGGTTGCTAAATGGCATGCAGGGTGCACATCCTGAAGCCAAAGGTCTGAAATAGAAAGTGATCCAAAACCTCAGAAAGGGCAACACGATGCCACCAGCAGAAAATTTCACACCAAGTGACTCTATTTCATGCACAAAGCTATATAAAATATTATACAAAATGAATTTTTCGCTATTCACATAGAGGTAGGTATATGAAATACAAATGAAAGCCGGGCGTGGTGGCACATGCCTTTCATCCTAGCACTTGGGAGGCAGAGGCAGGTGGATCTTTGTGAGTTCAAGGCCAGCCTGGTCTACAGAGTGAGTTCCAGGACAGCTGANAAAAAAAAAAAAAAAAAAAAAAGAAAAAAATACAAATGAACTTCATGTTTTGACTTGGGTCCCATACAAAAATATTAAAAAATTTGAAATGTCAAGTATTTCTGGTCCTGAACATTTCATACAGGGATGCCTCAATTTGTATGTTCAAGAAAGCACAAAAGTAATTTTACGTACTGTGGCTTATTTAAAAGTCAGAAGATTTAGCATGAATGATTTTTAAAAACTGAATTCAGGTAAACTACAACTAATTTTTTAAACTTCAGATTGAACAAACAGAATCACCATCTTTATATGTTTTATAACAGAATTTAATTTTGTGAGGTGTTCCATATCTTTCTATAGTGATGATAAACTTAGATTTAGAAACTCGGTTCTCATTCATATTGTCCTCCAATTTTTCAAAAAATCTTAACTGATTCAGAATAAACTTTCATCTTCCTTCCTTATTTAGCTAGTCTCTAGTAGCTCTGTTATTAAGCAAAAGATTAGCTACCAAACTCAGACACAGGAACATACATTTATCTACAAAGCAGATAATTGGCCTTGGAAGATTCGGTCTGCACTGTATACAACTGATCTTTCTCTGTTTAATCACAACAGCACAGCATGAATCTCTTAACAGCTAAAGCAGATCAGTTTGGCGAACAAGGAGATCACTTATGGAACACTAGGTCTGAGTCTAATATTAAAACCGTGTAGTTAGACATGAAGAGATGGAGGATCAGAGGAATGGGGAAATTTGCTGGACATCATGAGGCTAGCAAGTGAGAGAACCTAACCACCTTGCAGACTCTAGAATCTCTGTCTTTCCATGTACCTTGTATCTTAAAAGCCAGTTCTTCGACATGCATTAGAAACTGCTGGCTGAAAGGCTTTAGTTATGCCTCCTTCATAAGTCCAAGACCTACAGATAATAGGCTCTCAATAAAGCAAAGCCTCCCGACCCAGACAGACCTCGAGGCTGGGAGCAGGGGTGAGGTAACACTTTCTCTTTTCTGTACTGTATGGAAAAAGTAGTGCAGTTATCAGTCAAAAATCTCACACTTTATATAAAACCCCAAAAGGATGTAGCATAAATATCAACAATGAAATTATGAACTTCAACAGAAAGCAGGGGAAGAACACAAATAAACAGGGACAAAATCTGTGGAATCTTGGGCCTCAAAAAAGTATTTTTAGTCCTGACATCAAGACCACAGACTATAAAAGGAAAATGGATAAACTGGACTGCATCAAATTTTAAAACTTCTACCCATGTGAAGTATACATAAATATGAATTATAAACTAGGATATATATTTTGCACATAGCTGAGAAAGGACTAGTATCTAGGATCTCAAAATTTGACAGTAAGCTAAAACAATTGGGGTGCTTGGGAGAAGGCTCACTGCTCGTGGACAGGACCTGGGTTTGGCTCCCAGCATCCACATGGTGGTCCACAATTCCAGTTCCAAGGGATACAATGCATCTTTCGGCCTCTTTGGGCACTGCACACATGTGATATAAATACTTACTTGCCAACTATATATACTATACTACTAATAATATATATACTATATAGTATATATAATATAAATATAAAAAATAAAAAAAAAAAAAAAAAAAAAAAAAAAAAAAAAAAGAAAGAAATGGCCGGGCGTGTGGCGCACGCCTTTAATCCTAGCACTGGGGGGGGGGCAGAGGCAGGCAGATCTTTGTGAGTTCAAGGCCAGCCTGGTCTACAGAGTGAGTTCCAGGACAGCTGGGACTACAGGGAGACCCTGTCTCAAAAAAAAAAAAGACCAAAAAAATGAAAAAAAAAGAAGCAAAGAGAAGGACGCACATGAAATGACATTCAGCATCATTGGATATCAGGTAACTAAAGATTAAATGACAAGACATCACTACACAGCTATTGGAATAGCCAAAATCAAAACTAGCAACAATACAAAATTCTGGCAAGCATTCAATAAAATTAGATCATCCATAAAGCTATGGATTTTGTTTGTGAGAATCAGCAATACTTTTGATAAAAGCAACAACTGGATGGATCTTCCCAAGAATTGCCCAAAAAGAATAATTTGGAATTTTCATTGATGTGATGCCACATTTATCTTTCCAATCTCTTACATTTATCTTTCCAATCCTTTATCAAAATTCAAATAGACCTATAAATATACACAGAGAAAGCCAGAGGCATTTCTAAACACCAGTTGACATTTCATGCATTTAAAGACTTTTCTTTAATATTTTAATCAACTTATTTTTTTATGTGTATCCATGTGTGCCTGTGGAGGTCAGAAGAGGGTGTCAGATCACCTGGGACTAGAGTAATGGATGGTTGTCAACTACCATGTAGATGCTGGGAATTGAACCCAGGTCCTCTGCAAGAGCAGCCAGTGCTCTTAACTACTCAGCCATCTCTTCAGCCTTTTTCATGCATTTTAAATGATTCTATTGTACTTTCAAGTTCACCCTTCTCAGGAATCCCCGCCCCCAATATTCCATATCTATGTTCACAGGAATACAGTGTGATCTGTCACTGGATCTGTGGACAGGACAGGTGGTCCATATCGAAAGTGATCATCTACATTAAACATGGAACAATACAGCCTTCATTTCCAAGCATGTTTTGTGAATGTGAACTTTTTTTGTCATTTTGAGTACAAAATGACAGCTCTTCAGAAATGAGCAGCCATGGCCAGTTGCTCTCTATGGCTTGTTTTTGTTTTAATTGAAAAGACCAAATATGTTTGCTAGGATATGAGTCATGACATGGTCAGATTCTTTAACAAAGCACACATTCTCTATTTCTACAAAACTCTACCTTC
Source organism: Rhizomys pruinosus (assembly GCA_009823505.1). NCBI lineage: Eukaryota > Metazoa > Chordata > Mammalia > Rodentia > Spalacidae > Rhizomys > Rhizomys pruinosus. The sequence continues at coordinate 361,342 of VZQC01001903.1, forward strand.
TAGAAATTTCCAGGTCTTTCCCATTGAATGAACCCAGAATTCTGAATCTTACACCAAAAACATGTCAGCAGACTCTCTGTCCTAGCTGGGGAACCCCCACCACCCCGCTTCCCCAAATGACTGCTACTTATATTCCTGGCCATAAAACCATGGGGACATAAAAGATAGATCGGAATGGAAACATGGCTATAAAAATACTTCCAATCACGCCACACCACTGGATAATTGAATTTTCCTTTCACTGCTTTGTAGCTAGGCAATAAGGGCTCTGATCCACACAAGGTCAAAGCATTCTGCTTAGAGAGACAGCATCACCTCCTCTGCAGCTGCTCCCAGCTTTCCCAGGAAGGCAGCAGCACTGGTTTTCCTGAACCTGGGTTTTCCTGAACCTGGGTTTTCCTCCCAGGGTTGGACTGGCTATCTTAGGTCTTCAGAACTAGTTGTATCCCGAATTCCAAACTCCCCATTGCACTTTGAGATATTGAATGGCTCCAGCTGTAGATCATATTCTATCCTGTGGGCGGTCCATGGCTTTCTAAGAACAGAGCAGCTTATAAGCATTAACAGAGTCACAGGCTATTAATCCTGAGGCTGATCCCACTTGATACCAGCCTCCAGCAAGCACCGTATCAATCAGTGGTCTTGGGCTGGGCACATGGCCCTCCCCAGAGACCGCCTAGGGTCACCCAGAGCCTCACTGCTGGGAACGACAAAGCTCAGCATGCACCAGAGAAACCAAAAACCAACGAGGAGGGACTGTGTTGGTGAGAGAGGTCAAGTTACACTGAATCTTGGATACTGAGTCTGGTATGACTCATGCTCCTTAAGAAAGACAAATTACCAAATGATCCATGTTGTATATTTAAGGACTTAAAAAAATTGCTAGCTGATAAAGGGATTTAGGTGGTGTATCCCGAGAATGGTAATGATGTTATAAATGTCTTATGGTTGGATGATTTGGTTTTCTATACATTTAAAGGCTGAGCCCGAGAAACTGAAATGATAGCTACAAATCCAGCTCTCTTCCTACAAACACACCATAACCTTCTCTTCTTGGAATCCCCATCTTTCCATCTGTTATTTCCCATATGAACCAGAACAAAAATAATTTTTAAGATTGCCCTTTCTATTTTAGAATGCTTAAAAAGTCTGTGCTGTGAATGTAGAATTCTTTCCAGAAGATGATGGGACAAACCAAGTCTGCATGCACTACAGTTCTGTGAAATGCTTACAAGTGAATGATTTAAGCTGACCCTTTTGTCCATTTTAACAATATATTCTTTTTTTTAAATTTTATTTATTTTTGTATGTGTATGAATGTACTGTCTGCATGTAGGTTTGTGCACCCGTGTCTTGCAATGCCGCGGAGGTCAGGAGAGGGTCTCTGATTCCCCTGGATTCCCCTGGAACTGGAGTTCTCCTGGAATTGGAGTTACAGATGGTTCTTAGCCACCATGTGAGTGCTGGGGATCGAACCCGGGTCCTCTGCAAGAGCAGTCGGTGCTCTTAACCGCTAGGCTATCTCTCCAGCCCTAACCATATATTCTTGAAAATACTATGGTAGGAATAGAATAGCCCTTTGCTTCTGCATGTGATTGATCCTGGAATGCAGCACAATGTTTGTGAAGCAGGACTGTTACTCTCGCTTAAAAACTGTTCAATAGCCGGGCGTGATGGCACACGCCTTTAATCCTAGCACTCAGGAGGCAGAGGCAGGCAGATCTTTGTGAGTTCAAGGCCAGCCTGGTCTACAGAGTGAGTTCCAGGATAGCTGAAGCTACAGGGAGACCCTATCTTGAAAAGACCAAAAACAAAAACAAAAACAAAACAAAACAAAAAACTATTCAATAGCTGGGTGTGGTGGCTCATGCCCTTAATTCTAGCACTCAGGAGGCAGAGGCAGAGGCAGAGGCAGGCAGATCTTTGTGAGTTCAAGACCAGCCTGGTCTACAGAGTGAGTTCCAGGACAGCTGGGGCTCAGGGAGACCCTGTCTCAAAAAGACCAAAAACAAACAAACAGACAAACAAACAAGCAAACAAACAAACAAACAAAAAACCTGTTCAATATCCTTGTTGGGTATACTGGTGCATGCCTTTAATCCCAGTACTTGAGGCAGAGGCAGGCAGATCTTTGAGAGTTCAAGGCCAGCCTGGTCTACAGAGTGAGTTCCAGGCCAGCTGGGGCTACAGGGAGACCCTGTCTCAAAAAGCACCCCCCCCCAAAAAAAGAATAATAGCCTATAAAGGCAGGACAAATGGAAAATGGGGCTTTGATTTCTACTATGACCCAGACACTTATCTGTGATATTGAACCTAAATGTGAACCCCTCAGGGCTATTTTCCTGCTTCACAAACATTCTGCTGCATTTAAGGATCAATTAATAAGGCTTTGGCAGTTAACAGGGTCCTAGGGACATTGGTGTTGAAAGTTACCATGACCTGCTTCAAAATATGAATAACCTTGCCCTTCTGTGTTGTACTTGGTGAAAATCTTACCAAACTCTCATTTATATTAAGATCTTTATCAGAGTCTGTGGAAAGTGTTAAGTGAATGGAACTTGTAGAAATGTTTGCACAGTCTCTGCCCAGAGGAAGAGCCCAGGACTATTCTTGGCGCCTATGTTGTGGGGTTCCCTTGTGGAGGAATCTACTTCCAAGTGTTTGGGAGTTATACAGTAGCTAAATCCCTTGAAGGAAAGATGCATACCGAATTCCATCCAACTGAGACATACTCTACTGAAGTTCCAGAGCTTCAGTAACACTGTTGGGGAGAAGGCACTTAAGGATGAAATCAACACATTCCTGGAAGTCCTACCAAAATGACCAATTTGAAAATATTTCTTTGTGTGTGTGTGCATATTTGTGTGTGTGTACATGCACGTGGAGACTGGAGGTCAAACTCTGGTTCTTGAGGTGTGGTCCATCTTGTTTCTTTGAGACAGGGTCTCTCCTTGGTCTGAAACTAGGCTAGCTGGTAGGAAAGCCTCAGGGATCTGCCTGTCTCTGCCTCCCCGCTGATGGGATTAAAAGTGTGCACACCTCATGCCTAGATTTCTTACGTGAATTCTGAAGACTGAACTCGGGTCCTTAGGCCTGAGTAGTAAGCAGGTTACTGACTGAGCCATCTCAGCAGCCACATGAAAATATTTCTTAAAGGACTTCCTTCCATAACAACTATTTGGTGTCCGTCTCCCCCCCCCCCCATACCCCTTTTAAAAAAATTTCTGAGGCATATAGTGAACGTTGGCTTGGAACTTGCTATGTAGACCAGGCTGCCTTCAAACTTGGGTGATCCTCCTGCCTCTGCCTCCTGAGTACTGGGAATAGGCAGTTGCTACCATACCTGGCTATTGCTTTTAATTTTGCAAAATTCTTTCATATATACCTGTGATCCAGACCTCAAGTCCTAGCTTTTCTTCTACTTCCACAACAGGTTTCTTCTGCTTGCTTTCTGGCGAGGACCTTCTCTTTCCTTCATTATGCTCCTATGAGAACTCTCCTTAGGCACTGACTCGTGGATCCAAATATGAAGTCATCTCCACCGCTCCCGGGATATTGTGCTGAGGGAACAGATTCTGTCTGTAACAGGGTGTGGTGGTGCACACCTTTGATTCCAGCACTTAGGAGGCTGAGGCAGGCAGATTTCCTTGAGATAGGGGCAAGCCTGGTCTACATAGTGAGTTTTAGGCCAGCTGGGGCTACAGGAAGACCCTGTCTAACCCTTTCCCCCCTTCAAAGATTTTTGTCTGTTAGTGTTGAGCTTTTCATCCCCACAGAGGAATGTGTGTTCTAATCCTACTGGACACCTCCGATTCTTGAGTATCTCCTAGGAGACAGGTACTGTGCTAAGAAGTAGGTAGGTGTGGTGGTTTGAAGGAGGAATGTCCTGCACAGGCTCTGGGTATTTGAACACTTGGCTAGTTGGTGGTGCTGTTTGGGGAAGGTCATGGAACCTTCAGGAGGTGTGACCTTGCAGGAGGAAGCATGTCACTGGTGGTGGGCTTGGAGACTTTGTAGCCTTATCCCATTTCTGTCTGTTCCTGTGCCTGCTTGAAGATGTGAGCGCTCAGCTTTCTGGTCTGGCCACATCGGCCGCCAGGCCTCCCCACCACCATGGACTCTCATCTCTCTGGAACCATTAAGCCAATGAATTCTTCCATTCTTGAACACCATGCATGGTGTTTATCACAGAACAGAAATATGCTAGGTGCACAAATATGAGTAAGGAAAGTCCTGCCTTCCTGCACTGAAAGGTGCAAGACGGTTCTCACCATGGCTCCATGAAATAAAGATGATTTAGTGGTCCAACCATTCAGGCAGAGAAATCAGGGGACAGGGAGGGAGCAGCTGACATGGACACAGCTGGGAAGTGCACTGGCCTTCTGATTCCTGGCCACACACAGTTTTTAATAATTCCATTCTGATAATGTCTACTTTTTTCTTCTCTTATGTTAAACTTCCTGTATGTTATTATTTTTTTTCAAAGCCAATTTTTTATTGAAGCTTTGTACATTTCATGCATTTCCCAATCAAATCTAGATCCATTCCCCCTTCCTTGCCCCCTACCCTACCAGAGCTCATGTATTCTGCTATGAATGCTATTATTTAACACTCAGTTTTGGCCATGGAGAGATGGTTCAGCATTTAAGAGTAATTGCTGCACACTGGGCAGCTCACTACCATCTGCGACTCCAGCTCTGGGGAGATTTAACACCCTCTCTGGCCTCTTCAGGCACCGGCACACCTTCAGTTTCATATATTATAGAAGTACTAGAATACCACGTTCTCGTCTTTAAGCTTTTTACAAGAGATTCCTGTTTTTTCATCCTCCAACAGTTGCTCAGCACATAGGAACAGCAGCTTCCATTTACAATCAGTCAGTAAGCCTTAGGCGATGTGCTAAGTACTGTCAGTTCACTTGCTTCCTCTCTAAACCCTGGGGGGGGGGGCGCTCTTATCATTCCCTGTATCACAGATCCATGCACTAAGGCTGGGCAGGGCTGGGCTTCAAGCCCACGTTTGTCAGGCTTTACAGTTGGCACTTTTGCTACCACTGTACACACCTGTCACATGCCAGCACTGGGCCAGACAGAGAATCTGCATAGTACAGCCAGCAGGGGATTTCCGGTCTCGTTGGGTGACAGACACAAATATCAACAGTCATAATCTAGGGCTGTGATGGAGTGGAGGCACTGGTGGGAAAGATCTGCCTGCTACTGTCTTGTGTAGGGTGCAGAGCATGAAAGCCATTTGTTTCTGAAAGATGAGCATTGTGTGTCTCGCTCTCATCTACGGCAGTGCTTTTCAGACTTTATGATTCACTTGGGAATCTTATTAAAATGAATATTTTGAGAAAATGAAAATTATGGTCAGTAGGACTGAGTAGGGAGGGCCCAAGATCCATCCCCCACGCCCTTTTTAAGCTATGCGAGCTGACTGGGCAGTGACTCCCAGGATCCTCCTGTCTTCTGCCTTCCCAGTTCTGAGATCAGCCCTGTGTCAATGTGCTGGCTTTTTAGGTGGGTGCTGGGGACAGAACTTAGGTCCTCATGCTTGTGAGGCAAGAATCTTACCAACTGAGCCACCTCCTTAGGTCCTGTTATTTCTCTTCATGTGGACAATGGAATTACTGAAGCGCCACACAGATATCCAGTGTGCTTGGGAGATGCAAACGTGGTCAGATGACCTGCCAACTGTCAGAAGCAAACAATGAACAAGAACCTTAAACTCTTCACACTGCTGTTTCTACAACCAGTTGTTTTGAGGTTGTCCACAGTTCTTCCTGGAGACAGTGTACCTGCATCGTGACTCGGCCTCAAATCATCAACTTCAAAGCACTTTTTGACATGGCCTGCACTTTCAGCCACATTCCTAAGCAACCTAATCATGTTCTCTACCTGCCCTGGGAATTTTGAACAGAGAAATGCCTATGATTCCAGAAGGCCAAGGGCCTGTGTCAGTGCTGGGCTATGATCCTAAACTGTCTGTCACCACAGTTTTGAAATCTTCTGCATCTTCCTATGGAATACATGACGTTACTGGAAGTTGAAACATTGGTATGGTTCAGAATCTTTAAAGATTAAAAGGACCTCTGAGGCCACCCTGAGGATCTAGCTGTCATTTGTAAACTTGTCTGGTAGACTCCTTGGAGCTGTGGTAAATTTCCCTAGGCTCAAAGTTTCCCAATTATATGACTTTGGGCAGGCTTCTAAAACTCCAGCCTCTCATTTTATAGTTTTCTGTAAAGTATGTCTACTTGGAGATCTGCTGCTGTATATAAAAATTATTTAGCAACTGTAAATGTCTACACAAGTGGAAAAGACAACTTTATGATCCTTATTAAATAATTGATGGGCTGGGATGGTAGCTCAGTTAGTGCAGGTGTGAGGACTTGAGTTCCATCCCCAGAACCCACATACAACACTGGGCAGGGTGAGGCATGTCTGCTAGCCCAGTGCTGGGGAATAGGGGCAGGCAGATCCCTGAGGTGCTGGCCAGCTAGCCCAGCCTTCTTGGCCCTGTCCCTAGGCAAATGAGAGGCTTGTCTAAAGGATATAAGGTGGATGGCACCTGAGGAAAGACAGGGGAGGTGGTCCTCTGAATTCCATGTGTACTTACACTCAAATGTGCGTGTGTATGTTTGAATACTCTTTGAGCACCTGAATCAGAGTGTTACAGGGTCAGGAGGTAACACAAGAGAATAAACTCTAGGGAAACAACATCTAAAATAGATGGAGAATTCTCTTTAAAATCTTTCTTTGAAGGGACAGTGAGTCCAGAACCTTCTGCATATTTGGGGAGCCAAGCCACCGCTTCAGTCCCCAAAAGTCCCATCTTAAGGGATCTTATGGACATTGGGGTCATAACACACACCTGCAGCAGGCACCTCCCTGGCTTTTTTCAGTGTGCTGAGAAGCCAGGGGAGCGCAGCTGCTCTACCACACAAAGAGCAAGGGATGAACTATAAATGCAAAGACCTGGCAACTTCTGAGTGATTTCAGCAAGAAAATCTCCATGGATTTTTTTTTTTCTAGAAGATAATGAGGCTACATGAGATGATCCCCAAAGCTGCCTGTGGCTCTCAAACACTTCCATGCTACTTAGCATCAATAATGCAAGGCATGTGGTTCAGAGAGCTATGTACTGGCTTTGTGAGTGCCTCTCTCAGAACAGGCAGATTATGCTACCTATCCAAGACTGGGGCCACACAACTAGCTCTGATCACGAAGCAGGAAGGTGTCCTGGGCTGAGCGGAGGGCAGCAGCACTCCTGTCCAGGCAGGGAAAGGCTTTGTTTGTCCCAAGCCCCTTCTGGAGGCTCCACTAGACTTCAGCTTGGCTCTCTGAACCGCCCTCTGCTCACCACTGTTGACCTGGGCCTCTCTACTCAGTACAACTGAGGCTCCTGCCTTTCCTTCATATTAGGCTAAAGGAAATGCTTCGTCATGTTTGGCTTTCTCCCTGTGTTTGTCTGTTCTTGTCCTCACACACTCTGGTGCCTTAGGCAGCCGCTGGCTCAGTGTTCAGGAACTGAGCAGTAATAGGAGGCCATGCGATGCAGCCTCTCGCCTTCCCTGTATTGTGAGTGCTAGACCTGGTCACCAGTTCTGCTTTTTCCTTGCCTTCCTTTGTCTTCTGTACAATGTTCTAGATAATCTCTTTATTCTCAGCTTACTTGACTGACAGAAGGAAGGTCCTTTGGTACCTACTGCGTGGTTGGGATTGTGTGAACTGTGGAAGACTTCCAAGCAGATGTTTTTTCCCTTTACTACTGATTAATTTTTAAAATACTTCATTTTCAATTTTATGTGTATGAGTGTATTCCCTGTACGTATGTAATTGCAATGTCCTGTGAGGTCAGAAGAGGACACTGGATCCCTTGGAAATGGAGTTATGGATGGTTGCTTGCCACCAAATGGGTTCTGGAACTGAACCTGGGACCTCTGCAAGAGCAGCCAGTACTCTTAATACCTGAGCCATCTCTCTAGCCCCATGAATCATTTTTAAATATAGAGTTTCACTACATAATCCAGGGTGGCCTGGAACATTTGTGGGCCCAGTCTGGCTGGTATCTTGCCAGCTACTTTACCCTCCCCAGCAGCTGGCACTGTGGATGTGCCCCACCACATGTGGCTGTGAGTGGACGCCTGTAAAGAATGTGTATGCTCTGCTGGAAATCACACTGCTTTGGAGTTTCCAGAATCCCCTGTGACATACTGTATGTCAGATTATCAGACAGTTGAACTTACTGTGGCTGCCTATTCCAATTTAACTAAATAATTCACTATGCTAATGGATTATCAAAGCTGCATATTTTCCTCATGCTTAGGATTCTTCAAAGGAAAGAATATAAGTTCCCATTATATTTTATTGTAAAAGTGAATTAATAACAACCTTCAGAGCACAGGGTATTTTGTGGAGTGAGGACAGGGAAGGCACGACTCCCTGATTTTATTAATGGGACTAGAGGCCACAAAGGTGATCTGAGTCATCTTGAGTTGTATAGAAGCAAGAGCCATGTCTCCTGACAATCAGCTTAAACTGCCTTACTGTAAATAAGAAAAACAGTAAGAATGATCTTGTACCCGACTTGGAAAAGGTTGGAGCGAAAATCATTGTTTAGAGTTAAGCTTTGAAGGAAGAAGTTGGGGACAGCCGTTCTTTGATCCTGTCTCGTTTTCTTCAGACTCTTTTAGTAGATGCTGCTCCCTCTCGGCAATCATTTCTCTGATTCTCCTGGTCTGTAGTGCTTTTGTTGCTTAAACTGTGTTAATCTCTAGAGCTTCTACTTATGATCATTGGTGAGAAACATTCACATAATTTTCAGGTAGAGAAACAAAGGGGGAAAGCCTCTCAAGAAAAGTCAGATTAAAATTATTAACTGAGCAATCATAGTTTAGTGATAAAAAACCCCCATGTTACTAGCCATTTTTTAAGATTTAAAAAGAAACCTCCAAAATGTGAAAACAAATTAAAAAAATTCAAAGAGCTTTCATATTCCAGGAATAACTCCCAAAACAGCACTAAGCCTCACAAAGAGATGGGTTAAAAAGGTCTTTCCACTGGGATGGGCCATTAACCCCATGGGAAAGTATGACTCAGATGGAGCTGGCGTGGTATCACAGGGCACAGCACACAATGCTGTTTTGCCCAACCTGCCTGATCACCTGCAGCAGATTGCCCAACTAGGCATACTCAGAAGGTGTCAAGACGACGCTTTCCAACCCCACCCAAGGTCCCAGGTATGGGCAAATTATCCTGAAGTGTATCACCTCAGACACCAAGGTGGTTAGGGGAGGACAGCCCCATGCACTCTTCCCCAAGGGGTTGAGCCTGACTCAGAGGCCTAAGTGGGCCGCAGCTGGTATCCATGGTGATGGACATGGACAGCAACAGACTCCAAAGGGGGAGGGGAGATCCAGATTCTCAAACATAATTACACTCTTTTTAGTCTGTGTGGCTAATTGTGCTGTTGATAAGCTGTACCAGGAGGCTTGTGGTCCTTTGAAATAAGGCAAACAATAGCCTTGGCTCCTTCAAATTGTCTCTCCCTAAGCTCATAGAACATTCCTTCCACAACAACCAAGTTACTTTTTGTCTTTCTGGTTACTATTTTTAATATCAGTTTAGAAGCATCAGTGTAAAGGAACTAGCACTGTTGACTACCTAGAATGGGAAGGGGAATCCCTAGATGGGAGATGGGGTCCCTTTGAATCTAGGACTGAATGACCTTTGTCACAGGGGCAGGACATAGGGGAAAAAGGCATATCATGAGATTTTAGAGATATAAAATATGTGGTTTCTTAATAGAAAAAAAGAAGTGATTCAAGATGGAAACAGCCTCACGTCCACCAGGGAATTTACCGTGTACCTTTCCAGCCTCTAGAAGGCATTCTCCCCCTTTTCCAGTTAGACAACCTTTATCTTTACATCCCTCCCTAACACTTACCCAAACCTGCCAACTGATAACATTCACACCAGCCTGAAGTCTGATTCTTGCCAGAGGTACTAGTATTTAACAGACATTGATATTTTAAGCAGAAGGAATAAGGATCACGCAGTGGACTTTGAGAAATTATTTACAGAGGAGCTTTCTCTCAAAGCATATTTTCCACAGTAAAGAGAGCAACTAAATGGAAACTCTAACAAATGCAAAATAGCAGAGAACCCCCTAACCAAGCACCCCATTTTCCATGTGGAGGACGGCGACTCTCATGTGCAATTAATCTACCACACAGTCCTGTCAGGAAATAAGGAAGTAAATTCTCAAATCAAACTCTGTCTGCTGAGGAGCACTGCCTAGAATTGCCCCAGACAGACGGTGCAACACAGACCATTACAACCTTCAAGTGGTTTATGAAAGGCACAGTTACAGGTGCCCTTGCCTGTTGAGAGGGGTGGGCCTGGGTCAGTGGGTGCAGACAGTAGGTAGTGGTTAGGGAGGGCTTCCTAGAGCCCAGAGCACCAGGGATCTCACTACAGAGCAGATTCTGATTGGGAATGGCTGGAGATGAGCCAGAGGTACTGCTTTAGAAAGTCCCCCACACTGTGCTCTCTTTACGTGTCCATGGACCAGACTTTTTTTATAATTATTATTTTTTTTCACATAAATTTATTTTTTTTAACAAATCTGGACCCATGTCCCCCCACATTCCCCCACCCCACCAGAGCTCATGCATTCTACCAAACATGCTTTTCATCTTTTTCTCAGTCTTTTTCAATATTCTCCATGAGGAAGTTGACTGTTTTGAGCAGAAGTTCACTGTTTCAGTCGGTTCTTCGATGCAGTCCTTTCTGTTGTTGTTCTTGTTGTTGTTTCCAATATGCATCACTCCCAACTGCTTTGGACAAAAGCTCAGGGGGCCATACACAAGTAATACTTACAATTAGGTAATTGGCACTAGCATCCACAGATGAGGGATACCATTCATTGTTTGTTTTTCTGGGACTGTGTTACTTCACTCAGCATGATGTCCTCTAGCTCCAGCCATTTTCCTGCAAAGCTCATGATGTCATCTTTCTTTACTGCTGCATAGAACTCCATTGTGTAGATGTACCACATTTTCTCTATCCACTCGTCAGTTGAGGGGCATTTGGGTTGGTTCCAGCTCCTTGCTGTTGTGAAGAGAGCTGAAATAAACATGGCCATGCATGTATCTCTGCGGTGGGGTGAGTCTTGAGGGTACATGCCTAGGAGTGGTATGGCTGGGTTGGGTGGCAAGTTCATTCCAAGTCTTCCAAGGATTCTCCACACTGCTTTCCATAGTGGCTGTACGAGTTTACATTCCCATCAGCAGTGGATGAGTGTTCCCCTTTCCCCACAACCTCTCCAGCACTTGGTATCATTTGTTTTCTTGATCCTAGCCAGTCTTATTGGAGTAAGATGACATCTTAAAGTGGTTTTGATTTGCATTTCCTTAATGATTAGTGATGTTGAACACTTTTTTTTTTTATTGATGCTTTGTGTATTTCATACATCATTTTCCAATTCAGTTCAGGCATATATACAACATTTCCAATTCAGTTCAGGCATATATCCCCTTCCCTTCCCCCCACTCTGCCCCTACCCATCCCAGATCATGCATTCTGCCGTAACTTTTCTGCATCTTTCTCTGTTTTTTTTTTTGTTTTGTTTTGTTTTCATTTTTTTGACTCCTCTGGGCATTGAAGGGAAGAAATGCCTCAGATTGCTGCAGACATCAGGTCCCTCTCTGGATCCTACTAGTAACAACTATTTTTAACGAATCCTAACGAAGCTTACCTTCTAGGTGCCACAAAGGTTTTAATACAAGAGACTTTCTTAACTCCCCCCCCCCCATAGAATAAGGAGAAATATGATGATGATGAGGTTGTTCTCCAGCTGTAGATTGGAGCCAGCTGTTATAGAGGTATTCTCTTGTAAAATCGGTAAAACTGCCTTCTTTAATTGACTAATGGACATAGGAACTGTGAAAAGGATTATTCTCTATTCAGAACCAAATATAATGGTAAAGTCTCCTTAAGCTATGCACTTAAGCAAAATATATTAATACAGGAGCTCTGACATCAACAATGGATTATTCTACCAAGGAGATGTTGGCCAGGGGATCCCAGCCCCCCAAAAAGGTAAAGGCTCCTTGCCTCCAAACTGGGATATCTGCAGGAAGAGAGGCGATAAGGCCCTGCTGTTGAAGACCTGATATAAACATGGGAAAGATGTATCGAGACCGCACTTGCAAGTATACAGATGGTCTCTGGAATGTCAGAGAGTGTTACCAAAGGCCACAAAACCAATAAAGCAAATATAGGTCTCCTTGAGTCAAGCAAGACTCTTCCATCAGCACCAGCTACACCTCATCTGCCTGGAAATACTGTGCAGCAGTGGCAGCCATATGTCTGTATATCCCAAATCTAATTGGCTATTAGCTCTCTCTTTGGAGGAATAACCCATGGCTGATGCCACGAGCTTACATCCTCTAATGGTTAGGAGATGTTATAAACCACACGAAGACCCTGTCATACTTAACAGAAGAAAATGTAATTCATGGATTAATATACCATCCAAACATCTGTGTCTATACCAAAGTAACCTACCATAACAATTAGTACTGTTTAAATACCTATATATCTAATTGCTTGTGCTTCATTAGTAGGATCGAAAGGCTATATGTTATACTGTTTGAACACTTCTTAAGATGTTTCTCAGCCATCTCTAATTCCTCACTTGTGAAGGAGACTTTTGAATAGCAAAGATCTGCAGGAATTAACAGGCGAGACAATATCAACCCTGAGATTGGCTCATGCAGGCAAAGCCATCCCAGGCTAGCTGTGGTTTAGCACTAGAAGCACCATGACGCTGGATAAGGAAATGCTAAACACGTTAAGTAACGCTTAACGCAAAATACCGTTGAAAGTTCAAGGAAACTTCTTACTGCAACAGAGGGAGGCGTCTGCAGAGTTCCACGGCTGCTCAGACACAAGAGAATACACAACTGAGAGATGCCCAGTCCTGGGTGACACATCTAGAGTTGAACCTCTAGATCTAAGGCCCCTGAGAGTGGAGCCAGGGGTAGAAAGAAAATTAACGCATCCCTCAACCCTCATCAGTGAAGCTTCGTTATACAGCAAAGTGCGATCCACATGGAAGGCCACAACTGGCCGTTTTACTTGTACTTGAACTTTGCTTTTACCTGTACTACCCCTCCCATGACTCCCCCGGCTCTTAGACCTCCACTAATGAATTTACCGTTACTTATTAAAACAACAGAGAGGTGAACAGATTCTTCTCTGTGTGCCAATGTAGAGACATTCTCTCCTGGAATGCATTTAATACAATAATCAAGCAGTCACTTTCAATTTGAGGCTTATTATAGGATCCGATAATAAACTAACCACCTAATGACTGGTCACAGTTATGTAAGAATGTCGTTATGGCCGCTTCCTAAAAAATGTATTGTGAAAGAACATTTTGTTCTGCATATTCTTTTCCCTGTTTTCTTGTTATTGCTACTGCGAAATGAGCACAAAAGGGTATTTCATAAAAGAACTGAATAAAAATATTGAAGTATATTTTTATAGTCCATTAGTAAATTTTCTAAGGAGAGAGTACAGGACCAACTGTGTGGAATTCAGCATTTTGGTGGCTGTTGGAGACTTGGATGCTTTGTATACCTGAGCATGTTACTCTTCTCCAGCCACAGGAAGAACTTTAGATTTCTGGGAGAGTCTATGGTTGACTTGGACATTTGGCAATGAGCTACAAGCCTGAAAAATGTACATTTCTTTTGAGATGCTAGGATCCAAAAGGAGGCCCGAGGCATGCTAGATACATGCTCTAGCACTGAGCTCTGCTACAGCCTTAGCCCGCTGTGTTACTTGTGGGCATAGAGGGAACTATTAAGATGAATATGCCTGATCTGAATTGGAAAATGATGTATAAAATGCACAAACCAGCAATAAAAATTAAAAAAAAAAATAAAATAATAAAATAGTTTTAAAAAAAAAAAAAAAAAAAAAAAAAAGAGATTATGAGTGGAAAAAGTTTTAAAGCCTATCATAGTCAACATTTGATTTCCTGGAGTGCTAAGTCTTTACAGCATGTTCTAATTTAGATGCCATTGCTTCTCCTTTCCTGTGTCCACACTAGGCCTCTTCTGTGAAACAGAAGACAGCTACTCATACTGCTCTATAACACAGCCCTGAATATAAATCAGCTCGCCCATATCCCTCCTAACAGCTCATACTTCCCCTATTTAATAATGTGACTTTCAAGACTATACTTTCAGGGATCATTTCCTTAGTTTGTAACTGGAGAAGTTTCTCTGACTGTGTGGAGTACCAGAAACCAGAGGAAAGACGTATTGCTTTCCTCCTACGTGAACCGCTCTTAGTGTTGCTCTTTTGCAACTGCTATTTCCCATTTGGGGAAATACCTCTTCCTTTGGGCGAGTCAGAGGAGAGCACATTCTGATGTGGAAAAAAAACAATAATTTACTCTGCTTTTTATATAGAACTAGTCTACAACATACATTTTTCTTTCAGACAAAACATGTGACTATTAATACTTATTTTTAACAAAATTACAATATTTTGCTATTTACCTTGGAATAAATAAAACATTTTTCCTTTGAAAAAAAAAAAAAAAAAAAAAAAAAAAGATGAGCAGTTTCCTCCTTTCAATGTGAGGGATGCTGCGGGGACCCAGGTCCATACAATATAGTCATTGGAGGGCCCAGGCAAAGCAGATCGCCAGACAAGTATGAGACCACAACACCGACATCCGAGTTATGAAGACTGACCCACATCTCATGTTACCCTGACCATGACTCTGCTGCTTCCGAACATGAGAAAACTTGGTTTCAGAGATGCTGGCCAAAGATGTTATATGTTCAGAACACCCAGAACCAACTTGAAAACCAAAGCCATCTCACCCCATGCTCCAACTCTGGGAATCTCTTCCTGCCACACAGCACTATAAATCTCACAAGCCAAACAAAAACCAACATGCTCACATGTGTGCGTACGCACGCACACACACACACACACACACACTCACCAGGTATACAGGAAGAAGTAAAAGTTATTTAATTCAGAAAGAATGATCTAGGAACTTTTTTTTGTGTGTGAATGTTTTACAAGTATCCGTGTGTGTGTGTGTGTGTGTGTGTGTGTGTGTGTACGTATTTGCAAGTGTCCATGTGTGTGTGTCTGTGTATGTATGTATTTCCAAGTGTCCATGCATGTGTGTACATATGTATTTGCAAGTGTCCATGCATATGTGTACATACATATTTGAAGGCCAGATGTTTTCCTCAATTGATCTCTGTCTTATTTTTTGAGACAGAGCCTCTCACTGAACCTAAAGCTTGTTGATTCTGTTGGACTGACTGGGTAGCAAGCCCCGGGGACTCTCCCAGTGCTGGGATTACATGTATGTACCACTGTGGCACTGGGGATTGAACTCAGTTCCTTATGCTTGCATGTGAAGCACTTCACTGGCCTGAGCCATCTTCCCAGCCTAAAAATTTCTTTATTACTTTTTTGTTGTTGTTGTTCTTTTTGAGACAGGGTCTCCCTTTAGTCCCAGCTGTCCTGGAACTCCTATATAGACCAAGCTGGCCTTGAACTCCCAGAGATTCGCCTACCTCTGCCTCCTGAGTGCTAGGATTAAAGGCATGCACCACCATGCCCAGCGACTTTTACAAGTTTTTATTTTAGTTATGTGTATGTGTATGTTTGTGTGTGAGCGTGGGCCCATAACTGCAGGCTCCCAAGGAGGCAGGGGCACTGGTGTCCCTGGAGCTGAACTGCATTTGTCATCCACCTGATGTCGGGTGCTGGGAAGAGAACTCAGGTCCCCTGGAAGAGCAGCAAGTGTCTTAATCTCTGAGCCATCTCTACAGCCTCTTTATCACATTTTAAAACTTAGAATTTCACAAGAGTAGTGTGGAATTTTCCAGAAGCATCACCCAGGGCTACAAGTGCAGGAGCTTGTGGCCTAGGCATATACATATTCTTGTGTAAGTCACAAGAGATGAAATAAAGAAGTGAAACAGATTTGCTGATGAGCTGAGGACCAGTAAGTGCGAGTAACCTAACTTGTACCTCTTAAACAAAGAAAGATAACCCAGAATGCTAATGTTCTAGTTTGTCTTCCATTGCTGTGACAAAACACTCTGACCGACACCAACTTGGGGAGGAAAGGGTTTATTCAGCTCACATCTCCTGGGTCGTAGTTCATCACTCAGGGAACCCAAGGCAGGAACTCAGGGCAGGAACCTGGAGGCAGGAGCTGAAGCACAGGCCATGGAGCAATGCTGTTCACTGGCTTGCTCCCCTGGCTCATGCCCAGCCTGCCTTCTTATACTGTACACAACAACCTGCCCAGGGTGGCATTACTCATTGTGGGCTGGCCCTCCCACATTGCCTGACAATCAAGACAATACTCCACAGACATGGCCACAGGCCAATCCAATGGAGCCAATTCCCCAGTTGAGGCTCCCTCAACCCAGGTGTGTCAAGTTGACACTAAAGCTATCCAGCACAGTTAATAAACTGCCAAGTGAGTCTACATGAATCTTTTTTTTTTATATAACTGTTGTACAAGATTATCAAATCTAGACCAGTGTCCCCCACCCTATCCCCCCACCCCACCAGAGCTAATGTATTCTGCCAAACATGCTTTCATGTCTTTCTCAGTCTTTCTCAATATTCTCCATGTGGAAGTTGACTGTTTTGAGCAGAAGTTCACTGTTTAAGTCAGTTCTTTGATGCAGTCCTTTCTGTTGTTGTTGTTGTTGTTGTTGTTGTTGTTGTTTCCAATATGCATCACCCCCAACTGCTTGGACAAAATCTCAAAGGGCTATGCACAAGAAATACTTACAACTAGGTAATTGGCACTAGCATCCACAGATGAGGGATGGCAAGTTCATTCCAAGTCTTCCAAGGGTTCTCCACACTGCCTTCCATAGTGGCTGCACGAGTTTACATTCCCACCAGCAGTGGATGAGTGTTCCCCTTTCCCCACAACCTCTCCAGCACTTGGTATCATATGTTTACTTGATCCTAGCCAGTCTTATTGGAGTAAGATGTAATCTTAAAGTAGTTTTGATTTTCATTTCCTTAATGATTAGTAATGTTGAACACTTCTTAAGATGTTTCTCAGCCATCTCTAATTCCTCACTTGTGAAGTCTCTATTCAGCTCTTTGCTCCATCTATTGAGTGGGTCATTTATTTTCTTTCTTCTTTGTTTTTTGAGTAGTTTATATATTCTGGAAATCAATGCTTTGTCAGATGTTTCTGCGGTGAAGGTTTCCTCCCACTCTGTGGGTTTTCTCTTCACTTCCTTGATTGTTTTTTTTGATGTACAGAAGCTTTTGAGTTTAATGAGGTCCCAATATATGAATCTTTTTCAACATTACATTTATTATGGCCAGGGGCCTGGCATTGGTCCCCAGAAATGTTCCAAAAAGTTATGTCTTTTTTTCTTTCTTTCTTTCTTTTTCTTTCTGGCCTTTTTGAGACAGCTGGCCTCTGCCTTCCACATTCTGGGATTAAAGGCATGTGCCACCATACCTGGCTTGCTGATTTGTCTTTTTATTTCCAGACAGGCTTATTATAAAATAATATGAGAAATAAATATTCAGTATTTTCATATGACTAAAACAGAAACACAGTGTTGCATGCCTTGAAGATATTAGAAGAAACCATTTCTTAGGTATTAAGACATGGTTTGTTCTGTTTAGAAGGATACAAACAGAGGAAATTCTCCCAAACTCCTTCTATGAAGCCAGCCTCACTCTAATACCAAAACCAGGCAAAGATACAACCAAAAAAAGAAAGCTATAGACCCATCTCACTAATGAATATAGATGCAAAAATTCTCAACAAAATACTTGCAAATCACATACAGACCCACATCAAAAAGATCATCCATCATGATCAAGTTGGATTCATACCAGAGATGCAGGGATGGTTCAGCATATGTAAATCAATAAATATCATAAAACACATAAAAGGACTGAAAAACAAAAACCACATGACCATCTCAATTGACACAGAAAAAGCCTTTGACACAATCCAGCATCCCTTTATGTTTTAAAGTCCTAGAGGAAATCATACTTAGGGGAACATTCCTCAACATGATCAAAGCCATATATAGCAAACTCACTGCCAACATCATCCTAAATGGACAAAAATTGGAACCATTTTCCTTAAAGGTGGAAACCCAGCAAGGCTGTCCCCATCACTACTCCTCTTCAACATAGTGCTTGAAACACTTGCTAGGGCAATAAGACAAGAGAAGGAAATTAAAGGAGTACTAATTGGAAAAGAAATTAACCTATCCCTTTTTGCAGATGATATGATAGTTTACCTAAGGGATGCTAAAAACTCCACCAGAAAACTTCTAGAAATGATTAAGAGTTTTAGTAAAGTGTCAGGCTACAAAATTAACCTAGAAAAATCAGTAGCCTTTCTTTACACCAACAATAAACAAGTGGAGAAGGAATATAAGAAGATCTTCCCACTCACAATAGCCTCAAAAATAATAAGATACCTGGGAACAAACCTAACCAAAGATACCAAAGACCTCTACAACAAAAATTTTAAACCCCCAAGGAAGGAGACTGAAAATGATATCAAAAGATGGAAAGACCTCCCATGCCCATGGATTGGGAAAATTAATATAGTAAAAATGTCCATTTTATGCAAATTGATATACAGATTCAATGCAATCCCAATCAAAATCCCTATGAGCTTCTTCACAGACTTGGGAAAAAAATCCTTAAATTCATACAGAAAAACAAAAGACCCCAAATAGCTAAAGCAACCCTGAGTGAAAAGAGCAATACAGGGGGATTGCCCACCAGACTTCAAACTATATTTCAGGGCATAGTCATAAAGACAGCCTCGTACTGGCACAACAACAGACCTGTTGACCAATGGAACAAAACTGAAGATCTAAACTTGAGCTCATACAATTTCAGCCATCTCATATTTGACAAAGAGACAAAAAACCCTCAATGGAAGAAGGATAGCATCTTCAGCAAATGGTGCTGGCAAAATTGGATCATCATCTGTAGAAGAACAAAATTAAACCCCTATCTCTCACCCTGTACAAATATCAACTCCAAGTGGATCAAAGATCTCAACATGAAGCCTGAAACCCTGAAGGTGATAGAAGAAAAAGTTGGCAACAACCTATAAGAAATAGGTGTAGGAATAGACTTTCTAAATTAGACAGCAGCTGTACAGGAAGTAAGGTCAATAGTTGACAAATGTGATCTCATAAAACTCAAAAGCTTCTGTACAGTGAAAGAAACAATCAAGGAGGTGAAGAGAAAACCCACAGAGTGGGACGAAATGTTTACCAGTGACACATCTGACAGAGCATTAATGTCAAGAATATATAAACCACTCAAAAAACAAAGAAGCAAGAAGACAAATGACCTACTCAAAAGATGGAGTAAAGAGCTGAACAGAGTCTTCACCAGTGAGGAATTAAAGATGGCTGAGAAACATCTTAAAAAGTGTTCAACATCATTAATAATTAAGGAAATGCAAATTAAAACCACTCTCAGATATCATCTCACTCCAATACGGCTAGCTAAGATCAAGAAAACAAAAGACAACAAATGCTGGAGGGGTTGTGGGGAAAGGTGAACACTCATCCACTGCTGGTGGGAATGTAAACTTGTACAACTACTATGGAAAGCAGTGTGGAGAACCCTTAAAAGACTCAGAATGAGCCTACTACCTGACTCAGTCATACCACTCCTGGGTATATACCTCAAAGACTCATCCTATTGCAAACATACATGCACATCCATGTTTATTGCAGCTCTCTTCACAATAGCGAAGAGCTGGAACCAACCTAAATGCCCCTCAACAGACGAGTGGATGATAAAAACGTGGTACATCTATACAATGGAGTACTATTCAGCGGTAAAGAAAGATGGCATTATGAACTTTGCAGGTAAATAGATGGAGCTCGAAGCCATTATGCTGAGTGAAGTAACACATTCCCAGAAAGACAAACAGAGAATGGCTTCCCTCATTTGTGGATGCTAACACCAAATCCCCTAGATGAAAGGCAAGCTGAATGACATTATGGTTATATTTCTGTTTACCTGAAAGCAACTATGTTGTTATAATGTGAATCTCTCAACAGGCTCTAGAATCCACCCACCGATTATTTTCAGACTCTGTAATTACTGTATATGGGTGGAGAGTATGTATCCATATTTTAGAATAATATAAAATTAATGGAGGAAAGTGTGAATTCCTAAACATAAAAAAAAGACTGAGAGAAAGATGCAGGATAGTTATGGCAGAATGCATGATATGGGATGGGGTGGGGTGGGGTGGGGGGAAGGGAAAGGGGAATATGCCTGAACTGAATTGAAAAGTGATGTCTGAAATACATAAAACCTCAATAAAGAGTTTAAAAAAGACATGGTTGGTTGAGGATTATTCAATGAGGTATTAAGAAGAACAATTTAATAAGTGGGAAAGAGAATCTACTAGCTTATGGATTCTCAAACTTAACATGCATGCGTTTCACTGAGTCTTCGGTGATAGCGTCTATTTTGCAGTCTAAGGTGGACCCCATCCTGCCTTTAAAGTCACCCTCAGCCAACACACTGCTGCCTGTTCTAGGGTCTCCAAGTTTAACAAGATGTCACCTGAATGACTTAGAACTGCTTCAATTCCAAGCACAGCTGGTGTGGTTGATAAGGTTCTTACCTAGCCTCACTTGGGCTGACAATTTACCTGTTGAAGAATCTATTCTACCAAAGGTCTGTGTAAGAACAGGAAATAAGGGCCAGAGAGATCACTCAGCAGTCAAGAGCATGTGTACTGCTCTGCCAGAGGGCCCTGGTTAAATTCTAAGCACCCACATTGGGTGGTTCGAAACTTCCTAATGCCATCTCCAAGGGATCCCACACATCTAGGCTCTGCAGGCACCTGCACACACATGTGCATATTCACACAAATGTACATATCGAAAGTAAAAAAATAAATCTTAAAACAGGACTAGAAAATAAAATATCTTACAAAGAGAAAATCTGGCTGACTTTGTAGCACTGATTTTACTTTAAATTTCACCTCACCACAAGAAACAAATTGCAGAGGAAATCAGTTAATGGCTGATTTTTTTTTCTTCAGTAGGTAGAAGCAGTGTGGATGTTTCTAGAAATAGGATCTTAGGTTAGATATTCTTTCAGGTCCAGAAAGTTAGCCATTTTGAGATTTCATAGAAACAAAGTCACAAAATTTACAACAAAAACAATTTAAACAATAAAAATCTGGGAGAAAATGCTGAGTTAAATTTAAATTTTAGATGCAATTTTTGGCATAAGTATATTCCATGTAACTTCAGAGTATATTCACACCAAAAAACAACTATCATTCATTTGAAATTCAAATTGAAGCAATTATCTTGTATTTTATCTGGCAGCTCTGGATACATCCCGACTCTAGATTATCTTGCAGATCTGGCAGGGCAGATGCTGGACTGGAGAAATAACAGGCTCACTAACACTGTCCAGATACTCTAGGGATAGAGAATTATTTTCTGGATTTTCCAAGGCCACATAGAGCCACTGTTCACTTAGGAAAGCTTCTTGCAGGCACATCCAACCTGCAGTGTGTGCATGTCAGGCAGCTATGAATGGGGCTCAATAGAAAACTGCAAACTTCAGGAGGCAGAGGCAGGCAGATCTCTGTGAGTTCAAGGCCAACCTGGTCTACAGAGTGAGTTCCAGGACAGCTGGGACTACAGAGAGACCCTGTCTCAAAAAAGACAAAAAACAAAACAAAACAAAACACCCTGTGAACTTGCTTAAAACATTATATGATCTCTTGTTTGTGATATATATTGTAGCATACAAATGCATATACATATATGCATACATAATTGTAACTCAATTGTGTGGTTTTTGAGCCTGAACTTTGCAAATGAAGCCAAAAGGCTGGATACCCTTGTTAGGAGATCTGTGCCTAGAAGACCACACTTTATAGAGATTGATGATAGACAGCAAGCTGGAGCGAAGCCAACAGACAGCATTGCTTATATCAAAAGCTGGTTTCAGAGGGAGACAAGGGGCCCTTTTCTTCCAGCGTATTCTCCTCTATGGACTGAAGAATTTCTGTGGGGAATGGAGGCAGTGGTTCTAGGTTAATATTATATCATGTCTACTTAATTAGATTTTAAGCAGTCTTTCTAGGAACTCGCTTCTTGCTTACCAGTGGCTTCTAAACCCATATTTTAATGAGGCGAACTGAGCTCTCTGGTTTCACGTTTATCTATGCCATTCCATAGATAGTCCAAGATATTCCAGCAAAACCAAAAAGGCCTGGTCCATGGTCCAGCTTTCTGCTTTTTGCTAATATTCCTTTCTCATACCTACTCCAAAGAGCAAGAGGCATTCCTGCCGTGATGTTTATGGGAACACAGAGGCAAACAATGGACAATTATGAAGTCAGCCCCTACTCTAATAAGAATAAGGCAAATGCAATTATTTCCTAATTTTAGGAACTAATTTGGATAGGACTATCACTTTTACTAGTTGTCTGGTATTGGCTATTAAACACGTACTTTGTAAACATTGAGCACTAACTTCTGAGGGGGGCATAAATGCCACATGTCTTGACTCCTTACCCAATCAGAGTAGGAGTTCTTCAGTGTCCCGCCTCCTTTTCCTTTAGTGGCTCCATCAGGACTAGTGGTTAAGTTGCTTTGAAGTCAGTGATCTGCACAATGCCACTATGAGTAATCCTTGCTGGGGGGGCAAATGCATTTACGATTTTGACTTTTTGCTTTTAGAAGTGATTTGGTAGATGTCGGTTATCTCAGATTTTATATTAATCTTTGACTGAATTCAGTGAAGGAACCATTGTGCTCTAAATTGCAAGTAGATTGATCCGGAAGGGCTCCAGCTGTCCATGCAGGTGCTCTCTTAGTCTAAGGGAAACTCACTCTCCACCTCCCCAGCTGTGGCAGTACCAAGTTTTCAAAAGGAGGAAGTTCTCCCAACTGAAGGAAATTATACGACAGGAAGTTATAAAATATTGAGACAAGTTCCTATCAATGGAGTTATTCTTTTAAATATGCCTTCTAGGCTCCTAATTATAGAAATCAGTACAGCCATGAGCATAAAGAACTTATGAATTTCTGGATCATACGCTTCTCTACCTTTTTTGTAAATTTTTAATTTAATTTTTGTGTATTTCATACAGAACATCTTAATCATCTTTATAGCCCCTTCTCCACTGGCACCTCCCCATAATGCCCCCTACTGGATTTCATCCATTCTATTATTTGTGTTAAGACCTATAGTATTAAGTTAGACATCACTCAGTGCAAGTTCATCCACTGAGGTCTAGTCAGCCCATGCAGACTTCCTCCCTTTAAGAAGATCAGCTCTTCCTCACCCAGCAGTTAGCAGCAGCCAATAATTCTTCAACTAAGATTGGGGCCCGCTGTTGGGGTGAGCAAGCACTAACGCGGCCCTCATTTCTCTTATCTACTTTTGATATGTAAAAGTTTAAACTAAATGGTCCAAGGCACCCTGCCAACTTTAGAGGCATAACTATGCATAGCTCTTATTCACTTACTGTAGACTTCAGAAAACTGTGCTATTTCCCCAATCTCCCCGTCATGTTTTCAGTGTATAAAGTAACAGTGAAACATGTTCATATCTGAATAAATCTTAAAATCATGCATTTACATGCAGAAACGAATAGCATACACATGCTGTCATGGAAGGCTAAGCATAGTAGCGCATGCCTGGAACCTGAAGAGTGGCAAGTGGAGGAAAGCAGCTTGCCAGCTTGAAGATGCCCTTGTCCATATAACAAGCTCCTGGTCAGCCAGGGCTGCACACTGAGGGAAGGGAAGTCCCGGGGATAGACAGCTGAAACATGTGATCACTGTGGACAGTACTTTCACATTTTCTAGAAGTCTAGAAACAGGTTAAAATTTGAGCTTATTTAGGTTAGAAGTTTCATGATTGGTTGTAGTAAAATTCACATTATTCAGGAGTATAGCATTCTTACAAGTACACGCAAAAGAATATGAAACTGAGCTGTCGTCTCTCTTCAGTAGTTAGCTGACTTATGTTGAGTAGTTTTGTTTGCTTTTATCAGAAGGGAAAAACTGAGAAACAAGATGAAGGCTTTAAATGAACATATGTTTATTTAAATTGGAGTAGGTTGAGTTGGAGTAATTAGAAGGCTGTTTGCAAAGATTTTATATAAGCATTTAGCAAATATTTCAGGCTCTATCCAGTCCTTTATGAGTCCGCTCTGCCAGAGCAGGTCAATATGTAAATAAACAGGAATGGTCATAGCCCCTAAAACTTGACTTTGGACCCAGAAATGTGAATTTCTCAGTATTTCCCAAGGATCTCCAAGTATTTTACTTTGGGTATTTTTCATTAGTAGAAGCTATAAGGTCAATCTTATAAAGGACATGGGGGCCATAGTCTGCTGATCCCTGAGACATAAGCCACAGATTTAAACTGACCACAGGCTCTGTGCAGTATACAGAGCTGGTTAGTAATTTTTGAAACACACAGAACAACTATATCACATTTATTGGAAGTAGGAAGTATGTTTTCCAGCAAATATGTTTTATTAAGTTCTAGTATAGCATAATAGCAAATGCTTCATTTATTTATCTATTTATTTATTTATATATTTTTAACAAATCTAGACCTGTGTTCCCGCCCATTCCCCCACCCCGCCAGAGCTCATGCATTCTGCCAAACATGCTTTTCATCTCTTAGTCTTTCTCAATATTCTCCATGGGAGCAAATGCTTCTTAAATGTTGTGAATTTGGAGCAAAAGTTTTATGACATTTTAGGAAGTGTGTGTGTGTGTGTGTGTGTGTGTGTGTAAATGTTTTTGAGGGTATCAGATGCCACAGCACACATAGAGGTCTGAGGACAAACGTCATCTGGCTTTCACATGGGCTCTGGGACTCTGAACTCAGGTTGTCCACTTGCACTACGAATGTGCTTACTTACTGAACCATCTCCCTAGTCCATGGCATGGCTTTGAAATGTGATAGGTCTCATCTAAGACATAAAATTATTTTGCTGTTTTCTGTGTTTTTGCTTATTTATTTTTGGTGCTCAGGACTGAACTCAGGACCTCATGTGTGCTAGTCAAATGGCCTCCCACTGAACCACACCCCCAGCCCTTTAAGATGGTCACAAGTGCAATTATCCAGGAGGATTGGATTTTTCTATCCTACCAAAGAGAACGTCCCAGGATTAGAATGTACTTTGCGAAGACATTTGAGCATAAATCGAGGGAGTGTTTAATGATGATGCTGTGCAGGGCATTTAAATTATGGCATATATATATATATGTGTGTGTGTGTGTGTGTTTGTGTGTGTGTGTGTATCTTACTATGTAGCTCAGGCTTGCCTCAAACTCAAGAGTGTAGGATGTACCTTGGTCCAACTGTGTACAGGGCATTTAAGCTTCACTGGGTTGTGATGGGGGGCAGGGTGTTGTGTAGCCCACGCACAAACTCACTGATGACGACCTTGAACTTCTGAGCCTCCTTCCTTCTCCTTAAGGATGCCTGGATTACAAGGGTGTGCTACCACACTGGGCTGGGACTAGCTTTTAAGTGCTCCTAAAACAAAAGAGTTTATGTTCTCTTGACTTGAGAAAAGATTTAAAGAACTTCCTACTTTGGTTTGTTCGGTAAGAAGCTGGAGATGGGCCAGACTGGGGTTGGGCTGGTGAAAAGGTTGATTATTGAAGAGAAAAGTCAGCGGAAGCAGGGCAGATGCCAACAATTTCTTCTCCTTTAAGGAGGGAGGAGATAATTAGACTGAATTTTGTCTCGCCAAGGTTTCTAGGCAAGGCTACCCCAAGCCTGTGTGTATGTTCTAGCAGACATTGGTTAAGGACCCAATAATGCAGTGTTTCAGCTGTGGCCGGGCTTTAACTTTATGGATTCCTTTGTGTTGCTTAGTATCTTTGTATCTCGTACTGTTATATTTATGCCTAGGTAAGTTAATAAGATAAGGGGCTCTTCGGTATGGTTCAGATTTCTTCTATAAAAACTTCAGAGCTTCTAAAACTGTGATGATGTCTTCTTCCTACTCCTCTTTTGGGTTAGCTGTAAGTACTGCAGAACGAGGTACATCTATCCCCTGCTGGTTTCTGACTCATAACCTTTTATCCTCCTAGGGCATATTTCAGCCTTTCACTTGTTATATCTCTTGAGAAGAGGGTCGAGATTTCAGAAATGCATGCAGCCCTCCCTGTCCCCAGAGCCACAGAAGTGAGAAGAGAGGCCTTTGCATCATATCAGCCTTTAGAAATTCTTGTAAAGTTTTATTTTGGGCAGTATCTGTCAAAAATATGTAGCTTCCCAGTTTTAAATAGGCTGGCTATTGAAATATACTTTTGTGTGTGGGGTATAATAGGAACTGAGTCTAGGTCCCTGCATTTGCTTACCACTGAGCAACGTCTCAAATCCCTAAGTGTCCTGTTTAAAAAGAGCAGTAGGGAGCTGACAATAAAATAAGTTTAACTATTAACCTATTTTGAAATAACTCCTTGATTAATGAATTCCTTAAGACATCCATACAGTTAGGCATGTGCTTTTTCTGTGAGAGTGAACTTTTGCGAAATGAATCTGAGCCAAGAATTTGGTTCAGTGTTATAAAAACTCCTGGCTATTCTCAATATTCTCAAAATGCTAAGCTTCTTTGAGTAACAATGGGAACTTAGCTTCCATTTTATAGCATTTCAGACCCCTAAGAGAACTTTGGCTCCTGCATATCCAGAATATTTGTTTAATATTTGTTTTGGACCATAGTAAACCTAGATTACTTAGGAGGCTTTGTTTTCCAGCCATCTCCCCACCTTCTGATATCTTCCTATAGTGTGACATAGCCACGTGGTTGTGCTATAGGCCCTGCGGATGTAAAGGCCCTGTGGAGGAAATGGAATCCCAAGCAGCGTACACAGGTGCTGTAACTCAGGTTCAGGTGAGGCTGGATCCTGACGGTATTGAGTGCCTGCTATCCCAGGCACTCTTGGTCCCTGGAAAGAAACTGAGAACGTGGAAGGAAAGTATTTTGACCAGTAGTAGAAGGAGCATTGGCCAGATACAGATTAATGAAGAGAGGAAGAGGACAGAGACCAAAAGTGCCAGTGACAATGAAAAGAAAAATGAGTTTATTCAACAAGTCTGCCGCTTTAAACAAGTTACCTTAGCGTCACCCTTTAGGCAGGAAGGTTTTTTAATTTTATTTTATTTTTGGTTTTTGAGATAGGGTCTCACTCTGGTCTAGAACTCCCTGTGTACCCCAGGTTGATCTCATGACACTCCTCCTGCTTCCGCCTCCAGAGTGCTGGGTTATAGCTGTGAGCCTGGCTTATAATTATTTTTTGTCATTTTATTTTTGTTAGTACATATTTTTAGTTATTTTTTAAAGTTAGCTTACAAATTAATGTGTTTTGTTTGGGCATTTTCTTTTTTCTAAATAAAAGTTTTTTTAATTTATTTTTTTTTATATGTATGAATGTACTGTCTGCATGTAGGTTGGTGCACCCGTGTGGTGCAATGCCACGGAGGTCAGAAGAGGGTGTCAGATTCCCCTAGAACTGGGGTTAAAGACAATTCTCGGCCACCATGTGGGTGCTGGGGATTGAACCCGCATCCTCTGCAAGAGCGTCGGTGCTCTTAACCGCTAGCCCATCTCTCCAGCCCCTGTTTGAGCATTTTCATACGTACTTTGTTATCTTTGTTCCTTCTCCCCACTTCTGCTCCCCTCTGCAACTCCCTTTCCTCCTCACATCCCCCTTCTGTCTTCTTCTCACATGTATTTTATCATCCTCTTCCTCTCCTTCTTAAGATCTTCTTTTCCCCTCTCATTGCCGCCCTTTCTAGTTTTATAACCCCGCTAATCTGTACACACACACACACACACACACACACACACACATACATGGGTGCTCGGATGCACAAATACTAAAGTCTCACATCTGCATCTGAAAGAAAGCATGGAATTTGTCTTTCTTCACTTTCTGAGCCTGGCTGGTTTAACTTAAAAACCTGTGTGTTGAGGATGCAGCCCAGCAGCAGAGCTTGCCTAGCCTGAGATGAGGCTCTCAGTTCAATCTTCAGCACCAAAAATCAACCAACCAACCCACCCAAATGGAAATCAAATATTTGGTCAGCAACAAACAAAACTTCCTATGAAACAATTTAAAATACATCCTTGAATTCACCCCAAATGTATCACCAAGCAATATATGACTTTTTTGTATTAAAAATGTATATATTGCAAATCCCTCCTCTCTTCTGCTTCTCACAACTGAGATAGCTCAAACCAGTTAACAATTTTCCCAGGAGTTTTTCTTTGTTAAAAAGAAATAAAGCAAAAACATGCCTTCCACAAAGGCAAACAAGATGTCTAGCAGGCTTCAGTTTTCCTGCTACCAGCAGTGGGTATTACCCAGAGCAGGTAGGATGGCGCATTGGAAGAAGAGGGTCTGCCCAGCAAACCTCCTGATCAGATATTAAGACATGCTTTCAAAGCACTGGAGTGTGTGTGTGTCAATAAGCTACCGGCTGTAATTACTTCCTATTCACCAGGCAGGCGTTGGAGCACAGCCTGCTGACTCACCAGGCTGCTCGGAGTTGATTTCTGCCGGGTTTCCCTTGTGCCTGCTACACATGCGTCATCACAGGAATGAAAGTTTCTATCTGTCTCCCTTAACCACAGTGCAGACAGCAGGCATGGACCGTGAGCCTCTATCTTTCCAACAACAACCAGATGCTAGGCAGGGAAGGGGACAAGGATGCGGGAGGGGAGATGTCACCACCAGCCAGGCTTCCAGACAACAGTGGCCTGTCCCAGGGCCTTAGTCACCCGCACCCCAGTTTCAGCGTCTTCGTCTCACCCACTCAAGTAGTTAAAGTGGCATCTTGTCTTGCAACCCTGTGGCTGCCACCACAGTGACTCTCCAAGAGCCCTACAGTGGAATTACTTGCAGGTTTTGTTTAACACCAGTGCCCAGTTCTCTCTCTCTCACGCCCACTCCTTCCAGCAATCTGACTTAGACAGTTTGGGATAGGATGCTGATACCTGGAATTTTCAAATCTCCCACAGTAAAGGGAAGTTTGAGAACCACAGATTTGAACCCAAATAATTTCCCCATGCTTGGAAAAAGCTGCCCAGTTAAGCCTACCTAAAGACCATTAGTGGTATTTCTAGCCCTGTTTTAGTGATCTACTGACACTTATTCTCAACTTAATGTCTTAGTTTGGCAGAAAAGAACAGTCAACAGAGGTAGTATTTCCAAAACGGACTCAGCAGAGGCCAGCACTACGTCCCCTTTGCTCGCTAATGCCTTAGCCACATTTACTGTCGCAGACAAGCAAGCCACATGTTAAGGTTCTGATTACCTTTTGATCTCTGTTCTGTTTCATTCCAGTGCTGGGTTCCCCGTGGTTCTCTCGGATTAGAAGCAGGTACTACTCTGACCTCACACAAGACAGGACTGCTGCTTGCACCTAAAGTCAGGGCTGAACCTCCGCCTCCAAGCGAGGCCCTGGGGCAGATACTATGCTAATCAAGAAAGTTCTGTGATTCTTCCACTCCCCGCAAGCAGGCGGGCGCGGGTGTGAACACTTAACCCTTGATTGAAATTGACGCTCTGCAGAACTGTCAGAAGTCGTCCTCCTGCTTAATGGGTCCCGATCACCTCTTCCCCCACTTTCTTGGACGTGGGGGGGGGGGTTAGGGGAATTTGACTTGGGCAAGAAGTGAACACACGCGGGGTGAGGGGGCGGGGAAGGAGAGACGGCGGGGCTGCGTGGTGCGGAGGTGAAAGGACAGCTAATGTTTAGAATATTAATTACTCCGCGCGCCACTGGTGGGACCAGACTAGCAGAAAGGGGACGGAGGTTAAGACAAAGGCTCAGGGTCCTATGGCCGCGGCCCCTTCCTTCTAGGCTGCAGCTCCGCCTTTGACTCTGGATTGGTGAAGTGGCTCAAGGGGTCTGACCCATCAGTCCTTTAGGTCTGAAGTCCACACTGCAAACGATCACAGGAAGGAGTCTTTCTGCTCCCTCTCCCTTCTGGCCCTTATGGGACTTCTGGCTGGGGCACAGCCCCTGGAAGGAGAGAGGAAGAGTTCCCTTCACAGCACAGCGGCTGGGGAGTCGCCGGGTAGCTCTGGCCCTGCGCGCTGGTTGCTCCAGGCAGAAGAAACATTGGGATGCGCTTCATTCCCACCCACCCAGCGGGAAGTTCAGGACATCAGAAGTCACGGGATGCATCCGTGCGACCCCTGTTCTAGGGAGAGGACGTAATGGGGGCGGTAGCGGAGCTGGGGGGTCCAGGAGATGCTCTCCAGCCGGTGGGCCCCAGCCCGCTCGCTTCCTGGTCTGCTCCAATGCGCAGTTCCTGCCAGCGCCCGGGGCGCTCAGCCCCGACGCCCCAATTCACCAGCCCAAGGGGCCTGGTACTGAGGGCGTGCACCTGCAAGCCCCCCTCTCCCAGATGGCCCCAGCCTTCCTCAGTCAGGCAGTGCACTTTGCCAGCGTGGCAGCGGGGACTCCCTCCCTTTCCTCGGGGTGCGCGGCTCTAGGACCCCCCCCCCAAGGAGAGGGGCGGCCCGCAGGAGCACCCCTGGGTGCACACTCGGGGCGCCCATCTCTGGATAACTTCTTGCTGGGCTCGGGGACCCGGGATTCGCTTGCTCCACGACTAGCAGCCTGCAGACCCTGCGGCGGGAGGAGGCGCGGCTAAGCCCCGCCTGGGAGGGACCTAGCCGGGGCAAAGGGTGTCGGGGTGCGCTTTAAATGGACCTGACTCACCTGCTCCGGCGGTCACCTCCTTCTCTGCTGACAGCTGGGGGCTTTGTTTTCTCCTCCCCTCGGCTGGCAGCGCTCCGCCCCCACGGGCGCACGTGACTCGCCGTCTGCCACCCGCGCGGCTGCTGCAGCCCAGTCCAGAGCCCGGCCAGCGCCGCCCTCAGCCGCGTGCGGGGTGCGGGGTGCTGGGTGCGGGGTGCTGGGTGCCGGGTGCAGGTGCAGTCCCCAGCGGGGAGGGGACCGGCAGGGACAGGGCGACTCGCTGGAGGACGCGGGGTCTGGCTCCCGGCAGTTGGGCTGAACTAGCGACAGGGAAAAAAGTGTCTGGGGTGGAATAATCGCGGCTGATGGCCCCACGGAGGCAGGAGGGCGAGGCTCAGTGACCCACTCGGAAAGGCGAAGTCACAGCCTGAATGGACACGGGGTCGGCGCCCCAGCCGAAGGCAGCCGCTCCTACAACCGTTCGCCCTCCCGTCTGCTGCTAGACAGATAGTGAGGGGGCAAACCAATCTTTATCACGAATATTACTAATTAAACGAAGCACTTCAAGGCTAAGTAAAACAATGATTTTTAATGCACGCTTTAGTGAGGTTTCAAATCTGCCTTTTGACGCTGTTGGTTCTGGGTTTTATCCGGAAAGTACATTCCGGACTGGCTAACTCCGGAAGAGCACTGACTGCGGTGGGCGCGTGTCCATCTGGAACAGCAGTTATTTTTAATGAAACGAATTGCGAAAATGTTCCTACTTCAAGACCCCGCTAGCAGTTGCTGCTTCTGGAAGTCCCACCCCTGCGACTCACGGTACTCCCCAGTGTTTGAAACGGAAAGAAATTGTGGGGTCTTTCCTTTATCCTCCGGGAGCCGCATAATCTCACCCCGCCGCCCTCCCAGCTCCTGCCAACTTCTTAGGGAAAAGATGCCTCTCCCCTAGTGTGCACTAAAGTGGAGTCCTTGGAGGGGCTAACTCAGCACTGCACTCCCCCACCTTCGGTGTGTAAAGGGATCCCCAGAGATCTTGTTAAAACCAAATTCTGATGTGAGTGTATCTAGGGTGGGGTTGAGACTCTATTGCTAGTGAACTGCTAGGCGAGGTTAGGGCTGCTAATCTGAGGATCACACTTTGAGCAGCAAGGCTTAGATGAACTGCACACTTTGACACTGACGGCTCATTTTGAGACTCTAGTGCCCGGGCTTGCTGGCTGTGTGAGTTTAGGAAATATCCCAGGCTGTAAAATGGGCTAAGAATTTAGATACTTTGCTGGTTGTTAAGACCAGGCAAGTGCGACTTGTGGAAGGGTCTATTTTGGCTCACAGTTGGAGTGCACAGTCCATCCTGATGCCGCAGGGGTGAGCGGTGGCTGGTCACGTGACACCAATAGACCTAGAGAGCAATGAATACAATTCTCAGCCAACTTTCTCCTTCCTGTTCCCTCTGGCACCCCAGCCTATGGAATCGTTCCTTCCAGATTTAGGGTGGGTCTTCCACCTCAACCCAGCCTAGACTGTCCCTCACAGACATGCCTGGACCTTTGCCTCGGAGTTGATCCTAGGACTCATCAAGCTGAGAATCGATCTTAAACCATTACACACCCACCTCATAGGGTTATCTTTGCAGTTCAGTGGGAATAAAGCAGGGTCAGTCTCCATGGCCACACCCTTACCTGCTGGGTTCTCCCAGCAGATGTGAAGCCCAGTGTGCTTGCAGGGGAATCTCAAGTGACATGGGTGTGAACCGAGGCTCCCAGAGAACAATGACTATGCCCACAGCAGGGTGTGTAGGCTGTGTGTGTGGAATGAATGGAAATTGGCCCTGGTGCAGAACAGATCATACTTCTTCCAAAGTTGTTCATTTTCTACTTTAAAATCTTGATGAATTGATTCTGAGACATTGAATTAAAAATCATTTTGCTTTTTATTATAATGTCCAGCTGCCTGATGGATGGGTGATCTATTTTTATATTGGAGAGAGTAAATGGATTGTTAAGGAGATGTACATTTTTTTGTCTTCATTAAATTCCTTAAAATTGAAATTGAAATGAATTTATTAATGAAGATCTGGTATTCTTAGCTCTCAAAATGGATGGAGTGTCATCATGCTTTCCCAGCCTCCTTCCTTGCTTCTCTTCCTCTCCCTGTGCCCCAGATATAAGTATTTCTAAGATTAACTTTAAAATTTTTTTCCCTGCTCTACCAGTTGCTTCAGAAATTCAAGTCATGTTTTGGTTCAGCTTTCAAGCATGTGGAGAATCCATATCCACATCCTTAACCTATTCCCAAGTCCATTTCTGCATTTCCAATTGCTTGCTGTGTATTTCTACTGAATTTCCCAGTAGCTTTTAGTGTGTTCTAAATTAAATTCCTTCCTCTCATAAAACTGGCACCTTCTCCATGCTAAATCAAGATGGCTCCCGGTGCTGGGCAATCCTCCAGGGTTCAGGCAGGGGTAGGTAACATGAGGCATGATTTATCTCAGCTAAGTTCTTGCCATTCCCAGGTCTTCTCTTCAGACTTTGTCTTCAACAGTGACTGTGGTCAGCTCACACATAAACATGACTTAACTGTGTAATGGCTTGCATATGCAGCCATGAGATGTGAAAAGATGATCAGTATGAATCTGGCTAGTGAGAGACTGTGTCAACCAGGATAGGGTAGATCACCCTGCCATGACACATGCCTCCAACATCTCAGGGGTTGAATACAGCAAAGTTAATTTCCTGCTTAGGAAACTGACCCATCATCCTAGCCTGCTTCCTTCCAGACATCTCTGTAAGCATATAACAGGGAGGGAACAGGAAGCAGTGCACACCAAACCAAATTACTTTCAAAGTGAAGCAAGTTGTTTCTCACACCTCCTTGGTCCAAAGAAGTGACAGGCATTGCCAATATAGAATTACATATGTATGCAAGAGGAATAGAAAGTCGAAATGTTGGTGCATGTGAACAGTATCCTCCACAGGGATCATTTCATTGAGGAGAATTAGGGATGAAATTAAACTAAAAGTCTGTAGCTATTGCGGGGGGGGGGGATGCAGTAATGTTGTGTTATTATTAGCAAGAAATGATTACTTATTTTCATAAGTAATTATTACTTATTACAGTATTAGCAAGAAAAACACTTAAAGTTGACAGTTTCTGGCCATTGGCTTGTCAGGGCACTTTTTGGTTTAGTCAGGGTCAGTCTACTCCAGGCGTCGATCGTTGACACTCTTCCGTGATACTCCAGCTGAGGTCTTCCATCTTGGTTATTCCCCAGACAATAAACACATCAGGGACAGCATTCGAGTTTTCATGATGTTGATGGCCATTCTCTGCTTGAGTGAATCTATGCATATGAAGAATGAAATCTTTTAAGAAATGCAAAGCAAAAAGCCAGAAAAAATAAAATCTTTCACTGTGATCAAACCATCCCAGGTCATTCACACAATTGTCTGAACTATGTCTGTGACCGAGAATGTTCTTGTCGTATTTCTGAGAACACTGCACGACAGACCTTCAAGTAAAACCTAAGTTCACAGATGAAGAAAATTTGCTGAAATATGAGAAATATGAAGGCAGGATTTTCAGAAACCTTTGGATTTTTGCCAAAGAGCTAAGACTATATCAACCAAACTTGCCACACACAGTTCGTATTCAAGGCACTGGTGAATTCCAGAAGCTCTAGAATGTAGTGCAGGTATAAGACATTATTATTAGCTGCTGTGTACAGAATCATGTTTTTTTAAATCTCAATTTATGTTGTCTCTGGACTGCTAGTGACAGCTACTCCACTCTATAAACCTGTTCCCTAACATATTTTTGTACAACATGACGGTTCTCCAGTACCCTGACAGCTTTCACTACGTATCTCCACAAATATCTAACACAGGGGACTATGAAGGAGAGACAGAGCTTATCAATTAAAGTTGTAAACTGTTTGCTCGACCCCTTCGAATTCTGTCTGATTTTTCCCTCTCAGCCTTAGCTAAGCTGGAATAATGCTTTAGATATAACAATCTCAAGAGGTGATACCACGTACGTGGCTAACAGCACAGAAGACTGAGATGGAAGTGCTTATTACTGAGATCTGATGGCATTTATTAAG
Organism: Rhizomys pruinosus; assembly: GCA_009823505.1. Taxonomy (NCBI): domain Eukaryota; kingdom Metazoa; phylum Chordata; class Mammalia; order Rodentia; family Spalacidae; genus Rhizomys; species Rhizomys pruinosus. The sequence continues at coordinate 396,262 of VZQC01001903.1, forward strand.
ATGGATAGTGAAAGTGGTGTCGGGTGGCAGCTTGCTGGGACCTCTGCCTTGTGATGTCTGCAGCTTCTGTCCCCTGAGTGTCATGAGGGCCAGCATTGCCAACTGCAAAGCGCCTGTGGCTTCCTAGGAGCAGATGCTTGTGAGTTGATTGAAACATGTCATGAAGTGCAGCAGTTTACATGACTCCCCAGTTTCTGTAGCTCTAATCACTAGCAAAGCCTGCTACCTCCATAAAGCAGCACAGAAGGGAAGAGGGAGATATTCTCATTATATAATGTGTTTACAAAGCACAGACTGTGCTTAATGCACAACAAAAAGAACAAGATGTTACCATAGTGCAAAGTCATTGTGTGACAGAAGTGTTTATCACTTTATGACACTCTGAAAATGAAATCACATCCAAAGGGATAAGGTGGATGAGTACCTTCTCTATTCTCTGAAAATTCATAGAAGTATACAATGCATCTTAGTAATATATGCTCGCCCACCCCTTCCTCCAATTACCCTTGACCTTGACCCCTCCCAGTATATCTCCCTTCCGGCTTCAAGTCCGATTTTTAAAGAATAATGCACGGAATCCAATCAGTGCTGCCCATATGCACGTGATTGGGTTATTCACTGGGGCCCCAGGCCGCCTGTCAGGGATCACCCCTCAGAGAAAAAAGACTCCCCCTCCTGTAGCACTTCAACTGCTAATAGCTCCTCAGCTGCGGGTGGGGCTTTGAGAGCCCTCCTATCTCCATGCTGGGATTTCTAACTGACTTGCTCTTGTGCTGGCCTAGGCCTTGTGCAGGTCACCACAGTCATCAGGAGTTTGTGTGTGCGCGATCAAGTAACTCCCATCCTGTGGCTCTTACATTCTTACCACTGCCTCCTCTGCTATGTTCCCTGAGCCTTAGGTGGGGTTGGGGAGTCCTCTCTATGCCCTGAGCACTCACTCAGAGTCATTCAGCATCTTGTTATGAACCTCTGCACTAACTACTACCCACTGGAATAAAGAAACTTCTCTGCCTGAGGTCAAGAGCAGTCCAAGTCTATGGCTATAAACCTAAATAGAGGGCAATAGATAGCATGACTGTTTAGCAAGACACACCCAAAGGTTTCCCCTTGAGCGTCTCCTAGGCTTGCTTGGGTTTGACCATGTTTATAGGCCAAGGTGAATTCTCTCCTATTGAGCAGGCCTAAAATCCAATCAACAGAACAGTTGTTTACCTCCATAAACAACCTTTCCACTACAACCTTTCCACTACTGCGCCAGCGGTCACCCCTTGTCTGGCAGGTCAGATTTGTGGCATGCAAGATCTAGCGCTGAAGAAGACCACCGATGTCTTTTCTCCCCAGCAGCCTGCATGGCCTCTCTAGCGCTGTTAGGGCTGGCCAGCAGGAAGAGCACTCTGAGCTGGGCGTGGATGCATGATTCTCTAATGCTGCTTAGAACAGATGCAACTGAAGGAAACCAAGTTCGTTCTGTCTTTGATGTTCTGTCTCAGCATTTTGTCTCTGCGATTCTGGGGCGAGTACTCAGAGCTTGGTGCAGGTCAGGCAAAGGCTCTGCTACCAAAGCTACAGCCCTGTCCTTTTCCTTTTGGTGGCTGCTTTGTTTTGAGACAGGGTCTTGCTAAATTATTCAGATTAACCTTAAACTTTTGTATACCAGGCAGGCTTTGAACTTGAGATACTGTTTTTTTTTTTTTTTTTTTTTTTTATTTTTGTTTTGTTTTTTTTTTTTTTTTACCTCAGTGTTCAGAATAGCAGATTACAAGCCTGTATCAGCAGACCTAGTTTTTCACAGTACATTCTGAAGGCAGAGATTCTATTAATTGCTTGAAGGGACTTAGGCTTGACTAGTTAGTAGCATGAATGGGTAATTGTGCCCTTACTTGGTTTGTGCAGACCCACAGGGCACTTACCAAGCTCAAGGAATCCTAAGGGGAGGGTCTGAATCCTTAGAATCAAGGGTGTGTCCTTAATTCTTTATTTATTCTTTTTTTTTAATTTAATTTTTATTGATGGTTTGTGCATTTCGTACATCATTTTCCAATTCAGATCAGGCATATTTCCCTTTCCCTCCCCCCCACCCCACCCATCCAGATCGTGATTCTGCCATTACTGTCCTGCATCTTTCAGGTTTTTTTTTTTTTTTTCATTTTTAGCTATAAGTGATAATCCATGAGTATAAAGACCTCTCGTGCAAAACCAATCTACACTGTTGTCCCAACCCCACAGTCCCACCATTCAGGGTGGGTGGGGGGTGACAGGTTGTTTGTTCAATCAAGTTGATCAAATGAGTGTCCAGACTACATCGCTGTAGTTTCACCGTTCACCCCAATCGCAGCCTTTATTCTACTCTACTACCACGCCCCGCCTCTTCCGCAGATTGTTCCCTAGGCTTAGAAAAGGGCACAGGTGGATGAGAGGTAAAACCGTCCTCTCTCTCTGAGAGCTGTTGACTTGGATTCGGGTCAATTCTGGCTGTTTCCTTTCATGGGCTGACAGTTTGTCCAGGAGTAACCTTTCGATCCTACTAATGAAGCACAAGCAATTAGATATATAGGTATTTAAGCAGCACTAATAGTTATGGTAGGTTACTTTGGCATAGACACATATGTTTGGATGATATGTTAATCCATGAATTACATTCTTACCCCCTGATAAATATGACAGGGTCTTACTGTGGCTTATAACATCTCCTAACCTGTAGAGGATGTAGGCTTGTGGCATCAGCCATGGGTTATTCCTCCAAGGAGAGAGCCAATAGCCAATTAGATTTGGGATATACAGGCACATGGCTGTGTCCTTAATTCTTTATTTATTCTTAAGAGAAACATGAATTTATCAGCAGCTTACATATAGCTGCTAAGGTAGAGCTATGAATCATAGCATCTAGTTTGGCCAACTCAAGCCCAGTAAATGAATAACTGATCTAAAATGATTGAAGATAGAACAAACAGCATGAGCATCAGTCGATTTTCCAAAGGCCCTCAGAAAACTGATGTCTGACTTTCGAAAATTGAGCAGCAATAATTTCATGGTCTTAACCAGTCACATCCTTCATCTGCATATGCAGCTTTTTGTGAGATACATTCAGTGGCTCTGACAGCCACAGAACCGAAGGTGAAAACTAGCTGTACATCCCCAGATACCTTATCATTGCAACATAAGTTTTCCAAAATTAGCTATGTATGGTGGGCACGGCTATTATTCAGTCACTCGAGGCTGAGACTGGTCTGAGGTCATGTAATGAATTTGACTTCAGCCTGGGCTGGGTATAGTGAGAACGTCTGTCTCTCAAAGAAAGAAGGAAAAACGTCCAAAATTACAAAGCTTATATAGTCACATTTCTCTCACTAAAAATGTTTTGGTGATAATAAAAGTTTAACTTCCATTAATAAATAGTATATAGAATAGAGTTTATTTCATTTTTATCTCATTTGAAAATTTAAAATTTGTGATATTTTTAATGTGTATATGTATATAATTATGCTATTTACATTGAATACATGTGTGTTAGATAAGAAATGTGAGCCAATTCACTGTGTAAGAGAAGAAAAGAGTTTTTTTCCCTCTATAGCAAGCTTCTGCTCACAAGGCACCAGAAGACAGGCAATTTGCAATGGATTCTTCAGGTTTCATACAATCCTGTTTCCAATCATTTATCTCAATGCTTAGTGATTAAATAATGGAATGTGGATACATCTTAAAAGTTCTGGATTTTGGGGCTGGAGAGATGGCCTAGCGGTTAAGAGCGCTGACCACTCTTGCAGAAGACCCAGGTTCAATCCCCAGCACCCACATGGCGGCCGAGAACCGTCTGAAACTCCAATTCCAGGAGAACTCCAGTTCCAGGGGAATCCGAGACCCTCTTCTGACCTCCGCGGCATTGCACGACACGGGTGCACAGACCTACATGCAGACAGTACATTCATACACATACATAAATAAATAAAATTAATAATAAAAAAAAAGTTCTGGATTTTTTGTGGGGCGTGGTAGTGCATGCCTTTAATCCTAGCACTCGGGAGGCAGAGGCAGGCGGATCTTTGTGAGTTTATGGCTAGCCTGGTCTACAGAGTGAGTTCCAGGACAGCTGGGGTTACAGGGAGACCCTGCCTTGAAAAGACTAAAAAAAAAATAAATAAATAAAAATAAATAAAGGTCTGGATTTCTTATATGGTGTTGTTGAAGCATGTTTTTATGTTTTGTCTTCTGTCATAGTTAGCTTCGGCTGTCAATTGACAGAAATCTAGAGTCACCCCAGAAGAAGGAAGCCTGTGGTAACATCTGTGGGACATTTTCTTGATTAATAATTGGTGTGGGAGGGCCCAGCTCACTGTGGGTGCCAATCCCGAGCAGGCAGTCCTGGGTTGAACAAGACAGCAGGCTGAGCAAGCCAGTAAGTAGCTTTCCTCCATTGGTTTCTGCTTTGAGCTTCTGCCTTGAGTGCCTGCCCTGGCTTCCCTCGAGGATGAACTATATATAACCTGTGAAATGAAGTAATGCTTTCCCTTCCCAAGTTGCCTTTGGTCATGGGGTTTACCAAAGCAACAGTAAGTAAACTGGTGCATTTTCCTTATTGGAATTCATGTAATGCAGGAGTGCAAGGCCCTCAGGGACATGGCAGTTGTTATTGTGTTCACTGCCACATCTCTATGGTGCAGTGCTATCTGTGCATGGCAGTGGCAAATTAGTACTTTGGAATGAACAGATGAACCCCGGAGAAAGGAGCCCAGTAGCCCCAGCACCGGGAAAGCAGAGGCAGGGCAGTCCAGCCTGGTTGACATGACAAGTTTGAAGCTATCTGGGGCTACAAGGAGACCCTGCCTCAAAGCCAACCAACCAGCCAACCAACAAAAAAGGAATAGGATAGATTCATAAACATGCCTCGATTCAAATTATTTTCCTTTCTACGATTTCTTAGTCCAAATTTTCATTAAAATAAAATCATTTATTAGTATACATTTACTGTAAGATAGTGATTTTCTTTTTCTAAGATATAGCTGACACATACATATACGCTATATAATAAATATGTCATAAATTTTTAGTTATTAGTGTTCAAATATTAATAAAAAGTTAAGTTTTATTTTATGTATGTGAGTGTTATGCCTGTATGTAAGTGTACCTGTGTCATGCAGTGCCTGAAGAGGCCAGAAGGGGGTGTCAGATCCCATGGAACTGGAGTTCCTGACAGTGGTTAGCCAACATGTTAGTGCTGGGAACCAAGCCCAGGTCCTCTACAAGAGCAGCCAGTGCTCTTAATCACTGAGCTATTTCTCTAGCCCGTGTTCAAATTTTGTAAAATTAATTATTTGGTTGACAAAGAAATGCTTCACGATGACATTATCATGCGTTTCATCAGGATTTGTTCTAATTTGCCCTTGGATTTGATGTTGGGATCTGAAGTGGGAGATAGTCCTGTGGGACTTAGCCTTTAACGCTGGGGCCTGATGCCATTTTCAAGTATCCGAGTTTACTCAAATCACAGGACTCCCAGTTCATACATAAGAATTCCTCCTACCACCAAATTTTGGTCACTAGAAGTGTGAATGAATGGTTTCTCTCTTATTTGTTCCCTTCCTTGTCCCAGTAGCCCCCCATCTGCTGTCATGAAAAATGTACTGTGTTGGGGCTGGAGAGATGGCCTAGCGGTTAAGAGCACCGACTGCTCTTGCAGAGGACCGGGAGTTCGATCACTAGCACCCACATGGTGGCTGAGAACCGTCTGTAACTCCAATTCCGGGAGAACTCCAGTTCTAGGGGAATCTTCTGACCTCCGCGGCATTGCATGACACGGGTTCACAGACCTACATGCAGACAGTACATTGATACACATAAAAATAAATAAAATAAAAAAAACGCTTAAAGGGAAAAAAGTATATAAAAAAGAAAATGTACTGTATAACCCTTTCTCCTTCCATCCTCTCTTTAGAACTCTCCCTCCTGTCTCATACTGTCGTTTAAGATACTAATTTTCTCCTTCTTCCCTTTTCAACATTTATTATTATTGTTATTATGTGTGTGTTTGGGTGTGTGTGTGCGCATTCGCGTGCCATGGCTCTCCTGTGGATGTCAGAGGACAACTTTGTGAAGTTGGTTCTCTCCTTTCACTTTCATGTGGGTTCCAGAAATTGACCTGAGATCACCCGCTTGCACAGCAGGCACTTTATACCCTGAGCCCTCTCACCAGCAATTACAATAGTAATTTCTGTATGAATGTTTTACTGTTTCTGTTAACAAATGTTTTGGAGACCACACACAATATTTAGGTAGAAAGGTTACAATTAATCCCTGAATTGTAATCCAGAATTCATAAATAACAGCTTTCCTTAGAAGATGGTATATGGGTGAAAGGAGAAGGAAAATACAGCATATACGAAAATCATGGAAGTAGGACTGGAAGTCTTCTTGCATACAGCGACTGTGTGTCCCATGAAAATGCCATTCTTACATTTCAAACTTTGCTTAAATAGCTCAACACTGAACCCCACTCACTGAGAAATCCTCGACTCTCCTATCAACACTTCACAAAATGTTTATCACCATCTAAATTCTGAGAAGGGCAGCTACAAGAAAACTCTCTTGGAAATCCAGCTGCCCCGGCTGTGTGCTGGCTCTGGGGATTTGGCTCGGCTTCTCTGCAAAGAGAAAACAATGACTGGGCCACCAACCCTCAGTGGTGCCATGGGCCCTGATGTTCCCAAGACGGTTGCTCTGCAGGAGCCCTAAGGTGGTTTGTTTCTTTGTTCTTGAACAGAGAGCATCCACCCTGTTTGCTGCTTGTGAGAACCTATGTAGCTTTGTGGTCTAATTGTGATTGTAAATGAACATAAAATGTAAACGTGTTCCTGTTGAGCTTCCCTGCACAGGCCCATTCAGAATCCCTCTTCTACTTATTTCCTGTGTTGATTTTCTTCTTATGAGATTAGAGACATTTTGGACAAGACACAAGCATTACTGTTACCAGAAGAGAGAAGTGTGCTCACAGCAGCAAGAAGACGGACAGGGCTCAGGGGACGCCACTGCCACAAAGACCTTCCTGTTGGGTTCAGACTGTCATGGTTAGTGTTATTTTTGATGCCAGGTCGGACTCACTCTGGCTAAAGGCCAGGCTGCACAGAGGAGCCAGGTGCTGACTTGTGGCCCTGACCTCTAGAGACTTCAGAGTTGAGATGCAGTGCCTGTTTGGCTTTTCAAATCCCAAGAGAGTGCTGTACATTTAAGGAGTTGGGAGGAATCATTAAAAATTCTTGATAGAGTCAATAGTTAAACAGATTGTGGTTCAGTTGTGTGATGGATGATTTGATAACTGCTAAAAATCATGTAAAAATATTTATAGGCCTAGAAGAATAATCACTTTAATATATTAAGGAACATAAGTAAGGCTGAAGAAAATATTTTATGATGGTAGTGTTGCTGGATTGCTGGGATTTCTATTCTGCCTTAGACATTTTTGGTTTTATTAATTTTTAAATTTTACTTATTATTTTTATTTTATATGTATGAGTGTATTGCCTGCATGTAAGGAAGTGCACCTGTGTTATGCAATGCCTGTGGAGGTCAAAAGAGGGCATCAGACCCTCTGGAACTGGAGTTATAGATGGTTGTTAGCCCATGTAGGTGGTGCTGGGGGAATTCAACCCCAGGCCTTCTGCAAGAGCAGCCAGTGCTCTTAGCCACTGAGCCATTTATCCAGCCCCTCTTTTTTGGTTTTTAATTAGACTTTTTATTCACTTTTGGATACAGGCAGGCAGGCAGACAGACAGACAGACAGATAGATACATAGTGGGAGAAAGGCAGAGAAAAAGAAGAGGAAGAAGCAAGGAAATAGGAAAACAAGATAGAGGAGGAGGAAAAGGAGGAGGGGAGGAGGAGGAAGAGTAGGAGGAGGAAGAGGGAGGATTTGAATGAATTGGCTCCTGTGATAGTGAGCCTGACGAATCCACAGTTGGTAGGAAAAGCCAGCAGGCTGGGGATACAGGCGAGAGCTGATGTTGGAGGCTTGAGTCTGAATTCTGCAGGCGAGAAGGCTGCACACGCAGGAAAGCTTCCTATGTTGCGGCCTTGAAGAAGATTCCTTCCCCTTCAAGAAACTTCAGTCATTTCTCTCAAGGTCTGGACAACCACTGACATTGTTGAAGTCAGACTGCCTTAGTGAAATCTAGTGATGTCACCATTATCTAACAGAATTTTGTGGAACAATATCTAAACTGGCATTTGGACAAAGAATTGGGCATCATGGTGTCGCCGAATCGGAATGTGTATCACTTTCTTGTCACCGTGATGAAATACCTGATATAAACAGCTTACAGGAGGAAGGCTTCATTCTAGCCCCCGGTTTCAAAGGTTTAGGTCGATCACTGCTGGCTGTGCTTTTCTGGCCCATGGCAAGGCAGAACATGACAGTGAAGGGTAGTGCAGCAGGGGTCGCTCTGATTTCTGTGGGCAGGAATCAGAGCAGCAGTCCGCCCCCAAGACCACGCCCCCACTGAGCTTCCTCCTCCAACCAGGCTTCAACACTTCGAGCACCGCTCAAGAAGAGAAAAATGTGAAATCCATCAGTGGAAGCCACTGATTGTGCTGGGGTCTCCTGCCCTGGTCATTTCCGGATTCCCTCAGACACTCCCAGAGACGAGCTTACTAATCTATGCATCTCTCAAGCCAACCTAGGTGACAACCAAGATCAACCATCACCATTTTCAAGCATTTTGTTTCCTTTTTCTCCTTATTCTGCTGGTACTTTTCCCTGGTGTCTGTTCCTAGCTTCCCCGTGTGCTCCAGATACTTTTAGCAGTCGTCATTGTTGGACCATTGGTTACACTCCAGGTAAGATGAGAGAACTTTGATACACTTGGGAAGGTAGGTGAGTTTTAGAATTCTTGCTTAGAATGCTAGGTGGAGGTTCCGCTGCCAAGCGGAGTACAAGTGGGTAGGCCGTGTGGGGCGTGGGCGGTGGTGTGGGGCGTGGGAAGTGGGGTAGAAGCAATACATTGAGTTTGTCTTAGAAAGGCTTGGAAATACGTTTATGTTGGAATAGCCTCTGGTGCCCAAATTAAATCAACCTTAACTTCTAGACTTTCAGTCATACAAACCGCCCCAGCAGTAGATTGTTTAAATATCTATTTTATTTTTCTGGGATTCTCTGGCTTTATATTACTTTGAGTTTAAATGGTTTTAAAATAAATTCCTTTGAATATTATTTCAAGCTCTTATACACATAAATCTTTACTAATGATAATAAAGACCTTGCATATATGCATGGTATAGGTTAAGTATTAAGCACATTTACATTGTGTTACTTTCAAGCATCTTTATTTCTGCTACACAGGCTCTTGACAGTTTACAAGTCAGACAGGGCAGGCTACTATGGTCCCTTTTGTATTCCAGCGACTTGCTTGCTGTCACAGAACAGTGCTGGAAATGGGACTTCCAGCAGACAGAAGGAAAACACTGACAAACAAAGCTTTACAGCACACAGTTATGATCGGTGTCATTAACAAAGAGAGAATATAGCTTCAGAGTTTTTGAACCCTGGCTCAAGGTTGTAATCATTGATTCACGGCTGCCTTGTTTACATATAGACTCAACATGGGCATTGGTGAGCTGAAAGCCCTATTTATTTTGTGCTAGCACATGCAGTGCAACAAATGATCCAACAGTGAACTAAAACAAGAACTAAAGTCTCTTTCTCATGGTACTGGGGGCTGACTGAACCTGCAGCCTTGTGAACACCATTTCTACCCTTGAGGGTCATCACCAGTCCTCAGAAACTAAGGTCCGAAGTGCCATTAGAGTTTATTGCTATTAGAGTAAGTTATGTGATGGCTAATCTTGGTTGTCTGCTTGGTGCACTTGGGAAGAAGAAACATGAGCTGAGGAATTTCCTCCATTGGACTGGGGGTAGGCATGTCTGTGGGGCATTTTCTTGATTGTCAGTTGATGTAGAAAGGCCCAGGCCACTGTGGGTGGTACCATTCCTAGGCAGGTGGGCCAGAGCTGTAATAAAGGCAGCTAGACGTGAGTTAGGAAGGAGCCAAGAAGCAGTGTTCTCCGTGGTTTCCAGCTCCTGCTTTGAGTTCCTGCCTTGGCTTCCCCCATTCCTCTCGGAGTTGCTTTTGCTTGTCATTTTGTTAGTGTTTGGTTTGCAAAGGAAACTAGTAGAACAGTTGAGTTTTATCATGATTCAGAATGCTTCTTTGATGAGGACTGGCTGTGTCTATTATACCATATTATTTTATCATGACAAAATTACAAAAGAGTAACAATGTATAAAAATTATTTCTAGAGATTGTGGAGGAACAGGTCTTTAATCCTAGCACTTGGGAGGCAGATTTCTCCCAGTTCAAGGCCAGCCTGGTCTACAAAGCAAGTTCCAAGCCAGATGGGGCTATAGAGAGACACTGCCTCGAAAATAAAAAAAGACTAAAAAATTATTTCTTAAGATTTATGGAAAAAAAAAGATTTATGGGTAGGGTTACCCTGTAATAGAATCAGTCAGCATCTGTGATAAGATTTGTTGTTATCAAATAAAATCAATCATTGCAAACTCCAGTTCTCTAGTCTCAATCATATAGATTTCATTTTGAGATTTATTATCTAATGTGTTAATTGAGTTAGAATGTTAACATAAAATCTTTTTATTCCATTTCATAAGTATGCTATTCTGAAAGAAATCAGCTACTGTTTATTCATTTATAAAGAGTGCCCATTAAATACTGCTCCCTCATTTATATAACATTTGTTTTATATGGCATATATTATATGTTATTATTCAGACTATTCATAGCTATTTAAAATGCTTATTTCTTTGTCCCACTAACAAAGTAATGAAAGCAGAAAGATTTTTCTATTTTGATTATTATGGTATCAATAATACCTCAATCAGTGTCCAGAATAGAAAAAAGGTTCAGTAATCATTTTATGTCCATAAAATATTGAAGAGAAAATGTGGTACATCTACACAATGGAGTTCTATGCAGCAGTAAAGAAAGATGACATCATGAACTTTGCAGGTAAATGGATGGAATTAGAGGATATTATGTTAAGTGAAGTAACACAGTCCCAGAAAAACAAACAATGAATGGTATCCCTCATCTGTGGATGCTAGTGCCAATTACCTAGTTGTAAGTATTTCTTGTGCAGGGCTCCTTGAGCTTTTGTCCAAGTAGTTGGGAGTGATGCATATTGGAAAGAACAAAAACAACAACAGGAAAGAACTTCTGCTCAAAGCAGTCAACTTATGCATCTATAATTTTGAGAAAGACTCAGAAAAAGATGAAAAGCATGTTTGGCAGAATGAAAGCTTTGGTGGGGTGGGGGGGTAGGGAGGGGGACATGGGTTCACATAATCTTGTATAATATATATATATATATAAATTAATAAATTAAAAAAAATTGAAGAGACAAATCCTGATTTTTCCATTGTCCACACTGAACCTGGTCTTCCAATCATCTCCATCAAAACACCAGACATACAAGTAGCTCTCCGTGAATGTTCTCAGCCATTTGAGTCTCAGAAGGGGGCACCTCAGACAGCATCCTATGGAATAGAAGAACTGCTGAGCTGAGTCCGGGCAATCCCATGCACTGCTTTCCTAGTAAATGCTTAGTCATAGGTAATAGAACTAACAATCCGGGGCTGGAGAGATAACCTAGCGATTAAGAGCACCGACTGCTCTTGCAGAGGACCCGGGTTCGATCCCCAGCACCCACGTGGCGGCTAAGAACCGTCTGTAACTCCATTCCAGGAGAACTCCAGTTCCAGGGGAATCCGAGACCTTCTTCTGACCTCTGCAGCATTGCACGATATGGGTGCACAAACCTACATGCAGACAGTACATTCATAGACATACAAAAATAAATAAAATTAAAAATTAAAAAACCAATAGAACTAACAATCCGTATCTCAGGAAAGCAGGACCACAGTCACCTGACGGAAGGGTTGTTTATAGTTGTCTTGTTTACTAAATTCTCTTGAAAAAAGTTTAACTAGTTGCTAGGCCATCAAGTCTGCCTTTGTAGTCAACTTTTAACGGCTTAGCTACAAAAAGAATTTCTTGAAATTGTCTTATTGCTACCTTGTGACATAGACGTGACTAAGTTTTAAATTGTGGAAAACTGTAGTTTAAACCTATCCATGAAACAGTTGCTGAAAGTTGGCTATAAAGCTCCATAAAACTGCAAACTCAACTGGGCAGGTGGGGGTTGCCCAGAATTTCAGAGTCGTAGCTCATCTGGGACCACATTTTTTTTTTTTTAATATAAATAGCCTTTATTTAATCTGATAAAATCAGGTAAATAAAACCTTCATCTGAATGAGTACAATTAACTATCAAGTCTCTGATGTTGTTAGCCAAAGATCAACATGGGATCCTGCAAACTTCTTTTTTTTTTTTTTTCCAACATTTTTTTTATTGATGCTTTGTGCATTTCACACATCATCCTCCAATTCAGTTCAGGCATATCTCCCCCTCCCTTCACCCCCACCCCCACCCCAACCGAGACCATGCACTCTGCCATGACTGTCCTGCATATCTCTCTCAGTTCTCTTTTTTCCATTTTTTAGCCATAAGTGATAATCCACGAGTACAAGCATCCTTCATGTATAACCAATTTGCAGGCTGTTGTGCCCAAACACCCACAGCCCCACCTTCCAGCGGGGGGTGAGGGGTTGTATGTTCAATCAGGTTAATCAAATGAGGGTCCAGACTACATTGCTGTAGCTTCACCCTTCTCCCCAATCGCAGCCCTTACATTCTACCACGCCCCCTCTTCCGCAGATTATTCCCTGGGCTTAGAAAAGGGGCACAAGTGGATGAGAAGCAGAACAGTCCACTCTCTCTGGAGCTGTTGTCTTGGATTCTGGTCAATTCTGGCTGTTTCCTTTCATGGGCTGACTGTGGGACCACATTTTTAAAATACAGTGATGAGCTCTCCAACTCTCCAGGTAAGGTATTTGATTTTATACTGGTGGGACCAGATGGGTCCAGTCCAGCTCAGGAGTTCTGGCAGAGGCCCACGTCAGCTGCCAATTAGGTCCTCTCAGTTTTCCTCCTAAGGTCTGGGCCCCTACTAGTCAGCAGGCACAGCACAATTTGAGAAGCTTGCTAGAAGGAGGGTAGTTTCAGGCATTCTTAGGCAGTCAGCAAAGGTCTGGGTCCTTACTAAAGGGCCAAGAAGCTTAACCTGCAGCTAAGGAAGGGACCGCAGATGGTCCCAATGTCGGGGGACAGGCCTCCACAGGAAACTAAAAGGGTAGTCCAGAGATCCTGGGTTCCAAAAGAAAAGGCGGGCCTGTGCCCAAGGCTAGAAGGAGAGCAGGATGTGTGCTTGGGGGCACTCCAGTTGCTCAGGCTGTAGGGGAGTCAAGGCCCAGTGGGCAGGATCAAACAGCAGGGGGGAAGGCTGGCCTCCTGAGTTCAAGGTGGGGCGGTGGTGGGGAAAACCAGGACAGAAGGCTGGTCTCAGGAGTCCAAGGCAAGATGGGGATGGAGACCACCTGTGAAGGGTCTAAGCAGCCAGACTGGGAAACTGAACTGGTCTGAGCACAGGGGCTGAGAACCAACCGACATGTCTGGACCAGGAAGCTTGTCCAGAGATCTGGGCTGCTAAGACAAAAAGTGTGCCTATGCCCAAGGCTAGCTGGAGAACAGCTGGGGTAAGGTGTTTGATTTCTCAGCTGCCTGATATTTTTTTTTTTTTTTGGTCTTTTCGAGACAGGGTCTCCCTGGAGCTCCAGCTGGCCTGGAACTCGCTCTATAGACCAGGCTGGCCTTGAACTCACAAAGATCCTCCTGCCTCTGCCTCCCAAGTGCTAGGATTAAAGGTGTGTGCCACCACACCCGGCTGCCTGGTTTTCTTTTTATTATTATTATTACTATTATTTGTTTATTTCTAAGGGATTCTACAATATAATAACACAGTTGTTTTCAGATAACATTGATGTTGCTCAGTTTCCTGTACAATTAGGTAATTGGTGCATTTCGCAAGTATCTATGTCCAAATTTTGAACAACCCAAGGTTTCTATAGTCCAGTTGGAGAAGCTTGTATGCACAGGCATGTTGATCAATTAGGAGTCCAGACTATATTGCTGTAGTCTCATGATTCACCCCTATCTCTCTGCAGCCCTTACATTCTACCACGCCTCCTCTTCCGCAATTTGTTCCCTGGGCTTTGGGAAAGGGGCACAAGTGGGTGAGAAGAAAACAGTCTACTTTCTTTGGAGTTGTCATTTTGGACTCTAGTCTGTTCAGGTTGTTTCCCTTCATGGGTTGACAGCTTTTCCAGTGATACCTTTTTAGTCATACTAACAAAGCACAAGCAATTGGATGTACAGGCATTTAAGCAGTACTAATTATTATGTCAAGCTAAGCTGTGAGCATAGACACAGATGCTTGGATGGTATGCTAATCCACAAACTGTGGTTTCTCTATAAAGGGTGACAAGTTCTTACTGTGGCTTATAACATCTCCTAACCACTAGAGGACATAAGCTTGTGGCATCCGCTGTGAGTTATTCCTCCAAGGAGAGAGCTAATAGCCAATTAGATTTGGGATATATAGAGACACTTGGCTGCCACTGTTGCACAGTATCTCCAGCCTGTTGAGGTGTAGCTGATATTGTCGGAGGAGTCTTGCTTGTCTCAGGGAGACCAGTATTTTGCTGTATTGCTTTAGTGGCCTTTGGTAACGCTCTCTGGCATTTCAGAGGCCAGTTGTACGCTAGCAAGTGAGGGAAAAGGAAGTTTAGAGTTAAGGAGAACCAGAACCAGACCTTGGGACAGAGATCCTGATGGGGGTGGTCAGGACCTTTATAGCTTACTCTAGGCCCAGTGGGCATTGAGCCCTGATGTCTTTGCGTAGGTGAATTCTTTTGTTTAGATGATTTCCTTGGTCCAGCAGGCTAAGAAGAATGTCAACATTGCTCTAGCAATGGAATATATGTGGGTTTCCACTTCTGGCTATCTTACAGCTATGAAGGGTATGTTAGGATTTTTCAAAGTTTGAGCATTTAATTTATTTTTTTTTGAGAAACCCATTTATTCAAATTAAACATAACTTTAACTATTTAATACTACCTGAGATACAGGATGACTAGAGTACTTTGTTTCATTTATCTGGGTAAGGTCCTATAACCATCTAGAAAGAAGTGAGATTCATAGGAAGAAAGTCCATCTACTGAAGTAAGAATACACTAGGTAAGTAAAATAAGCAACAAAAAACAAATGAAAACCCCTACATACACCTTAAGCCTTGAAAATCAAGCTGTTTTATTTATTTAAAGCTATTGATACTTTTCTTCTTAAGATTGTGAAAATTAATTAATTTGGGTAACAGAGAGACAGGGGAATGATATTCTGGGTTGAGGTGTGGAGAAAGCAATGGAGATACAAGTGCCATGCGTACAGTGCCTACTTTAAATCTGGATGGTAAGATGTGGAGAAGATCCTTACGGTAGCTGCATTAGTCAAGGTTGTATAGAAGAAGGCATGGTACACACACACACACACACACACACACACACACACGCACACACCCTAAGTTGTGCCTGGCTGCCCTCTGCAGTAACTATCTGTTCCACAGCTACTGCATTATGAAAGGAGTCTGTTAGATGCCCTCCCTCCATAACTGGAGCCTGGGTAGTCCCATAATGTCTGTCTTTCAGCCTGCAGAGCCAGAGAGCCCTGTAGCTACTCGGTCCCAGAGGCTGGAGGCCTCAGAAGAAGCGGGACCAATGACACAGGCCCACTCTGAGGCTAAAGGCCTGGAAGCTCCAGGGGAAGCTGCTGACATGAGTCCACATCAAAAGGCTGAGAAGTCAGAGAGTAAGGCCGGTGGGGGATGGCAGAGCCACTGAGGGATGGCAGAGCCGGTGGGGGATGGCAGAGCCAGGGTGGGGGATGGCAGAGCTGGTGAGGGATGGCAGAGCTAGTGAGGGATGGCAGAGCCGGTGAGGGATGGCAGAGCCGGTGGGGGATGGCAGAGCCGGTGAGGGATGGCAGAGCCGTTGAAGGATGGCAGAGTTGGTGGGGGATGGTAGAGCCAGTGGGGGATGGCAGAGCTGGTGGGGGATGGCAGAGCTGGTGGGGGATGGCAGAGGTAGAGGAGACTCTGCTGCATGTGCATCTGGCTTCCTCCTCTCCATCTCTGTCCCCAGCCTCGGATGGTGCCACCACAAGACTCAGGGAGAGTCTTCCCTCCTGCTTGCTGCCACATGCCCTTTGTCTCTGGAGGTGACCTTTCAGGCACACTCAGAGGTGTGGCTTCCCAACCTCCTAGCCCTCAGTCCACCATCACACTGTGTTGTAGCTGTGGAGCAGATAGTTGCAGAGGGTGAGACCCTCATAGGAGGAATGTGGAAATAATTCTTCACTGAATTAGAGGGTGAATATGTTACTTGCAATACAGATACAGCCATAAAGGGCTCCCACTGAGAACTGGTAATTCAGGCAATTGTAGGTGGCTGGATTGGCCCCTGTAAGATATGAAATCCATAGTGGCTGTAAGCACAACTTCACTGTAACTCAGATCATTAAGGATGAGTCTTAGTTGTCCTTAAAAACCAGCTTTTGTTCATAGGACTGCATAACATCATTGTCATTAAAGAAAATTATTGCATTAAAGTTATAAATCCAAATCCTAGTTATCCTTTAAGCTTTGGATTTAAACTTAAGAATCTAATTATTCTGTTTACATAAAAATTAGTTTGAGAATAAATATGAATGCAATGTATTATTTTCAAGCAATTACCTTATATGAACAAATATCCTAAGCATTGAAATTATTCTTAGAATCTACTGAGTTACATTTACAAGGATAAAGAATAAGTACCAGCTATTTTAAAGGTTATGATACTGCTCATAAACTCATAATTGTTTTATACATACATTTGCATTTAAAATCACAAGTCTAAAAGAACTTGCTAACTGTATATTTTATATTTAATCACAAGATTTGTCTAGCAGATCTTTTATTATCTTAATTATTATATTCAGTCCCAGTCATGATACATTTTTCTAACATGCGATACAAGAATAATACATGCTGGGGCTGGAAAGATGGCTTAGTGGTTAAGAGTGAAGATCTCTCTTGCAGAGGACCCAGGTTCAATTCCCAGCACCCACATGGTGGCTAAGAACTGTCTTTAAGCTGGGGGTGCCGGGCATGGTGGTGCACACCTTTAGTCCTAGCACTTGGGAGGCAGAGGCAGGTGGATCTCTGTGAGTTCAAGGCCAGCCTGGTCTACAGAGTGAATTCCAGGCCAGCTGGGGCTCTAGGGAGACCCTGTCTCAAAAAAAAAAAAAAAAGAATAATACATACTTTGAGGGCTAAAGAGATGGCTCACTGGTTAAGGACACTTGCTGCCCTTGCAGAAGATCTGAGTTCAGTTCCTAATACTCATGTAAAGTGGCTTATGACTGTCTGTAACTCCAGCTCTGGGGACATTCTTTTGGCCTCTACGGCACCTGCACACATGTACACACACACACACACACACATGTATTGATAAACTTACTGAAAAATACACATACAACATGTATGTGAGTGCATGTACAGAGCTGAAGGCTGTGTAACAAAAATCACAGTGTCATGGAAGGGAGACCTCCCTTCGAGTTGTTGGTCAGAGTAGTCCAAGAGACTCCAAAATTAACACAGGTTGCTGCCATAACCTTTGATTGCCTCCTACAACTTTAAGGTAAGATCCTATTGTGGAAGACATGATACACTTTGGATACAGGACTTGGAGCCATTGAGCTGGAACTGATCTGGAAGCTTCTTCCCTGAAGACTGACTCTCATACTATCAGAGGACACTATGCAAGCTTCCAAGAGAAAAAATCGATCAATGGTCCCATCCAGATGTAAAACCCAATAAACACAAGTACTGGTCCAACAAATTATGCAGTATTTTTATCTTGAGGATAATCAACAACTGTCTAATTGGCCTTAAAGCCTAGACAGTATGAGGAATCCATACATGGTACTGTAACCACAGCCAAGTACACATATCTAGAGTACACATGGTTCTCTAGGTCACAGAGCCTAGAGAAGAACCTGCTACTGCCACTTTCCCAGACCAATGTCATTTCTGTAGTTTAAGTGTGTATCCTTACATTCACAGACAAGTTCACCACTCACCACTCATCAAAGAAGCTTCTTTTTGCAATGGAAGATGATTACAGAGTTGCACAATGGGTTAAAATGCAGAGAATGGGTGCCTGTGGGGTGCCCAGCCCAAACTGATGCATTGACAGGGCCAAATTTCTGTCTAGGCTTAGGGCACATCATGGAAGAGGGGGTGTAAAGGTTGCAAGGGCAGAAAAGCTGGATGCTTGCTGCTAGGTGATGCTTTCTACATATCCAGGGAAGCGGCACCCATGAAACAGCCACAGTGTGGTGGCTTAACAAGACCTGCATTATGACAAAAACAGTTGACATGGCAGCGAGGTTGGGGGATCTGACCAAGTCCCAGCTCTAGAGGAAGAGCTACAGGCAATCAGTGGTTGCTGAGGAGGGAGGGTCAGGTTTCTCCAGGGACCAGCTTCATGATTGATGATCTCATCTCAAGTGTTCATCCCTAAACAAATGAATACACAAGCACCACTAAGTGGACTCAGTGTATTATATGTCTATCTATAAATGTATGTCTATGCAAGAATTACAATAAGAGGACAAGTAATAGAGAGGGACTGGGGGAGGGGGGATTGGAAGGAGTTAGAGTGGGAACTTGGCGGGGTGGAAATGACCCAGATACAATATTCCTGTTCGGAATTTTCAAAAAGTAAAAGTTAAAATATATTAGAATAAATCTTAAGAAGAATAATATATGCTTGGCTTTCTCATATCCTTCCTTGACTCCGAACTTCATAGGTTAAGGAAAAAGGGGTATGTGTATTGATTACTTTTCTTGATGCTGTGACAAAGTCCTTTATTGCAGGAACTTAAATAAGGAAGAGTTTACTTTGGCTCAGAGATCAAGAAGGTATATAGTCCAGCATTGCCTAATGGGCATAGTAGCAAGAATGTGAGGTGACTGGTCACACTGTATCCGTGGTCAGGAAGCAGAGGAAGGGCAGGCAAAAGGTGCCAGGCTATAAAAGTATCTTAAGGCCTGACCCTTTAAAATCTCAAGGCCTCCTCCCCACCCACCCCCCACCTCCTGGATCATCTCCATGAAGGATCCATCTCCCAAAGGCTCCAAAACCTTCCAAAATAGTGCCCCCATCTGGAGACCATGTGTTCAAACATGAGAGCCTGTGGAGAACATTACACATTCAAACCTCAACAGGGGCAAATTTCTACTCAGCAAATTGAGGTTGTTTGAAGACCTTGGAGAGTTGAGTTGCGTTATCTGATAGTTATTTTATTTGAGTCATAGGGCAGTGTGTCCTAGGTACTGTTGGTGTCTGGGTAGTGTCAGCCCTCTGTAGCCTTAGCAGGGCCTCTGGTATCAGAGCAAACTCAACTGCTCAATATCCTTTATATGAAAATGAAATTTTCCTCATAACTTGCTCTACCACTTGATAGAATTTAAATATTTCTTTATCCCCAATTTCCATTTATGCCTTAATTTCTTCATCTATTCAATATCCGTTTCATACTTTTCTTACCCAACAGAGCCCAAATCTTCCAAAGGCTTGAATGGCATCTGATTAGCTCCTTCGCATGCCTCATGGTTTTGCCTGATTCCAGTAGCCGTGTTGGTCTTGTCAATTATGAATAAGACCCTCTGGTTTATGTAGGTGCTCCCCTAAAGCAGGCTCCAAGGCTGAGGCTGGAGTTTAAGTGGGAAACAAGTAGACACTGATGTGGTACAGAAGACAGACACTGAGCAGTTCTATCCAGCATATCTGGGTATGGAGATTGGTGCCAATGAGGAAATTCTTGGAGCTAGTGTAGGACTGTGTTTCAGTGTCATACAAAGGCAAGGGAATATGGTTATTGGTGCGCCAATTACTGAACTCCCAGGCTTTACAACTTACTGCAAAGAATGGTCAAGTGGCCTAAGCTGTTGGAAAATTTCAACACATAAAGAAAAGTGTGAGCTGTGTTGGTAAAACATGAGCCTGTTGGATGTTTTCTTTCCGAACTTCAATTGCACCTAACAGCAAATTATTTTATAGCTTTTAATGATCATCACTGCCAACTCTGAATAATGGAATTGTCGCATTGCATAATATACAACACTCCTCTCCATTTTATGTCTCAGCTCATCAGAGCAGAACGTCAGCAGCTGGGTGGACAGGCCAATCTAAGGGTCGTTACTATGTCACTCATCCCCAGTAACAGAGCTCTGGGTGCCCTTTGGCTGTGCATCATTCAGGTGTAGAGTGCAGCCTCAGGGTCTTTTCGGGGCATTTTCAGAATGCTGGCTAGTCAGTGTGACTTTGTTAGGGAAGACAGACTTGCTAAGCTGAGCTAGTTAAGCTAAATTATTTATTTTTGCTTCTGCTAATAAGATTCCCAGAGGTAGATGTGCTGGAGAAGAAACATGTTTCTTGGCTCACTAGATAAAAGAAAGAGTATGAGTCATGAGTACACAGACAGAGGTTTGTTTAGAGAGGAATTAGCACAGCTGAGTAGCACTGTGTCTATTTTAGAACACATAAATAAGCTACCGCTGGCACTTGGGACCCTTTGGAACCATGGGGCAGCACCAATGGAAACACATGTTTTATTTCAACATTTAGCATGAGTAAAAGATTTTAAGGGACTATATTTGGTGTAGATTTGTGGAGATTTTCCTGATGCTACTTGGACTTTGATTAGTACGAAGACTATATCAAAGTATCTGATGCAGTAAATGCTGTAAGGGACTCATGAGATAGTTCAGGAGGTAAAGGTGCTTGCTGCCAAGGCTGACAATTTGAGTCCAAGCCCCAGGACCTACATAGTGGAAGGAGAGAACCAACTCCTGAAAGTCATCCTCTAACCTGTATACATGCACTGTGTTGTGTGTGCCTACCCACATGTCACACCACACCACACCACACCACACACACACACACACACACACACACACACCCTTAAATATAATAAAGGTGCTATAATGCCAAAGTGTGATATTCTTAGGAAATAACAATATGAAATATATGCATATGAAGATTGTCAATAAATTTAAACTTTATATCTTATTAAACATAAATTCTTAAGACATATTGAGGAAGCACAATCCATTAGGATAAGGTGCTCTGACTTAATAATGATAGTGACAAATACTTTGTGTTGTCTGTGGGAAAAAGCAGAACGAGCTTTTCTGATTTCTGAAACCACCACACAGCTTTCACAAGTACATGTGGGGTGGTCTAGTTTCTGTTCACTGAATCTATAAGCCATTCAGCATGTGTGATATGAAAGTGTTCTGCAGTACTGTGGGTGTATCATGTTCAACTGTTAAGGTCTGTGGGCTACTTACTGGCCAACATAGTTGTTCTAGTTTCCTTTCAATTGCTATGACAAAACACTCTGACCAATTCCAACTTGGGGAGGAAAGGGTTTATTTAGCTCTTAACTAGTGAATCCTGGGTCACAGTTCATCACTGAGGTAGGCCACCATAGGACCTCAGGGCAAGAACCTGGAGGCAGGAGCTGAAGCATGGGCCATGGAGGAATGCTGCTTACTGGCTTGGTCCCCTGGCCCGTGCCCAGCCTGCTTCCTTACACTGTACATAACAACCTGCCCACGGTGGCACCACTCACAGTGGGCTGGCCTTGCCCACATAACTCAACAATCAAGACAATACTCCACAGACATGGCCACAGGCCAGTCCGATGGAGCCAGTTCCCCAACTGAGGCTCCCTCAACCCAGGTGTGTCAAGTTGACACTAAAGCTTTCTAGCACAATGGCAGAAACCCCAATTCGGCTATTCACAACACAAGAGATTCCTTAGACTTTTACAGAGAAATAGCACATCATGTTTACCAGGGGAGATACAAACAGACCTCTATATACCCTAGACAGAACACTGGTAAGAGACCAAAGAACAATTCCATAATGTCTAACTTAGTGAACCAGTGAATTCATTGGGGTTGCTTACCAGAGCATGGGCTCAGGGTTACTGTACAGGAGTGTCTGTCAGTGATTCAGAGGCAGCTGCATCATCAGGTTTGTTGGTAACTCATGAAAGCTGCACACCTTGCTCCCCACAGGCCTTCAGGCAGTGTGGGTAGAGTCTCCTCTCCTTAGCATCACCATGACTTATATAACCTTGTGGAGGGGCCTTGTGACTTTCAGGAGTTTCTTGGGACTTGTAAGTTTTGTTTACTTCCTGAGTCTTAACCAGCCTTCCTCCTGGAAGGAATGTTTCAATGTGGAGGAATGAAATCCATAGCACATCACTTTAAAGGGCAGCTAAAAATTAGACACTAAATGGACTCCAGGAGCTGGTGAAAGAAATGCTTGGCCATGTCTGGTGAGAAAAGTGGTTGAGAGCCCATGAATGGTTTTGAATAGTTCTTTAATGCACCATGGAAATTCTTGTAGTCAGACGATATTTCTGATTTGGGAAGATGCTGGGACCCCTGTCACAGCCTCTGTAGTGGCTGCAGATGTGGGTGGAGTCAGCGGTGGCAGCCCAGAGTATATTAGGGGAAATTTGAACTCTGAAATGGTGGAGCCTCTGCTGGATCTTTGGCCTACAGGCAGCCAATAAATTTGAGACAGAAGATGTGATTACAGACAACTGTCCTGGTGCAGTTGTAAGCAAACAAATTTGCTTAATTAACTTCTTCTTTGGATCAGTAAAAACTCAGGAGTCAAGTCTTGCTTGATGTGTGAGGGCATGAGGCTGGCGTGTGGCGAGTTGGCAGGGACTTCTCTGCACTGTCCTCGAGGCTTCCCCAGCCCTCTCTGGAACAAACTCTCTTGCTTTCTGTTATCACCCATAAAAATGCTTAGGAAGAGGAGAGCAAAACGTCATGCTGATGAGCTTTGAAAAAAGAAACAAAGCTGAACCAAATGCTAAGAAAAATCTGGCATTTCTCAAAATTGCCTGAGTATGATTTTTTTTTCAGGGGCAAAGTAAGACTCCGGATATTTTATTAATTATTGTATTATACATGGCCATATGCATAAGTCCATTTTCATGCAACTCAATAATGAATGTTGAACATATTCCTCATCATACAGCACTTTCGTGACTGTGCATTGTGGCTACTAGATCTGGCTCTAGGGAATAGTGATTTTGGTAATGATTTTCAACCAGGACATCAATCATCAGTCTTGCTCCATTTTCTGTGTTCCAGCCTCGACTTGGCCGCCTTGAGAGCTTTTCCAGAGAATGGATTATACAAATAGATGTGTGTTCAGGTGCATGTGGGAGCCAGATGTTGACACTGTCTTCCTCTGTTATTCTCCACCCTCTTTTCTTGAGGTTGAACTTGGAGCTCATTGACTGGGAAGGTCTAACTGACCAGCGAGTTCCGGGGTCTTTCTGTTCCTACCTCCCCAGCACTGGGACCACGGGAGCTCGCCACTGCGCCCAGCTTTTTATGTGGCTGCTGGAGACCCCAACACAGGTCCTCATATTTATGCCACATGTACTTTACCCAAGGAGCCATTTCCCCAGCCCCAATTCTATCTGTTTTAAGCTGTTTGTACAGTTATACACACCAGTGGCTTGTAAACCACTGAGGATCCCTGAGAACTTTCAGGGTGTCTATGAGGCCAAATTATTTCACATTAATATGAGACATTATTTATTATTATCTCTGTGTACAGGACATTTGTATTTAAGGTGTAAAAACACTTGTGTAAAAACGAAATATGTCCTTAATGAGCTAGGACTAGTGCTCAGTGGCAGAACAAATGTTTAGAATGTGTAAAGCCCTGGGTCCAACCCCCAGCACCTCCAAAGTAAAAATGTGTTAACCCTGTTGACAGAATAGCAGAAGAGCCATAAGCTTCATTAAGGAGGAATAGAGTTGTAAAATCCCTTGAAATGGCTAACTGGCCCTAAATTGGCAGTCTGGCCTTGCTAAAGCCTTATCAACTGGTCACTCCCAGGACTGAGGCAGTCTGTTTATAGAGCCACCTGTTTCACAGCCTTGAGACACTTCCCTGCTCAACCTGAGAAATCAAAAGAAGGCTTTCAGATTACCCAAGGACACCAAGCCTTGACATCTGATGCATTCCAGCTGAGCTCAGGGAATGAAGTCTTCCACCTCTGTTCATTAGGTGGCAGATGCTGCTTTCATGCTCACAATGGATTACCTGTCCTATGCCGCTGTGTACTTATTCTGATTAAGTATATATCCTTTGCCTGTTGTAGGTCTGGATCTAGTTCTTATTTCTTAACTTTAAACTCTTGTCTTTTCCCTCTTCAAAATCTAACACCTGTGGTACTATTGACACCTGAGAACACATTTGTGCGGCAAAATGAAAAACACTCATAAGTAACCTTGGTGCACACTGAAACATGCTGCTTGTCTTCTTTTTTCTTTTTCTCTTCTGAGACAGGATCTCATCGTGTAGCCCAGGCTAACCTGGAACCCACTATGTACTCAAGGCTGGCTTCAAACTCATGACAGTCCTCTTGCTTCAACCTCTGATATGCTGGAGTTACAGGTGAGAATCAGTGCACTCATGTGCTGCTTGTTTTGTGGTAAAGAAATTTCCCTGCAGTCTGTACTATGAGCCAGGCTGATGTTTTTCATGGCATGTACCATTTTACTTCAGAGAATGCCTACAAGATGAATAGAGTGACTTGTACTTGGGGATTTGGACTGTGTATTTTAAATCAATGAATGGATGGAGTCAGATGCTTTGATGAAAAGAGCTTGTTGTATAGTTGACAATGGTAAAAATCGTTCAAGTGCAAATTACAATTTTGGGAACTTAAACCTCCTAAAACAAGCATGGTAACTTTCTAATATGCCTCTGGTGAGAACGAAAATGACATTTGTGACTATCATTTTAAATATAAAATAAGAAACATATTTATATTTGGAAGACTTGCATAATCTGTGAGCAACTTTCTCCAAGTGACCCATGTAGCACATTGATGAGTTATACTCTGCATTCAAAGGGCAAGCTAGACCGGTGCATCCTCAAGAAGGAGGTAAGCAAAGGTCACTGACGGGCTCCAGCTCCACATGGCAATAGCCTTGGAGAAACAGTCGCTTTCTGAGGTTTAGCATAGGACAAAGTAGAATACCCATAATTACCTGAAAAGACTTCTAAGTAGTCCAACTCTTCCCAACTACATATCTGTGGTTTCAAATGTTCTTAATATACTTTGGCTGAAAAATCATGGAGTGGAAAGCTCAAATACAGATGCAGTTATGCAAGTTTGGATGTGAACTATCAAACAGGGCCACAAGGAGATTTGAAAAATCACAGGACTATGTTACTTTTCTTGCTAACTCTTTTTGAAATATAATTATTTTTACAAAGCATTATGTATTTAATGTATAAAGGGTTTACTATTTTTATTTTAAAATAACTGTTAAAGTGTTTTTCTGTCTTAACTTCTAGTATGAAGAAGTCATGACAAATGTGACCTACATAAACAGTGTAAACATCCCTCAGGTCCAAGTTTGGAGGTGATGCATTCAGATTCTCCTTGGTACAGCATGTCCAAAAACTTGTTGCATTAGATGTAAGCTGGTGGTATTTACAGTCTATACATTGAAAATTCAGAGTACATACCAACATTTCTGAAACAGAGATTTAGCTTCTACATAGTTCTAATGATATTCAAGGATCTTTGAAGAGATTCAACATCACTCAGCATGGAGCAGACAGAGTTGTCACATCCTCCTTTCTTCCAAGAAGAAAAAAACTATCTAGGGCCAAAGTCACCTTCATACCCTTTCATTTCATGTCAGTAAACAGCTCTGTGTGGACCTACAGTGTCTCTGACTGTGTGTAAATATAGTGTCTCTGACAGTGTGGTCCTACAGTGTCTTTGTGTGTACCTGCAGTGTCTCTGACTGTGTATACTTACAGTGTCTCTAGCTGTGGGTACTGCCAGTGTCTCTGACTGTGTGCACCTACAGTGTCTCTGACTGTGTGTACTTAGAGTGTCTCTAGCTGTGGGTACTGCCAGTGTCTCTGACTGTATGTACCTACAGTATCCCTGACTGTATGAACCTACAGTGTCCCTGACTGTGTGTACCTACAGTGTTTCTGACTGTGTGTATCTAGAGTGTCTCTATCTGTGGGTACTGCCAGTGTCTCTGACTGTGTGCACCTACAGTGTCCCTGACTGTGTGCACCTACAGTGTCCCTGACTGTGTGCACCTACAGTGTCCCTGACTGTGTGCACCTACAGTTTCCCTGACTGCATGCACTTATAGCGTCCCTGACTGTGTGCACCTATAGTGTCCCTGACTGTGTGTACCTACAGTGTCCCTGACTGTGTGTACCTACAGCATCTCTGACTGTGTGCACCTACATTATCCCTGACTGTGTGCACCTATAGCATCCCTGACTGTGTGCACCTACAGTGTCCTTGACTGTGTGTACCTACAGTGTCTCTGACTGTGTGTACTTAGAGTATCTCTGACTGTGTGCACCTACAGTGTCCCCGACTGTGTATACCTACAGTGTCTCTGACTGTGTGCACCCAAAGTGTCCCTGACTGGTGTGTACCTACAGTGTCTCTGACTGTGTACACCTACAGTGTCCCCGATTGTGTGCATCTACAGTGTCCCCAACTGTGTGTACCTACAGCATCCCTAACTGTGTGCACCTACAGTGTCCCTGACTGTGTGTACCTACAGTGTCCCTGACTGTGTGTACCTACAGTGTCCCTGACTGTGTGTACCTACAGTGTCCCTGACTGTGTGTACCTACAGTGTCCCTGACTGTGTGTACCTACAGTGTCCCTGACTGTGTGTACCTACAGTGTTCCTGACTATGTGTACCTACAGTGTCTCTGACTGTGTGCACCTACGGTGTCCCTGACTGTGTTTACCTACAGTGTCCCTGACTGTGCTTACCTACAGTGTCTCTGACTGTGTGTACTTAAAGTGTCTCTGACCTACATTCTGGCCAGCTATGTTGTTTCTCTGGCTCAAAGAACAATGAAGGATTTCACTGAGACTTGAATGACTCAAGCTCTGTTTCTGTTTTAATTTAGTTTGGTAAATTTGCTATTCAAAGGCTTATTCTTGGCAACATGTACCATGACACACATGTACAGGCTGATAAGTGAATATTTTCATCTCTAATTTTTTTCACAGAATTGACTGATTTGTTTTTATATTGAATGTCAAAGTTGGTTTAGAAGTAGTTGTGCATGAAGGTTAAGGACATTGCTGGAAGACAGGAATGGCATGCTGTCTTTCTTTGGTCACAAAACTCCCATAGATGGATGATACTCTTTTATCTTTCCTATGAAAGGTCAGCTTACAGTAAGAGAAAACCTCACTGCCCATAGCAAAGTGCTTAGATCCCCAGAGCAACCTCCTTAGACTACCACCAATGAGAGATTATTGGTCAAACAGGCTCCGAAGTTTCATCCTAAGTCCATAGAATCAGAGTCTGAGTTTTAAAGAGTTGGTTGATGCATAAACACATACAACTTTGTCAAACAGATAAAAACATTTTCTCCACATTTTGTGATTTCTTTTGATTACCATTGAACTTTTATTTTTGTAGATTTTTAAGGAAATATAGCCAGAGTTCCTAGACTTATTCTCAGATTGTTGGCATGTTTGCTTTACCAAATGGTTTGAAATAAAAGTAGTTACTTCTGTTATAGCACTGACAGTGTCATACACTGAAAAGACCAAACAACCTAAGACAACCTGAATGCTGAGCAATAAGACTAATAAAGGGAAGGAATTTTGTTTTACATGAGCCTTTCTTAAGGAAAAACTTCTTTAATATGAAGGCTCTTTCATGTAGCTCTTTTATTTATTTATTTATTTATTTATTTATTTATTTATTTATTTGATTTATTTTCATATGTGTATGAATGTATTGTCTGCATGCAAGTCTGTGCACCCGTGACGTGCAATGCTGCAGAGGTCAGAAGAGGGTGTTGGACTCCCCTGGAACTGGAGTTCTTCTGGAATTGGAGTTTCAGACGGCTCTCGGCCGCCATGTGGGTGCTGGGGATCGAACCCGGGTCCTGTGCAAGAGCAGTCGGTGCTCTTAACCGCTAGGCCATCTCTCCAGCCCCTCATGTAGCTCTTTATCTGACCAATGCCATACAATCATGTACACATCCATATACCACATATATAAATGCTTCTATACATATGCACAGACTCACACATACACACAAAAGTATACACACGTTTAAACCACATTCATATACACATTCTACACACATACATACAAGAATATACATACGCATAAACCAAATGCATACACACATATAAACATGCATACTAATACAAATATACAAATTCACAGTCTCACACACATGTATACATGCACACTTATACAAATATAGCCTACACAGATGCACACATACCCATGCATACATACACATATACTCATACAAATATACACATAATGACACACATGCATATACACATGGATAATACACACATATACACATTACATATGCATATAAATACTCATGCACACACCATATACATCTAAATATATATATATATATACTCATGAATATATACATACAGACACACATACAAACATATGCACAGATACACAGAAGAACACAAACATATTCACTTATGAATCTGCCCACATACATTATGCATAAAGACACCCATTTCTATCACACATGCACACACATACATGCATACATATGTTTTAGCAGTTCTGGGGATCAAGCCCAGGGCCTTGTTCTACTCTACCCCAGGACTACATCCCCAGCCCCAGTAACACATATTTTTACTGGAAAGTGGTTGATTTGCAGGGTCACCTGATGGTACATGTAGATATCTTTTAATGTACTGTACTTGTGTGTCAGATACCAGTGCAGGCCCTGGAATTAAACTCTGAAACATAGTGATGTCACATGTGTAAAGAAATTGAGGCCTGCTATCCAAGCATCGTTTTCTGTAGCTCACTGAAGGTGGCCTGTGGGGATGGCCAACTCCCCACTCGGCTGCTGGGTGCTAGCCTGCCTTGGGCCAGCTGGGGTCATTGGCAGCCTTCCTGGAAGTGCTGAAAGGTCACTTTGTAAAACCAGACCATGTTTTGCAACAGCTGGCTATTTTTGCTTCGGAGTATTTGGCAGTGAAGAATTCTTCAAGATATCAGGAAAAGTATAAAATGACAATAAACTGCCGTCATCTTACACATTAAAATTCAATGAATTTTAATGCGACTGTCATGTGGAATGTATTCTCTTCCTAGTCAAAGACTTAAATGTTATAAAGTGACCCAGTTCTCATGCACTCGAGGCTATTAATGCCAATCGAATAAATAGCTAACTGCAGTTTACAGGGTATAAGGGATGCAGATTAGACATTCTGTGCATAAAGCAGTATGTTAATTAAAGGTTATAGACACATCATCCTGTACTTCATGGATTTAGATGACGATTCTTCCTCTTGTATTTTGTCTGCTATTATTTTAATATAGTTCAATGGTAAATGTTTAATAATATCTGATTTCCATACTCCGAAGTCAAAATGTAAATAAAGGGGGCTGGTGAGATGGCTCGTTGGTTAAGAACTGGTGTGTTCTTCAGATGACCCAGGTTCAAATCTCAGCACCCACATGACAGATAATAACTATCCATAATTCCTGTTCCAGGGGACCTGACACTCTCCTCTGGCCTCTGTAGAGCATTGCCTGCACATATTGCAGTTAACATGCATGCAGGCAAAACACATACACATAAAAGAAAGATGATAAATAATTTTAAGATATATATTCCATACTTCCTATAAATTCCATTAACTATTACTGGAGGGGAAAATGTGAATAATGAGTTGGTGAAGAGTGTAAATTAATCACTGATAATTTAAAAATCATTAAAATTCTTAAGAATTCGGAGCAGAGGGGTAAAAAGTTATGTTCTTTGCTAATAAGTGACTTTCTAAAAGACTGGGAAGACAATCTCTGATTGGATGGTCTCATTCCTGTTTGTCTTCAAGTGTCAATAGTCTGTCCTCAACATTATCCATTCTGATTGGTGAGGCTCTCCACTTAATTTTTAAAGTTTGTCTTACTGATTTTTTCATTTCTGGCTTCATTTCAGTTTGGGTTTTCTTCAGTATTTCTACTCATTATTGAATTAAATTCTCAGGGCCTGCCTTGCTTTTATTACTTCATTCAGGTATTATTTGTGTCTTCTTTGACTTCAGTTTGTTCCTGTTATCTTTAAGTTCATTCTGGTGTTTATTCATGAGCTCTTTGAATTCCTTGAACTCTTTGAGCTATCAAGATTTGACCATTACACAAGGTGTACATGTGTGGAGACCTGACATGATAGCCCATGCTTATGTTCAATTGTTATATTGCAGTTAAACATCAGAAACTTTATTTTTTAAAATATTTATTTATATATTTTTATGTGTATGAATATACTGTCTGCATGCATGTCTGTGCACCCATGTCGTGCAATGCCACAGAGGTCAGAAGAGGGTGTCGGATTCCCCTGGAACTGGAGTTCTCCTGGAATTGGAGTTAAAGACAGTTCTCAGCAGCCATGTAGGTGCTGGGGATTGAACCTGGGTCCTCTGCAAGAGCAGTTGGCACTCTTAACCGCTAGGCCATCTCTCCAGCCCCCAACATCAGAAACTTTATATATGGAGTCTAAATTTATGGAAGCTTAAATTTATAGAAAAACTAAATTAAAATGATTGAGAATTTTATGAGAAATGGCAAATCTATGGTTAAAAAATTTTGAATGGATACTAATCAAAGAAAAGGAACATGATATAGTGCCCAAAGAAAAAGAAAAAGTAAAATTAGATTGTACATGCAGCTAAAATATTTTTGAAATCCATACTAGAAATAATGATTATCATAAATACACAATCTAAAATTATTCATTACAGATGGTCTTCTATATGAAAGAACACATGACGTCTTTCAGGTGGTGATAAAATTATACAAGATGGAATTCTGAATCTATATAAAGTCTGACAAGCACAAAAATGGTAAATGAGAGAACAAGCATAAATATTTTTCTCATTTAAAAATATTTTTGAGGCACTGGAGAGATGGGTCAGTGTATAAGAGTTGTTACTGCTCTTGCAGAGGACTCTGTTCCCATGTTGGGTGGTTCACAACTGCCTGTAACTCCACTTCCAGGGTATCCGACACCCTCTTCTGGGCTCCCTGGGTGTCCTCATGCATATGATCATACTTACAGATGCACACAAATGGAAATAAAAATAAAATTGTTGGAATTATTTTAATTAATGGGCATAATGTGGACTCTTGGGTCTGATGTCCTGGGTGTCTCCTTGGCAACCTCATTTGGTACTCCACCCTAAAAGATAAATGGATGTGGGTGCGGGTGAGGACTGACTTCATGAAAGCACTGCAGTCAGTACCCACACTTACCTCCACTGGGCACAGTGGAGGCTGGGAAGGATTCGTCACCTTGGATGAGTGTGAAATAGTATGAAAAGACAAGATGGTCTGCGAAGATTAAGGGATTGAACTTGGATTTCCCTAATGAAGCTGGAGAACCCATTTTGAATAAAGTATGGGTGTGGGGGACAGAGTTGGACGAAACAGGGATCCAGGGTCAGTTCCATTATCAGAGGGTGAGGACACAGACACTTCCATCTGCACAGGGTCATCATATGACTCTTGGCTTCTTCCATTGAGCAGTAATAGCCAATAATTTATTGACTCCCACTATGTCAGGAGCAAGAAATAGACAGTGAAATTATAGCCTCAGCCAACAAGAGGCTTTCTGCTGGTCAAGACAGTTGTTTCAGAGTGACATGTGGTACAGTGGGATATTCACTGGGCACAAGGGGGGGCAGTTAAGGGATCTAGACTCAACCCTGGATATGCACAGGGCACACAGGGCAGTTAAGAAGTTAGACTCAACCCTGGATATGCACAGGGCACACAGGGCAGTTAAGAAGTTAGACTCAACCCTGGGAGTTGCAGAGATGAGAGAATTTGGCTAGATATTTTGGCTAAAAACACTGG
The DNA here is from genome assembly GCA_009823505.1 of Rhizomys pruinosus. Lineage (NCBI taxonomy): Eukaryota > Metazoa > Chordata > Mammalia > Rodentia > Spalacidae > Rhizomys > Rhizomys pruinosus. The sequence continues at coordinate 428,303 of VZQC01001903.1, forward strand.
GATGGGGGAAAGGAAATGTTCTGATTACACGAAGATCCAAAGATGTAAACTATGTCCAACTGCCAAAATCAATGAGAATACCTATTTTATTCTGCACTATATTGCATTTTGGGGGGGGTAATATAGTTTTTTTATTTTAGATTGCTTTTCTCCAGCAATTCTAGCTCTTTGTTGAATTTTATTGTCATATTATTTAAAATATTTTACTTATATCATTATTTTATGTGTATGAGTGTCTTGCCTGCATGTGTAAGTGCACCCATGTTGTGCAGTGTTGCGTGCATGCATGTAAGTACACCCATGTTGTGCAGTGCACATGGAGGTCAGGCTCAGAAGAAGGCTTTGGATCCCCTGGAACTGGAGTTACTGACAGCTGTTAGCTGTTGTATGGGTGCTGGGAACTGAACCTGGATCCTCTACAAGAGCAGCCAGTGCCCTTAACCACTGAGCAAGTTCTCCAGCCCTATTTTCATATCTTGATTGACTTCCTTATTTCATCCATCTCATTGCTTTTTGTCTTCTTGAATCGTTTGACTATATTTGTAATTATTCTTTTGAAGTTTTTGAAGTTCTTTCAGATCCTTTACATTAGGTGCTATTATTATGGGATTAGTTATTTGTGGAAGAGACATGTATTGGATTCTCCTGCTGTTTCTGTTTCTACACTGTTCATGTGGAGCAGTTTGTTGGTTGACCCCTCTCCTCTCCTCCCCCCCCCTCTCCCCTTCTTCCCTTCCTCCTTCCTCTCTCCCCTCTCCTTTCCAGTCTTAGCAGGATTGATTTGCCTCTCTATGGGGCTGGTAAAGCAAGTTCCAGGGCCACATAGGTGGGTCTAAGCAGGGGAAGCTGAGGTCCCTACTTGTTGCAGGAGGCTGTGCAGGCTGGGTTCTAGAGCAACATTCTTGGAGGCTGTACTGGGCTTGGTGCAGGAGGCTGTGGTGGCCTTTCCTGAAGCCTGATTCCCAAGTGTTGTAGGTGGGACTGAGAAGGGAAAAGAGGGTGAAGGAGGCTTTGGGGGCTGGGCTCCTGAAACAAACTTCCTGAGCGCTGTGTGTGTGTGTGTGTGTGTGTGTGTGTGTGTGTGTGTGCTTGGTGCAGGGGGCCTTGGTAGCTGATGCCTGGAGAATAGTTCTTGGGAGGTCTAGGTGGATTTAAGCTAGAGAAACGGGATTCCCTACTTTCCACAGGACATATGGGCTGGCCTTTTCTTATATTGGATTTTTAATACCAGTGGTTGGCATGGCCGCTCTTAGCATGCCCAGCCTGTGTAATGTGTTATAGCACAATTAACATATTGTCATTAAAAGTTTACTGACAAGTAAGGTTGTGAGAAAACTGTCAGATAACAGGATTTAAAATTAAGAATCTTGGCAAAGTTTGGGATTACAGGCACAAATGTTTTCTGAGGGCTAGTGCATTTCTATAAATACTCTCCATGAATGGTTTTCTTGAAGTGGGAAGTATTTCAAATCAAGTCAATTTTACATTGGTTTATCTGTCTTTCATTTCTGGGGACGGAAGTATAAATGATCTCATATGTGTTGAGAGTTCATTTTCTTCTTCAACTGGCTTTTATTAAAACACTGTCGATAGAATACTTTTTTGTAGCTAGAGTCTTTTCTCTTCCAGGATAGTATACAGTTGTCTAAATACTTAAAATTTTTTCCACACCCAAGCTTATTGTTTGAAAGCAATTGTGGCTCTTTCAAGAAATGTTCTTGAGCTGCAGGGATTATGTTGCATATTAAATTGACCATTTGCCTCTATAGACTGGAAGTCTATTGCTGGAAAAATATGGAAAACAGTGTTTGAAATACATGGTCAAACTATGCTTTCACTGGAGTTAAGAGTCTTTCATAAAACTTCTTTGGAAGTTTACTTTTGGCTAAAGGTACCTGTGTGTGTGTGTGTGTGTGTGTGTGTGTGTGTGTGTGCGCACACACGCGCAGGCACATGTGCATGTATGTGCACGCGCATGCACTAAAAGTAAGTCACATGGATCCTAGAATTGCATGAGTATTGGGTTTCCTGTGAAATGTATTTATATCAGACTATTTCCATGCTACTAGTGTGGTTTCAATTTCATACTGAAATCACACACAGTCATAAGTGAGCATTTGGGAATGATATTTCTTGAAGTCATTCAATGAAAATATTTGAATTGAAACCTTGTCATTTTCTGTTTCTTTTTTTATTGGATTTTTTAATGTGTTTCATATGTAATTCTTCAGTCAGTCTTAATTGCCATTATACCTGCTTCTCCCTTGGCACCGTCCTTCAGCCCCACCCCCACCCCCAGAGCTTACACCTTCTGTCATTTGTGCTAGAACCTATTGTGCCAAATATCTTTCCCCACTCACTCCTCAGTGCTGTGGGGCCCGATATTTCATTTGGCTGGAGCATTAAAGGAGTGGGCTTTTTCCCCCCGATAACCTACAAAGATAAACCTGCAAAGGCCAGGGATCCAAGCCAGGTCCTGCTCGCCAGTTGATAACCAGCCCTGCAGCGCTCTTTTGAGCACTTGGGCCAAGAGTGTCACATTCCTGCAATTTCTAAAGAGCACATCTTGGTTTTGAGAACCAACTGGGGCCTCTGCCTGGCTTGAATGCTAGCTCACATAAATTCATAAACACAGCCTTTGTAGAAAGTACACTGTGAATTTCCCGTGCATCCCCCCCATTCTCTTCAGAAGCCCACCAAATGTCATTATATAAGACCCCAAACTCCTGAAAATAAACGAGTTATTCCCTCTCTTGGAATTAGCTCCTGGATAATTTTTTCTTTGATCTATTTTGAGCTCATCCCGAATTCCTCCTCTCCCCCTCCCTACCTCCTCTTGCATCTTGGTGTGCAACCAGCAAAATGTGCATGGAGAGATGGTGACTGAGAGAATGGTGACCTGGCCTACTCATGGAACACGGAGGATGCAACACTGTGCCAGCTCTTCCCCTGGGCTCCAGTCAGCCTATCTTTTCACCTGATCCTATCTCCTGCCAATATTTCTTCAGCCAAGATTGGGCTCTGCTACCCATTTCTACAGTTCTGTGCTGGGTTTTTGTCTAGCTCAGCTTGCATGGGTCCTGCACATGCTGATACCAATGCTGTAGGTTCATGTGAACTGGATCCCAGGAGCTTGTAGGATTCATTTCCATTTGGTCTTACATCACCTTCCTGGCTCTTACAATCTTTCCCCCCCTCTTCTGCAATGTTCTCTGAGCCCTCAGTGGGTGAAGCTGAGGTAGCCTGTCCACGGAACCCCACTCCATATACTCCTAATCTTCACAGTTTGCCCATGCAGGCCCTTTGGGGTTCCTGGTCTCCTGTTGCATGGAGGAGCTTCCTTAACAAGTGTTAAGAGGTAGTTAATGCCTTCTTGGGTCCTTGTTCTATAATGCATGGGCGTTGTGTGTAGAGGTTGCATTGTAGATGTGTTGTCTAGGCATGAACCAGTCACCGACCATGTCTGTGTGCCCAGTTGTCAGACTCTACTATTCTCATCTGGAGCAAAAGAAGCTTCTTTTCTGAGTGGCGTCTGGGATATTTGTCTGTAAATAGAAAGTTACTTCTTTGGGAGTTGGTACATTTTAACCTTAGCATAGGGGTGTGTCTACCTTGTGGAATTGTCTAAGATCTATGACCACTCCAGTTGTGTGCCTCTGGCTATGTTAACAATACCACATGTGAGTTTCCATTGAGTGCGCTTGAGGTCTAATTGGTTAGCCATTGATTTACCCCAAGATAGAAGTGCAGCTATTGCACAGATGTCATATGCTGTGCTGGTCATTGACATGGCTTTAGTGGCTTGCATAGTGCTCTCCACAGCTATGAGAGCTAGTTTTCAGGGGTGGTGGCTTCCAGGTCAGATTCATCTCCATTGCTCAAGATCCAGTCTCCTCAGTATATCCTGTCTTCAGCAATAGGGTCTTACCTTCAGATTCTGGGAGGCAATCAAAGGCTGTGGCAGTAGCCTTTGTAATTTTGGGAGTCTCTTAGACTACACTGGCCAACAACTCAAAGGAAGGTTTCTCGTGTCTGGTACTGTTTCTTGATATGCAGCCTTTATCTTTGCACATGGACTCATGTAGAGGTCTTGTGTGTGTAATTTATCAATAGATTGTTAAATTGATAGGATTATCTCAGTTTTTGTTTTACCCTAGTAAGGCATTATTTATCTCTTCTGTCTTCTTTTACCTGTCTAGCGCTTCCTCCACGTCTTCTCCATTTAAAGTAATCCCATTTCTCTTCTGATACTGCCAGTCTCCTATAGCCTCACTTCTCTTGGGCTCCTTTTTTCCTCCTTTATCCCCATCTCCTTCCTTCTATAACCCTTCCACTCCACTCCCATGTAGATACCCTGATTTTACCCATTCCTCCATTAGTAACACCTGTCACCTACTAGCCTTCTGTCTCAGGTTCCCTCTTTACCTTCCTGGTTCCTTTTCATTTACCTGGTTTCTGCAGTTACACAGGATATATACTTATTTATAAGGATTTAGTGCTAGGATCCACAAATGAGGCACAAGATTGTTGTTTTTCTGAGTCTGTTACTTCACTCAGCATAACAGCTTCTAGTTCCATCTATTTACCTGAATTTCATGGTGACATATTTCTTTACTCCTGTAAATGTACCACGTTATATTATCCACTCATCGGTTGAGGGACACTTAGGCTGCTTCCAGCTCTTCACGTGAAAGACCAGCAATAAACATGGATGTGCTTGTATCTCTGCAATAGTATTAATCCTTTCAGTGTACACCCAGAAGTGGTATGACTATGGTCAAATGGTTCATTTTTAATCTTTTAAGAGTTCTCCACACTGCTTTCCATATGGAAAAACAAAAGACCCCAAATAGCCAAAACAACCCTAATCACAAAGAGCAATGCAGGTGGGATTACTATACCAGATTTCAAACTATATTACAGAGCTATAGTCATAAAAGCTCCTGCCTCCAGGTTCCTGCCCTGAGTTCCTGCCTTGTGCTACCTGAGTGATGAACTGTGAACCAGGAGATGTAAGCTGAATAAACCCTTTACTCCCCAAGTTGGTATCGGTAAGCTGAATAAACCCTCTCCTCCCCAAGTCGGTGTCGGTCAGAGTGTTTTGTCATACTACCCAAAGTAATATATAGATTCAATGCAATCCCAAATCAAAATCCCTATGACTTTCTTCACAGAATTAGAAAAAAAATCATAAAATTCATATGATCCAGTTTTGCCAGCACCATTTGCTGAAGATACTGCCTTTCCTATACTGAGTGTTCTTGGCCCCTTTGTCAAATATCAGGTGGCTGAAATTGCATGTACTCAAGCTTGAGTCTTCAACTTTCTTCCATTGACCTATGGGTCTATTTTTCTGCCAGTACCATGATCACCACCTATAGAAGAATGAAAATAAACCCCTACCTTTTACCTTGCACAAAAGTCAACTCTAAATGGATCAAAGATGTCAATGTGAAACCCGAAACTCTAAAAATGTTAGAAGAAAATATTAGCAGTAACCTACACATAGGTGTAGGAAAAGACTCTTTAAATCAGGCTAAGCCTGGTTTGGTGGTGCACACCTTTAATCCTAGCACTCAGGAGGCAGAGGCAGGTAGATCTTTGTGAGTTCAAGGCCAGCCTGGTCTTCAGAGTGAGTTCCAGGACAGCTGGGGCTACAGGGAGACCCTGTCTCAAAAAGACCATAAATCAGGCAGTAGTTGCACAGGAAATAAATTCAACAGTCAACAAGTGGTACCTCTTTAAACTAAAAAGCTTCTGTACATCAAAATAAACAATCAAAGACATGAAGAGAAAATCCACAGATAGGACACATATGACACAAATGACACCAATGATACATATGACAGAGGTTTAACAGCCAGAGTATATAAATTACTCAAAAAATAAATTATTAAACCAAACAATTCCCATTAAAAAGTTGGGCAAAAATCTGACCAGAGATTTCTCAAGAGAAGAAGTAAAGATGGCTAAGAGACATCTTTTAAAATGTTCAATATCGGGGCTGGAGAGATGGCCTAGCAGTTAAGAGCACCGACCACTCTTGCAGAGGACCCGGGTTCGATCCCCAGCACCCACATGGCGGCTGAGAACCGTCTGAAACTCCAATTCCAGGAGAACTCCAGCTCCAGGGGAATCTGACACCCTCTTCTGACCTCCACGGCATTGCACAACATGGGTGCACAAACTTGCATGCAGACAGTACATTCATATACATACAGAAATAAATAAAATTAATAAAAAAATTAAAAAAATGTTCAATATCAGCTGGGCATGGTGGTGCATGCCTTTAATCTTAGCACTTGGGAAGCAGAAGCAGGCAGATCTTTGTGAGTTCAAGGCCAGCCTGGTCTACAGAGTGAGTTCCAGGACAGCTGGGGCTACAGAGAGACCCTGTCTTGTATGAAACACTTGCACACTTGTAGGAAACACTTGTATGAAGCCACAGCAACAAAGCACCTCTCGCTCGTTCTTCTCAAAGCTGTTTATCATTCAGGCAGGCAGGTCTTGTCAGAACGGTCCACCCAAGCACATCTTTTCTCCTTCTCCAAGCTTCTCCCTCTAAGCCTTCTCCTTCCTCAGGCAAGCAAGCTTCTCTCTCAGACTAGAAAGGAGAGAGAGTGTCTCTATCTAGAAAGTCCCTCTATTTATCCACCTTCTCAGCCCAGGTTGCGTGGCTTTAGTCTATTGGTATCATCTGGCGTGATCTTGTATACAGGGTGCACCTGCACAGCTCAAACGGAGAGCGTGGCTTTACTTTGAGGTAGGAGGGAATCAGGTGTTAATCATAAGATTTTGCTAAAGTCTCGGGTGCCTTCTTAGGACCCTCGCCACACCTGCTCTCCACATCTCCCCCTTTTTTATTATTTTAGTAAAGAGATTTTTAACTGTTCCCCCTTTTCCGGGCTTTAACTGTCCCCCCTTTACCGGGCTTTACTTTCCCCCTTTTCTGGGCTTTAACTGTTCCCCCTTTTCTGGGCTTTAACTGTTTCCTCTTTTCCGGGCTTTAACTGTTCCCCCTTTACTGGGCTTTAACTGTTCCCCCTTTTCCGGGCTTTAACTATTCCTCCTTTACCAGGCTTTAACTGTTCCCCCTTTTCGGGGCTTTACTTATTTTTTCCTTATTGTCCCCTATTTTCCGGGGAGCCTTCCTTATTGTCCCCATTTACCGGGGAGCTTTCCTTATTGTCCCCATTTCCGGGGAGCTTTCCTTATTGTCCTCATTTCCGGGGAGCTTTCCTTATTGTCCCCATTTACCGGGGAGCATTCCTTATTGTCCCCATTTACCGGGGAGCTTTCCTTATTGTCCCCATTTACCAGGGAGCTTTCCTTATTGTCCTTACTCTTTTCCGGGCCCCTTTTCCCTTTTCCGGGCTTTACTGTTCCCCCTTTACTGGGCTTTAACTGTTTCCCCTTTACTGGGCTTTAACTGTTCCCCCTTTTCTGGGCTTTAACTGTTTTCCCTTTTCTGGGCTTTAACTGTTCCCTTTACTGCGCTTTACTTTCTCCCTTTTCCGGGCTTTAACTGTTCCCTTTACCGGGCTTTAACTGTTCTCTTTACCATGCTTTACTTTCCCCCTTTTTCGGGCTTTACTTTCCTTTTCCCACGCACAGCGGTGCCCCAGTCCCCAGTTCAGCCTCTGTCACGAGAAAGTCCGAACCGCCGCTTCGGCAGGGCTGCCTCCTCGCCTGCAGGCTGCTGGCCGCCGACGTCATCTCCTGCGTGCCCCGTGCTTCCTTCTCATCTCCTGCGTGCCCCGCGCTTCCTTCGCATCTTCTGTGCACCCCGCGCTTCCTTCGCATCTTCTGCGTGCCCTGTGCTTCCTTCGCCAAGTTTCAGTCGAACGGCTGGTTTTTCTCTCTGGGTCTGTCCGAACAGTGCTCGGGCCAGCTCGGCGGGTTCTGGATTCATGCCGAGCCCGCGGCACCAAGGCCCCTTTAAGAAACTCTCAGTTTCAAGGTCTGTGGAAGTAAGCAGGCTGCTCCGCTGAAGTCTCTGCAGCCCTGTTGAAGTCTCTGCAGCTCTCTCAGCTTTGTTGAAGTTTCTGCGTTCTCAAAGTCTCAAATGTTTGTAGCGTTTCTTCTCAAATGTCCTCCCTGGACGGGCCACCACTTGTATGAAACACTTGCACACTTGTAGGAAACACTTGTATGAAGCCGCAGCAACAAAGCACCTCTCGCTCGTTCTTCTCAAAGCTGTTTATTATTCAGGCAGGCAGGTCTTGTCAGAACGGTTTATTCAGGCACATCTTTTCTCCTTCTCCAAGCTTCTCCCTCTAAGCTTTCTCCCTTCTCCAAGCCTTCTCCTTCCCTCAGGCAAGCAAGCTTCTCTCTCAGACTAGAAAGGAGAGAGAGTGTCTCTATCTAGAAAGTCCCTCTATTTATCCACCTTCCCAGCCCAGGTTGCGTGGCCTTAGTCTATTGGTATCATCTGGCCTGATCTTGTATACAAGGTGCACCTGCACAGCTCAAACGGTGAGCGTGGCTTTACTTTGAGGTAGGAGGGAATCAGGTGCTAATCATAAGATTTTGCTAAAGTCTCCGGTGCCTTCTTAGGACCCTTGCCACACCTGCTCTCCACACTGTCTGAAAAGACCAAAAAATAAAATAAAATAAAATGTTCAACAACATTAGTAATTAAGGAAATATAAATTAAAACCACTTTAAGATTTCAAGAAAACAAATGATAACAAATGCTGGAGAGGTTGTGGGGGAAAAGAGAACACTCATTCACTGCTGCTGGGATTGCAAACTCATGAAAACCCTATGGCTCATGCCCAGCCTGCCTTCTTATACAGTACACAACAACCTGCCCAGGGTGGCACCACTCTTGTGGGCTGGGCCCTCCCACACTGCTCAACCATCAAGAGAATACTCCACAGATGTGGCCACAGGCCAATCCAATGGAGCCAATTCCCCAACTGAGGCTCCCTCAACCCAGGTGTTTCAAGTTAACACTAAAGCTATCCAGCACAGGTAGGATGCTCATTTTGACTATATTAATTCTTCCAATCCATGAGCATGGGAGGGCCTTCCATCTTCTGGTGTCTACCTCAATCTTCAAAAATTAAAAATTTTCATTGTAGAGATCTTTAACATCTTTGGTCAGGTTTGGTCTTAGATTTTTTTTTTAAACTATTGAGAATGAGAGAGTTTCTATGTACTCTTTTTCCAATTGCTTGTTATTGGCATATAGAAAGGCTACTGATTTTTGTAGATTAATTTTGTAACCTGTCACTTTACTGAAATTGTTAATTGTTTTTAGGAGTTTTCTGGTAGAATTTCTTGTAACCCTTAGGTGTAATATCATATCACCTAAAAAAGGGATAGTTTGACCTCCTCTTTTCCAATTAGTACTCCTTTAATTTCCTTCTTTTGCCTTATTGCTCTACCAAGAATTTCAAGTACTATATTGAAAAAGAGTGGAAAGAGTGGGTAGCGTTGCTGGGTTCCTGAATTTAAGAGGAATACTTCTAATTTTTCTCCATTTAGAATGATGTCGACTGTAGGTTTGCTATATAGAGCTTTAATTATGTTGAAGTAGGTCTAATTCCCTGCATTCTAATTCCTTCTAGGACTTAAAAAAATAATGAAAGGCATGTTGAATTTTATCAAAGGCTTTTTTCTGTATCGATTGAAATGACCGTGTGTTTTTTGTGTTTGAATCCATTTATATGACTTATTTATTTATTTATTTATTTATTTATTTATTTATTTGGTCTTTTCGAGACAGGGTCTCCCTGTAGCCCCAGGTTCTGGAACTCACTCTATAGACCAGGCTGGCCTTGAAATCACAAAGATCCTCCTGCCTCTGCCTCCCAAGTGCTAGGATTAAAGACGTGCACCATCACGTTTGGCGACTTATGACATCTATTGACTTACACATGTTGAATCATCCCTGTATTTCTGGAATAAATTTGTCTTGATCATGGTAGATGACCTTTTTGATGTGCCTGTATGTGGTTTTCAATTATTTTGTTGAGAATTTTTGCTTCTATATTCATTAAGGATCTTGGTCTATAGTTTTCTTTGTTGGTTGTATCTTTGCCTGGTTTTGGTATTAGAGTGATACTGGTTTCATAGGAAGAATTTGGGAGATTGTTCCTCTTAAAACATCTGGTTAGAATTCTGTTGTATGTCCATCTGGGCCTGGGCTTTTTTTTTTAGTTGGGAAGTTTTCTATTAGTGTTTCAACGTCCTTATATGTTAGGGGTCTGTTTAAGGTGTGAATCTCTTCTTAGTTAGGTTTTGGTGAGTCCCATGATTTCAGATATTCATCCATTTATTTTAGGTTTTCAAATTTAATAGAGGATAGTTTTTAAAAATATTCCTGTATAATATTCTGGATATTTTTGTTAACTGTTGTTATGTTTCCCCTTTCATCTTTAGTTTGGTTGATTTGGAGCCCTCTTTGGCTAAAGGTCTGTCTATCTTGTTTATCCTTTCAAAGAACCAGCTCTTGGATTCAATTTTTTTATTTTGGTCTTTTTGAGACAGGGTTTCCCTGTAGTCCCAGCTGTCCTGGAACTCTTATGTAGACCAGGCTGGCCTTGAACTCACAGAGATCCTCCTGCCTCTGCCTCCAGAGTTCTGGGATTAAAGGTGTGTGCCACCACACCCTGGGGATTCAATTTTTAAGAGGGAGAGTTAGAAATCATTGTCCTAGGTAAGATGCTGAATATTCATGATGCTCACTTTCTGCTATGTTTGGCCTAATGCAAATACACTTTTCCCTTACAATTCCCTTGTGTTGTGCTGTGTGGGCCCCGTGCTGTTCAGGGGACTTTTGCCCTAGAGATATTTAAAAGGAGAAAAGAAAGAGAAACCTACTTGTCTCCATGTACTGTTAATTCATAGTAAAATAAATTATGTTAATTATTCTTTAGAAAATACCTTTTTTATTTTTGGTGTTTTTGAGACAAGGTCTCTCTGTAGCCCCAGCTGTCCTAGAACTCACTCTGTAGACCAGGCTGGTGTTGAACTCACAGAGATCCACCTGCCTCTGCCTCCCAAGTGCTAGGATTAAAGACTTGTGCCACCATGTCCGGTGCAGAAAATAACTTTTTTTACATTTGAAATAATTCTCAATTTTCTCTGCTCTGCTTCTAGGGGGCTTTGTTGATACATCACTTAGGTTTTTATTTAAAAAGAAGGTCTTCCTCTGTAGCACAGCCATTTAATTCACATCTATAGTGCCAATAAAAAAATTTCCTTTCTCCTTACTGAAACCACTTTAAAATGATTTCAGTTTGTCATTAATTAGTACATCCCATTTGCTCCAATAAACTGAAGTAACCCAAAACTTTCAGTTTACAATGCAAGCAATCTTTATCCATATCAAATAGAAGCTGTGCTTCTATACAGCCCCCACATAGCCAATGCAAATGAATAGAGGCCATGTTGGGGCATGTTTGAAACCATTTTGTATCATATTAAAAGGCGAACAATTACAAAATACAGATATGTTAATGTTTGCAGCATTAAAACAAGCCTCACACTTGATCATTGCACAGTAGTCTGGTAGGGTACCATGTTTGACAACTCTCTACTGAGAGGCCCCTGGCTATGGTAAACACCCAGGCAGTATGAGTTAGGATTTTCTAGTATTGGGTGGAGAGTGGCATAAGTAAGACCTTACTTAATTGCAACCTACAGATTTTATTGGACTGAGCTGTTCACTCAGTAGCCCTATTGATTATGTTTCTAAGATAAATGTTCTTGATGGAATTTTGAGATCAATAAATCTTTTTGCATTAAGATTTTAAATCATTTTTAAAAGTGAAGGTGATGTTGATCCACCCGGGAATATAATTTGATGAATAATGGATGAGAATAATGACCAGATTTCATTTCTGTCACCTAGTTTTCCAGCATCTCTGGTGAGGTACTGTTTCTAGAAACTTGGGGAACTAGGACATGTACATATTTGAATGAGCTTCATATGAAGGGCACGGTGCTGAGGCAGGATGAGTATCTTTGCTAGTGATTAAAGAGGGTATTTTTTTGACAGTTAAGTTGCTGGTTAATTCTTGTAAAGTTGTAGTTAGAATAAGAGAAGCAACAGGATCTGCAAAAAGGAAGAGCGGGTGATGCGGAGGGCAGCCGCTTTCCAGTCTTTCTCCAGTGGAGAAATAAGAAATTGACATAATAAGGAACATTCCAGTCAGGCTGGTAGCTCACACCTGTTACTCTGGCATTCAGGAGGTGGAGGCAGGACTATTGGGAGCCTGAAGCCAGCTCAGGCTACATAGTAAGTTGCAGTCCAACTTGGGCTACAGAGTAAGAGCCTGTGAGTTAATAAATGATCAGTTCTTTGAGAATTTCATACAATGTATTTTTTTGTCTTTTTGAGACAGGGTCTCCCTGTAACTCCAGCTGTCCTATAACTCATTATGTAGACCAGGCTGACCTTGAACTCGCAAAGATCCACCTGCCTCTGCCTCCCAAGTGCTAGGATTAAAGGCGTGCACCACCACACCCAGCTTTATACAATGTATTTTGATCACATTCAGACTCCCCTCCCCATCTCTATGCCCATCCCACTACCCCTGACTTTATGTCCTGCATTATTTTTAAAAACATTTTATTACTTTTATTTTATATGTATGAGTGTATTGTCTGCATGTATGTATGTGCACCTGTACGTGGAATGACTGCGGAGGCCAGAGGAGGGCGTAGGATTCCCTGGAACTGAGGTTAGGGATGGTTGTTAGCCTCCACGTGGGTGCTGGGAATCAAACCCAGATCCTCTGTAAGAGCAGCTGATGTTCTTAACCACTGAGCCATCTCTCCAGCCTCTTTCTATTTTTTTTTTTTTAGGCTTTATTGAGTCTAATTTTTGTTTCCCAAATGCTCCTGGGTGTGGGTCCATCTCTTGGAGCTCGGCCAACCTATCTGGTGTCATATTCTTTAAAAAACTGACTGTCCCTCTCCCAGCAGCTATCAACTGCCCAAAACTCCTCACTTAGAGCTGGGGCTTCTTGTCCTGTCCCTGCAAGCTGGGCTTTTGTCTGGTTTGAGCTTGCATACATAAGTTTTGTGTATGCTGTCACAAGCACTGTGGGTTTATTTGTACAACTGCCCTGTGGTGTTCAGAAAACATGGTTTTCTTTAGTTCATCTACTAATTCTGGATTTTAAGTCTTCCTACCCCTTCCTCTTCAGTGATCTCTGAGCCTTGGGAAGAAAGAGTATGATATAAGATCTCCCATTTGGGGCTGAGCACTCCTCAGTCTCTCATTCTGCACATTGACCAGTTGTGAGACCCTGTTTTACTATAAAAATCCATAAAGAAAAACAAAACAAAACCCCAAGGAACAACAATGACAATAACATAATCCTCAAAAAGAGAGAATTGGACTGAAGGGAGCATACTCAACTTAATTAAGACTATATGTAAGAAAGAAACCCATAGCCAACATCATTCTAAATGGAGAAAAACTGGATGCATTCCTATTAAAATCAGGAACCAGTCAAGGCTGTCCACTATTACCACTCCTTTTTAATATGTGCTTCAAAATCCAACTAGAACCAGACAAAAGAGGGAAATTAAAGAGATAGAAATTAGAAAGGGAGAAATATCTTTACGCAAAAAATTTCTAGTGATATACTGAGAAAAATAAGGAAAATCCTTGTGAAGACCAAAGGGTTCAGGAAGTGTCAGTTAGCCCAATGTTTTGTGTAGACTGTAGTTCTGGCTTGTTTCATTCACCAATGAAATGATTGAGTTATTTTGGATGCAGTTGCTTTGGGTAATTCCTCAAATAAGAAAATAAATGCATTTAAATTGCTAATAATGGAATTAGTATAATCACTAAAATAGAACCTTACTAGCAGAGTTTTGGGTCATCTGGCAACAATGTAAATAAGCTATATGAGATCTATCTGAAATTCCTTTTAGTGTATATTTGTTTATATTAATTTGTTCAGTCAACACCTATTATCAGTCATTCATCCGTTTTTTTTTTTTTTTTTTTTTTGTTTTTAATTTGTTTTATTTTTTCTTTTGTAGATTTTTTCTATTTTTATTTTTTTACTTGTATTCTATCTAGGATTGGAAGGGTTCTCGGCGCTCTTTTAGGTTCAACGGCTGTCCTGGAACTCTCTATGCAGAGCAGGCTGGCCTTGAACTCACAGAGATCTGCCTCCCTCTGCCTCCCAAGTGCTGGTATTAAAGACATGTGCCACCCTGCCAAGCTCATTGTCTGTTTTACAATTTTAAAAATGATCTTTAGCCTAAGTAGAAAAGTGAATCTAATCACCATAAACCATTCAAGGATACATCTTTTTTTCAGAAAATGATACAAATTCATGTATCATCTTGTATGGCTTAGTCATTGGACTGATTGTGCAAGCACTAAATAGTTATTAAATACTCAATTACTACAAGTTTTCCAGCACTCATGTGATTAAATAGGGTCATGTTATGCTAAAAGTGTTGGAAGAAGTAGAATTGATATATACCTTCCACATGAAGGCATTTATTAATGGATAGGTGACTCTCCAGTTCCCTCTTTCCCGGTGAGGTGGCAGCTGAGTGCCCTAGATATCATATTGAGAATGATGAGGGACGTCTAGCCTTCTGACACTGCAGCATGACACTGTCATCTACAAACATGTTGGACCTCATTCATAGCTATCCTTGGATGCGTGCTGTACCAAGATGCCTATTTGAAGGGAGCTGCTCTACAGAGGGTCTAGACTCACAGCTGTTTTACTGTGTGTTAATATACTGAGAGATCATGGCTGATGACCTAGAGCCTAGCCTAGCCTGTTCTGACTGGTAGGTGTCAGTATACCCTGTGACTATCTAATCTAGCCCTGTGACTGTACCCCAAGTCCCCCTCGGTGCTTTATTTCCTTGGGACCTAAGTCAAAAACAGGGTGGTTTCACCTTAGCCTCTCTTATTACTGGCCCTTATTACAAGCTTTTTGTTCATGACCCATTGTTTAAGTTGGAAACATGATTATTTTCATGCTTTATATTGGTGTTGGTAGATTTTAAAATAAATTTTTAAAAATTTTTTTATTAATTTTATTTATTTCTGTATGTGTATGAATGTACTGTCTGCATGCAAGTCTGTGCACCCGTGTCGTGCAATGCCGCAGAGGTCAGAAGAGGGTGTCGGATTCCCCTGGAACTGGAGTTCTCCTGGAATTGGAGTTTCAGACGGTTCTTGGCCACCATGTGGGTGCTGGGGATCGAACCCGGGTCCTCTGCAAGAGCGGTCGGCGCTCTTAACCGCTAGGCCATCTCTCCAGCCCCTAAAATAAATTTTATTTTGGAATTTGAAATGAGCCTTTGTAGGTTAACAGTTTTAAGTCATTTCAGGGAGTCTCCACCTAAGATGTTAGAGCTGATTTGTGCTCTAAGGACCTCTATTGTCCAGAACAATCAGAGATGTCTAGCCTTTTGACACTGCAACATGATGCTGCCATCTACAAATGTTTTGGACTGAGTTCATAGGCATGCAGGAATGTATGAGCTGCTGGGTGGACACGCCGAGGATGAGGTCAGTGGAATACCAACAATCGCTAGCGCTTCAGCGGTGTTTGCTGTGCACCATCTTAGTGTAAATCCTGTATTGTAATTTATTTATTTGATTAATAATTATTGAGATTTGTACCTGTCTCTTCCTTTCACTACTTAGTGAACACTTTTCCAGCATCTCTAGAAGAAATGAGCATCCCAGAGCTTCCCTCCCTGTCTCCTGATACAGGTCTTTGTGAAGCATTCACCCAGCTTATGCTACAGATCTTTGTGGATTCATCTGGAATACCGTGTACATCACAGGGACTATTTATTCTTCAAATTTATGTCTCCCAAACATTTTCTTCAATATCAACAAATATGTGATGAATTATTCAATAAATACAATGGGAGAATTAAACTATGATTCAAATTATGTGGTTTTGGTTTTTATGACCAAGAGAGTGCTGACAAGTAAGAAAATGGAAATATGATCTTTTTATAGTGCTCATGTCACACGCAGCAAATTTTCCTTTGTTTTAAAGGCTGAATAGTATTCTACTATGTGTGCCTGTGTACATGTGTGCCAGTATATGTACATACTTGTGTGTATGTGTATGTGCGCTTCACTAATGAGTCTTTTCTTCCCTGGTCTACTATGGCTGTGAGGATGCTGGAGAACATACTTTCTCTGAGAATTGCCTGGAGCTCCCAAGTCTTTGTGGCCCCGAATTTGGCAGTGGGGACTTCACAGAGACTTCACAGAATGAGGTGTCTTGTCCAGGTGCACAGTGACTGGATTTCATGATTCTCTCTACGGTACATTAAAAAATATTTGTTTTATTATTTTAATTTATGTATATCTGTTTGTGCCTGTATGCTATGTGCATGTGAAGAGGTGTGCCCTCAGCGACAAGAAGAGGACATTGGCACCTTTGGAGCTGGAGTTACAGGCAGTTGTGAGCCCCTGGATGTGGGTGCTGGGACTCCAAACAGGGTCCTCTGCAAGAGCAGCTAATATTCTTAACCCCTGAGTCACCTCTTCAGCCACTTTCTTTGGTAAATTTTTAATGAGGACATGTGTTCTGAGGTGAACACTAAAGAAAAGAATAGAAAAGAATAAAAGCTGAAATTTGAATTTTTTGTTTTAAAAAATATTTTATTGATTCTAGAATTTCATACACTGTACTTTGATCATATTCAGATCACCCCAATCTCCACCCTCATCTTACCTGAACCCCCTTCACGTCCTCTATTAGCAATTGAAAACCCAGTCCATCATACAGAACACAGCTAAACTGGGTGTCAGAGAGACCACATCTTAATAGAATGTGAGGATTCTTACACACACACGGGTCAAAGTAAGGCCCCCTCCCTTTCCCTTGTATGTGGCTTTGCGTCAGAACACCCAGGTTTCTTGGAATGGAATTTTCACACTTGTTTTCTGTTTCTCCTACACACTGCCTAGGGTTGTCAAGTAGGGATTCCTCTCTTCCTTAGCGATCAGAAATGCTTGGGTTTCCTCCTTAGTGCCAGTCACTCTTCACCCAAATCCATGCCGGTAACACTTTCCAGGCCTCACTCAACACGATTGGATGGATCGTCTCACTGGGGTCCAAGGTGGTCTCCAACATGTCGACTCCCACGGGGGTTTCGGAGCAGCAGCTAGGTCCTCACAGCAGGCTCCAGTTAACTCCCAGACCTCCACCCAGGCAGCCGGGACAGTCCACAGCTGCACAGGACAGCTTCACACAGTGCCTTCTAGCTTACTGTCTGACATCTGTAGACTTCTTGGGTTCCTACTGCTGCTGACTGCAGCCACGACATGACAGCCTCCAGCACTGATGAGACGTTTCCTCAGACCAGGGTCACACTTTGCTGAGAGCTTCCTCCCCATCTTGTTTCCTCAGCCAGGTTTTCTCTCAATTGCCAAGTCCCTTCTCGCCTGCGCCCAGCCAGTCATTTGGGTGACGAGGATGGGAGGGCCCACCATGGGTGTGTTACACAATGGCTGCTTGCAGCCCCGACCCCCAGCACGAGAGGTGGAGGACATGGGGTGGCTCCACCCCCAGCCCAACCCCCTTAACTGAGGTCCCTGGCCAGCGAGACCAGCCCTGGTAGCCCAGGGGCCTGCAGGTGGCCAGCCTCCAGCTTGCCTGTTTATTTCTTTAATGAGCGTCTGGAATTCTTTTCTGCAAGAACTTTTTTTTTCTCTTAAATCACAGGTTGTTGGTTCACATGTACTTTAAAAATAGCTCTTTGGTACCTACAAGGAATTATATAATTAGCGAGATTGCATCTTTGTGGAATGGAAAGTAATTAGGGGAACAAAACTACAGAGCGTGGTTTGGTTAGTAACAAGTTATTATTTAGTTACTGCATTTAACCTTCCTATAGCCCACAGAGCACTTTTACCGCTGTATTGTATGGTTGGCTTTACAGCCATACCTTTTGAGGTGAGAATGAGCCTTCTCGATTCTCACTTCATGTACAGCTGCTCTGTGGTTCATCCTCCCGAGGGTCCGAGACCAAGAAGAAGGGAAGCCAAGGTTTCAATGCAGCTCTCACATGTCCTGGGGGCTTCAGGTGAGTTCTTTTTTTTTTTTTTTAATTTTATTTATTTTTGCATGTGTATGAATGTACTGTCTGCATGTAGGTTGGTGCACCCGTGTCGTGCAATGCCTCGGAGATCAGAAGAGGGCGTTGGATTCCCCTGGAACCGGAGTTAAAGACGGTTCTCAGCTGCCATGTGGGTGCTGGGGATCGAACCCAGGTCCTCTGCAAGAGCAGTCAGTGCTCTTAACCTCTAGGCCATCTCTCCAGCCCCAGGTGAGTTCTTATCTAGATCAGTAAATGAGAGTCTCTCTCTCTCTCTCTCTCTCTCTCTCTCTCTCTCTCTCTCTCTCTCTCCTCTTTCTCCCTTGCTGTCCCCTTTCCTGCTGCCACCCTTCCCCATACCCTCAGGCTGTCCTAACACTTCCAAGCAGACCTCAGAACTCATGCTATTCTGTCATGTTTGCACATTGATTTTCTGGAGGGAACTTGTGTGGAGTACGTCTTCAAGTTTGTTGAAGCAGGCATGGTATTATATGTCTTTAATACCAGCACTCAGGAGGCAGAGGCAGATGGATCTCTGTGACGATCAAAACCAGCGTGGTCTACATAGTGAGTTACAGGCCAGCTGGGGCTACAGGGAGACCCTGTCTCACTCACTCACTCACTCACTCACTCACTCACTCTCTCACTCACTCGTTCACTCACACAATCAAAATTAGTTGAACATGGGAACATGGACATTAACTACTCTGTCTCTGTCTTTCTCTGTCCCTGTCTTTTTCTTTTCCTTCCTTCCCACTACCCCTCCCTTCCCTCTTCCCTAAACCCTTCCACCCCCACTTTCTGAAATTTCTTTAACTAGCACTACTTCTGACTCATTTAATATTTACAATGCTTGAATCCACTTGCCTGGAGAATTTCCTTCCCCAAACGCCAACCTGTCCCTGGGATTCTCACAGCAAACTCCAAACCACAGCTTACTGGTACTGACTGGCTTCTTAGCTGCCTCTAATCAGCAGTGTAGTTGGAGGCAAAAGTTCACATTCTGGCACACATGCTACGTGTGTAAGGCATTGTGTAAGATCCAGGGATGAGGAGAAATTGAAGATACAGGAAAGCCTTCCTCGATGAGTTTGCAGTCTAGAAAGATGGTTCAGAGGACCAAAACCCAGGAGCCCCTCATGGCTCTGCCTCTCATATACGCAGTGAGTTCTTCAGCATTCACAGAGAAAAGGCTCAGTCCTTTATTTAATCAGATGAGCTTCTTCTATGTGTCGAAGACCCCATCAATGGGAAGTCCCTGGAGCCCATGTTCGGCTCATCCTCTGCCTCAGTTTAGATGCAGGGAAAGTAATCAAAGTGGTCCAAATAGTGGACCGTAAGTGTGACGATGTAGGAAAAACAAGGAGCTCAGAGATGAAGCAGCAGGTTTGAGAAAGAGTAGCAGAGGAGCTTCTTTAACTGAGACCTGGGATGTAAAGATAGAGCCTGGCGGATGCTCAGTGGGTAAAGGCACTGGCCGCTAAGTCCGAAGACTCGAGCCTGATCCCTGGGAACCAGTGGTGAAAGGAGAGAATCAACTTCTACAAGGCTGTCCTCTGACCTGCACATGTGAGCCATGGTGCATACAGGCATACAGGCACACACACACACACACACACACACACACCATAAATAAATAAAATATAAAAATAGTGAGCTTTATGCAGAGAGAGAGATAAAGAGAGAGAGAGAGGAACAATGTTCTAGCTTGAGCCCTAAGTAGCACCTGAGAAGAAGGGTACCAGGCACAGAGTCCAGGGTCAGTCTTTTCTGCAAGACAGATCAAAGCCTCGGTGTAATAGTGGGGCTTTGGTCAAGGGCTTCTCCTCAAAGGAGGTCTGCTTCTATGCATCTGCTTCATCCTTAGGCACACATCTTCCTCACCCAGGTCTAGCAGGACCACCCCTCTAGCCAAGGGCAGAGATAGCACCAAACCCACCCACTTCCCATGGAAAGAATCTGGGTGGGTAAAAACAAGAACCATGCTAGCTGAAAAGACTGGGAGGAGGCCTGCCAGGGTCCACAGATCTGGAGAAGAGCGCTGTGAGTCTTCCAGGCGTTAGGGAAAATGAGTGGACAGATTTCTCAGAGATGCTGTTGGGTTGGGGGCTGTTAGGGGCTTTCAGTGACGTGCCATAGTCATCTAATTCGATAATGAACATTTACATTATTTTTCATTTGGAAATAATTTCAGATTTATAGAAAAGTTGCAAGAGTAAGAATAACACAATTATGTGTATTTAACATAGATGGCCCGATGCAGTGGTGTTCCAACCTGCCTCTTCTTTTTTTTTTTTTTTTTTTTTTTTTTTTTTTTTCGAAACAGGGTCTCCCTGTAGCCCCAGCTGTCCTGGAACTTACTCTGTAGACCAGGCTGGCCTTGAACTCACAAAGATCCACCTGCCTCTGCCTCCCAAGTGCTAGGATTAAAGGCGTGCGCCACCACGCCCGGCTCCAACCTGCCTCTTCTGTCCATCATTCCTATTCTCTCTGTCTCTGTCTCTCTCTCTACACACACACACACACACACACACACGCGTAATGTTTTGAGTCATTTTAGAAGATATCTCTTTTAGATTACCCAGCCCTAAAATTTTTAGTGTGTATTTCTTTTATTGTTTTGTTTTTGAGGCAGAATCTTCTGGTTCTGGCTGGCCTGGAGTGCATTCTGTAGCCCAGTAGTGTGAACTTCTTTCTAAAAACATTCGGTTGTGGGAGCTGGGTGTAGAGACATGTGACACTAATCTCAGGAGTTGGGAGGCAGAGGCAGGGCTGGCTGGGTTACACAGCCAGTTCAACATAGTGTCTTAGAAAAAATTATTTTTATAAAACTTTAATACGATTAATATTAGTACAATATGATAAGGGATTTTAACTTCTGTTACTGAAATTTTGTTAGTTGACTCAAAAATCTCCTTTACAGATGTTCCCACCCACACAGAATGCCCCAAAAGGTTGCAAGTTGTATTTGTCATTTCTTTAGGGTTATTTAATCTGGGACATTCCAACAGCCTTTGATTTTATGCCTTGACATGGACAATTGTGAGGAAAACATGGTATTTATTTATTTATTTATTATTTTGGTCTTTTTGAGAGGGTCTCCCTGTAGTCCCAGCTGGCCTGGAACTCACTAAGTAGACAAGGCTGGCCTTGAACTCACAGAGATGTGCCTGCCTCTGCCTCCGTCCCCTTCTATAAAAGCAGGGTGTTCCCCATTTTAGGGCCACCTGATGATTCTCCAGGGTGAGAATAAGATGCACATGTCAGCCAAAAGACCACAGAATCGGTGTCACTCTCTTAGTGCTGTGTTCACGGGAGCCTCAGTTCTACCTGCCTTCATGGTTCTGTGTTCTCAGGAAACTCAGGTCTACCTGCCTTCATGGTTCTGTGTTCACATGAACCTCAGGTCTACCTGCCTTCATGGTTCTCTGTTCTCAGGAACCTCAGGTCTACCTGCCTTCACGGTTATGTGTTCGTGGGAACCTCAGGTCTACCTGCCTTCATGGTTATGTGTTC
Organism: Rhizomys pruinosus; assembly: GCA_009823505.1. Taxonomy (NCBI): domain Eukaryota; kingdom Metazoa; phylum Chordata; class Mammalia; order Rodentia; family Spalacidae; genus Rhizomys; species Rhizomys pruinosus. The sequence continues at coordinate 449,885 of VZQC01001903.1, forward strand.
GTGGGAACCTCAGGTCTACCTGCCTTCATGGTTCTGTGTTCTCAGGAACCTCAGGTCTACCTGCCTTCATGGTTCTGTGTTCTCAGGAACCTCAGGTCTACCTGCCTTCATGGTTCTGTGTTCTCAGGAACCTCAGGTCTACCTGCCTTCATGGTTCTGTGTTCTCAGGAACCTCAGGTCTACCTGCCTTCATGGTTCTGTGTTCTCAGGAACCTCAGGTCTACCTGCCTTCATGGTTCTGTGTTCTCAGGAACCTCAGGTCTACCTGCCTTCATGGTTCTGTGTTCTCAGGAACCTCAGGTCTACCTGCCTTCATGGTTCTGTGTTCTCAGGAACCTCAGGTCTACCTGCCTTCATGGTTCTGTGTTCTCAGGAACCTCAGGTCTACCTGCCTTCATGGTTCTGTGTTCTCAGGAACCTCAGGTCTACCTGCCTTCATGGTTCTGTGTTCTCAGGAACCTCAGGTCTACCTGCCTTCATGGTTCTGTGTTCTCAGGAACCTCAGGTCTACCTGCCTTCATGGTTCTGTGTTCTCAGGAACCTCAGGTCTACCTGCCTTCATGGTTCTGTGTTCTCAGGAACCTCAGGTCTACCTGCCTTCATGGTTCTGTGTTCTCAGGAACCTCAGGTCTACCTGCCTTCATGGTTCTGTGTTCTCAGGAACCTCAGGTCTACCTGCCTTCATGGTTCTGTGTTCTCAGGAACCTCAGGTCTACCTGCCTTCATGGTTCTGTGTTCTCAGGAACCTCAGGTCTACCTGCCTTCATGGTTCTGTGTTCTCAGGAACCTCAGGTCTACCTGCCTTCATGGTTCTGTGTTCTCAGGAACCTCAGGTCTACCTGCCTTCATGGTTCTGTGTTCTCAGGAACCTCAGGTCTACCTGCCTTCATGGTTCTGTGTTCTCAGGAACCTCAGGTCTACCTGCCTTCATGGTTCTGTGTTCTCAGGAACCTCAGGTCTACCTGCCTTCATGGTTCTGTGTTCTCAGGAACCTCAGGTCTACCTGCCTTCATGGTTCTGTGTTCTCAGGAACCTCAGGTCTACCTGCCTTCATGGTTCTGTGTTCTCAGGAACCTCAGGTCTACCTGCCTTCATGGTTCTGTGTTCTCAGGAACCTCAGGTCTACCTGCCTTCATGGTTCTGTGTTCTCAGGAACCTCAGGTCTACCTGCCTTCATGGTTCTGTGTTCTCAGGAACCTCAGGTCTACCTGCCTTCATGGTTCTGTGTTCTCAGGAACCTCAGGTCTACCTGCCTTCATGGTTCTGTGTTCTCAGGAACCTCAGGTCTACCTGCCTTCATGGTTCTGTGTTCTCAGGAACCTCAGGTCTACCTGCCTTCATGGTTCTGTGTTCTCAGGAACCTCAGGTCTACCTGCCTTCATGGTTCTGTGTTCTCAGGAACCTCAGGTCTACCTGCCTTCATGGTTCTGTGTTCTCAGGAACCTCAGGTCTACCTGCCTTCATGGTTCTGTGTTCTCAGGAACCTCAGGTCTACCTGCCTTCATGGTTCTGTGTTCTCAGGAACCTCAGGTCTACCTGCCTTCATGGTTCTGTGTTCTCAGGAACCTCAGGTCTACCTGCCTTCATGGTTCTGTGTTCTCAGGAACCTCAGGTCTACCTGCCTTCATGGTTCTGTGTTCTCAGGAACCTCAGGTCTACCTGCCTTCATGGTTCTGTGTTCTCAGGAACCTCAGGTCTACCTGCCTTCATGGTTCTGTGTTCTCAGGAACCTCAGGTCTACCTGCCTTCATGGTTCTGTGTTCTCAGGAACCTCAGGTCTACCTGCCTTCATGGTTCTGTGTTCTCAGGAACCTCAGGTCTACCTGCCTTCATGGTTCTGTGTTCTCAGGAACCTCAGGTCTACCTGCCTTCATGGTTCTGTGTTCTCAGGAACCTCAGGTCTACCTGCCTTCATGGTTCTGTGTTCTCAGGAACCTCAGGTCTACCTGCCTTCATGGTTCTGTGTTCTCAGGAACCTCAGGTCTACCTGCCTTCATGGTTCTGTGTTCTCAGGAACCTCAGGTCTACCTGCCTTCATGGTTCTGTGTTCTCAGGAACCTCAGGTCTACCTGCCTTCATGGTTCTGTGTTCTCAGGAACCTCAGGTCTACCTGCCTTCATGGTTCTGTGTTCTCAGGAACCTCAGGTCTACCTGCCTTCATGGTTCTGTGTTCTCAGGAACCTCAGGTCTACCTGCCTTCATGGTTCTGTGTTCTCAGGAACCTCAGGTCTACCTGCCTTCATGGTTCTGTGTTCTCAGGAACCTCAGGTCTACCTGCCTTCATGGTTCTGTGTTCTCAGGAACCTCAGGTCTACCTGCCTTCATGGTTCTGTGTTCTCAGGAACCTCAGGTCTACCTGCCTTCATGGTTCTGTGTTCTCAGGAACCTCAGGTCTACCTGCCTTCATGGTTCTGTGTTCTCAGGAACCTCAGGTCTACCTGCCTTCATGGTTGTGGTGCTTTTGTTTACCTGGCCAACACCCAGTCCAGTTTCTTTTTTCCTCCCCATCCCCCTCCCTCTCTCTTCTTCTTTCCTCTTCCCTTCTCCTTCTCTTTGTCCTCGTCTTCCTCCTTCTCCTCCTCCTCATCCTTTTTTCCTCTTCTTCCCCCTCTGCCTCTCCTTCATCTTCCTCTTATTATTCTTGAAACTACAAGTTTCTCAAGTGAGAAGTTACTGAAAACCATGCAAATACCTTGTTTCTCTTCACAAATATTTATTGGATTTAGTATCTACTGTTAATTTACTTGAATCAATCTTTATTATGATAATGGCAAAGTGATGGTGATCACCTGTGAATCCTTTCCATGGAGAACAGCTTCTGCATAAGGGAAAGCCATTTCCTCTTTATTATTAATATGGACTCATGGACTGGTAGTTTTTCTAATGGTATAATTGTTGAGTCTTTCTAAT